>CM033470.1:124727505-124839433 GCA_019447015.1 Hymenochirus boettgeri
AACCAAATGGAGTTTCCTCATACATACAAGGAGGGGGGGATGGTGGGGGAAAACCCATGCTCACCAAATCCTTCTACCTCACCCTCCTTATCAATAAATGGAGAAAACAACATATATAACACTCCAATTAGGAGTCCTAAAAGTAAGAATCAGTTATATAGTGTGGAACCAGTATCAGAGTCACAAGAACCTGTAACAACACCTATATTAAAAAATCTGCTTATGGCACAATCTAAGACACTAATGACAGACTTTTCTGCAATGTTCACTGAACTAAAAAAAGACATACAAAGCATAGGAGACCGCACAGCACATATAGAGAATAAATTTGCAGAATATATGGAAGCATATAACGAGCTGGTGGACTCACATAATGAACTGGAAAATACTGTTTCTACATTATGTGTTAAACTAACAGATATGGAAAACAGATCCAGAAGGAATAATGTTAAATTGAGAGGAATCCCTGAGCCAGTTAAAAACGAACAATTAATGGAATTTGCAATTGAATACATTAAACACTTAACACTAGAAGCTACTGAAATAGACCTGGTGATTGATAGAATTCACAGATTACCCAAAGCTAAAGCAGCACCAAAGCTAAAGCAGCACCAACCAATGTCCCCAGAGACGTGATTCTAAGGCTACACTTCTACACAATTAAAGACAGACTACTTGAAATCCATACCAGCTAAGTTTAAAGATATTCAAGTCTATGCTGATTTAGCACCAGAGACTCTGCAGCAAAGGAAACAATTTAAGGAAATCACAAAAACACTGAGAGAAAAGGGAAATAATATAAATGGGGCTTCCCTGTGAATTGAATAGTGTTTTACAAAGATACATCCTTCATGGCTAAGAACTACTCCGCGGCAATTGACTTACTACAAAAATGGGGCATAGACCCAACAAAAGATGCCAATAATGACCATTCATCAAAAAAGGGAAACGTGTTCAACAAGAATGGGGAAAAGTTTAATAAGGAAAATGTAACAAGGGAGGAAGGAGAGAAGAGGAAGGGAGAATACTGTTCTAATTTTATATTCTTGGGTGGTACAACAATAATGGGGGCCCTCCAGTGGGGGGGTTCTGAATGACATCTAAGGAATTTCAAAGATCAGAAGTCCCAAAGAAAACACTGTATATAAAAACGTTGACAATGTGGCATATACATTGATAATAAGATGTAAGCAGGTGCATAATGGATTTGTGATATGCTTGCATATAAACCAATCTTTATTTCCTTTGTACAAATGGGACTCTGGATAATCAAACAAATCAGAAAAGGAAAAATAGATACTTGGATTAAACCATAGAAGACCAAGTCGGGTAAAAACAATAAATAAGTCTCTATCTGGTATAAAATGGTATAATATATAAGGGACAATACGCTACCTACAGTGTAATATAAGGAGATTACGCCAACGAGGAGTTCCTTGACCATATAAAAACACGAGGCTGTTAGGCCAAGTGTTTTTATAGAGGTCAGGGAACTCTGAGGTGAAGTAATATCCATATATTATTCTGTAGGTAGCGTATTATCCCATATAATGACATAAAGGTCAAAAAAAGAAAAATCCAGCACAGACATTCTGTTTCCCCCCTCCCTCTCTCCTCCCCCCTCTCTCTCTCCCTGTATTAGTAATGTAGATAACAAGGACTTAAGCGGGCCACCTTTCACACCCTAACTCTAATGACATGGAAGGCTGCTCTTTTAGTGTCCTTGTGTTTGTCTAGGAGAGTGAACGAGATCCAAGCCTTACCTTACAGAGAACTGCTGAATCTATCTTTTTTTCCTAAAGTGGCCACAAATTTCCACAGAGAGCAGGAGGTTTTTCCTTCCCTCCATTCCGCAGGAATCAGGAGATACATGCTTATCCAATGTCAATGTAAAGAGATTTGTCTTTATGTACTTGGAGTAAGTAGGGTCTTCCAGACAGCCAGACTCCCTGATGATATAGTTTGCCGGATCAAGGAAAGGAAGAAGCGTGTCTAAACCGACAATTGCTAGATGGCTCAAGCAGGCTATCTCAGCAGCATTCCAAGCTACAGAAGTACCAGCTCCTGAAAATATTATAGCTCACTCCACCAGGGCAATATCCACCTCTTGGGCAGTAAAGGCAGGGGCATCGCCAGAACAGATCTGTTGGGCAGCCTCCTGGGCCTCTTACAATACCTTTATGAGGCATTGAGCATTCACGAAAGAGAAGCATCATTCAGACTTAAGAGTGCTTCAAGCAGGATCCTCTTAAATATGTTTTGTTTTCCCTCCTTTATGATTTTTCATTTCAATTTCTATTTTACTAATATGGGAGGGAAGGGTTTTAAAGCTTTTGCACTGGTCCTACTAATTAGGGACATATCTTGTTTATTTCTGCCTTTGGGATTCAAGGAAAAGGAATTTACATAAATAAGTATAAATTCAAAGGTTTTACAATGCTTTTACTCAAGTCCAAATGGGCAGTCTCTAGTCTGTTATTCGCCCCTATAAAAGAAAAGATACCCTGCTGATTTTCTGTAGTTCTATCTAACGTATTTGTAGTGTTATAATATCCCAACAAATGTCTCTTTTCTAGATGAAAAAAACATACTCAACATTGTTATTCTATCTTTATAACACAAATTCTCCATTCCTTTTATCAGTTTAGTTGTCCTGTCTCCTCTGTACTCTTTCTAATTCATATATATCCTTTCTGTGGACTGGTGCCCAAAACTGCACTGCATACTCAAGATGAAGCCTTACAGAGGCAGAATTATGCCCTGCTCCTTTGATTCTGTCAGGGCGATTTACCCTCTATCGCTCTGGCTAAATCTCTCGAACGTGATTCAATATCTCGTTTGCAACTGTGAGTAAATCCCAAAAAGAGATTTGCTCACAGCCTGATTTTGACGCCAGCCACTAGCCACTTAAAATCCAACTTTAAAAGTAGCGCAAACTCGATATTGAATCACAAGCGCCGGCTGTGCGTTTGTCTTTTCTGATTCCCACGCCGGCCAGCGCAAGGAAGGAGTTAAAGTCACGCTAACTACTAGCAAAGTCGTTAGCATGACTTTAACAAAAAAGGGTGCAGAGGCTCCCGGTAAATGAGGCTGCATGTTCCTTCTTATACACAAAATGATTTTATTTGCTTTAGCAGATATTGCACGACACTGGTAAGAGTTGCTAAGACTATTGTCCACAATAACTTCCTTCTATTGAGTCAATCCATAACATATTTCATTTAGCATTTATGCAAAACTTTGCATTTCTCAACTTTAAAGGGCATATAAACTGTGTTGAGGATTAAATGCTACCAACCTTAAATGTTTGTTTTTTTTTAAATCCTCCACTCCCTTAGCATATGCCAGCCCTAGCCCAATTCTAGTATGTGTAAAAACTGTATCCTTTCAATAAAAGCAAAGCTTATTCCTCTGTAAAGAAACTTTTCCTCACCTGAAGATGAAACTTCTTTTCTTCCAACCTTAAAGGATGTCCACGTGTCCTCTGATATGACTGATTAGTAAACAATGCACCAGAGAGTTTATTGTACGGCCCATTAATATATTTGTATAAAGTGATCATATCTCCATGCAAACGTCGCTTCTTTAATGAAAACAGTCCTAACTTGCCTAATCTGCCTGCATAGTCAAGCCTCTCCGTTCCCTTTATTATTTTAGTTGCCCTTCTCTGAACTGCTTCCATTTCCAAGATGTCCCTTTTGTATATGTAATTCCAAAACTGCACCACTTATTCCAAAAGAGGTCTTACCAGTGCCTTGTAAAGAGGGAGTATAATGTTTTTTTCTCTTAAATCTATTCCCCTCTTTATACAAGACAATATCTTGCTATCTCTAGCCGTTGCTGCCTGGCATTGTTTGCTACAGCTAAGACTGTTATCTACCAGAACCCCCAAATCTTTTTTACAGTCGAGATTCACTTAAAGGGCATGTCCACCCCCAAAACTAAAATTTAACCCCTTACTGGCCACATCAAGTAGTTTAAAACAATCCTTACCTTACATTCCTGCTCAAAATAGTTCCCCTGCTGTGCCCCTCCAAAGTCCAGGAAACTGCTGTGTAGGAGCAGTGTGTGACTCATGCTGTGCCTGAGACTTCCTCAACCTCATCAAGGTTGAGGCATGCTCAGTGCAGCCCTCCCTGCCTCTCAGCCAATCACGGAGGCGGCTGCCGGTCCCGCCCCCTGCTTTCAATTCCATGCAAGCAGAGGGCCTGAAAACTGCAGCAGGGGAGAGAGGGCAGGTAAGTAAGAATCGGGGGACTTTCTAACAATTATATTAATGCGGTTGGGGCTGGGGGAGCATGCCCTACCACATATCAAAAGTTAAATTTTGGGGTGGACATGCCCTTTAACACAGAGTTATTTATGGTGTTGGAGGCACAAGGATTGTTAAACCCTAAATGCATCACCTTACATTTATCAACATTGAATCTCATCTGCCATACTGCTGCCCATTTTAATAATCTATCAAGGTCAGCTTGCAACAATTCCACATCATTTGAAGTTTCCAAAGCTCTGCATAGTTTAGTGTCATCAGCAAACACTGAGACCTTGCTCTCAATGCCCCCTTCTAAGTCATTTATAAACAGATTAAAAAAAAGTTGCCCCAGTACAGAACCCTGAGGCACTCCACTTTAGCCCACATAGATGTAGCCCCATTGACCACCACTCTCTGTTCGCGATCCAATAACCAATTTTCTATCCATATACAAATGTTTTTTTCTAGGCCAACAGTAGAGATGGCCGGTTCGCGGACCCGAACCTGGATCCGCCGCGGATTTATCACGTCCGCGAACGGCGGATTATTCCGGATTTTCCGGATTTTCCGCCTTCCGAACTTCCGAACCGCGGATTTTTTTTTTTTTACGAAAATTTTCGAAAATACGAGTATCTCCGTAATTACGAGAATCCGCGATCTTCCGGGGCCCGGAAAACGCGAAGATCCTCGTAATTACGAGGATTCTCGTAATTACGAGAATTTTCGGAAAAACGAGACATTCTTGTAAATTCGAATTTTTGGGGCTTATTTTCAAGACGGAGCAAGCCACATGACCCAAATTAGCCAATGGCAGCTAACATGATTATTGCCAGCCCCCTGGGTATAAAAGGCTGCTTCACAGGCGACATTTTGTCAGTGTGTTGGAGTGTGTTTAGTGGAGACCTGACAGTGTAGGAGTTGGAGAGAGATTTTTGCGCTTTTTGAGCTTTTTGAGCTTTCTGTGTGTGGATTTCAGTGTGGTGGTTTAGCACTTGTTGTTACCCACCCCTGTATTCACACATCTTGAGACCCAACAGTCCTTTTAAGGACTAACTTTGTGAGACCCAAAAGTCCTTTTAAGGACTAACCCCCCTATAAGTCCTTTGGACAAATTTTGTGTTAGACCTTTTAGAGGTCTAGGTGTCCTGTTTTTTTGTTTGTCTTTCTGTATCTGTGTGTCAGTGTCTGTGTGTTTTGTGTAGCTGACAGTGCTGCCTTTAGCAGCAATCAGCAGCTTTTGCTGTCTGATCTGCTGTTTGCTGTCAGTTGTGTCTGTGTCATATTTGTGCTTTCGTGTTAAAAAAAAAAAAAAAAAAAAAAAAAAAGCTTTGTGTTTATTGGTTGCTTCTGTGTGTGTTTTGTTGCTTTGTCTTTTGTGTTTGTGGTGTGTTGGTGTGTGTATATATATATATATATATATTAATTTTTTGGGGGATAATTTGGGAGAGGGAAATGCCTGGCAGGGCAAGAGGGAGACCCAGGAGCAGGGGTGCTTCTGCACGTGGAGGGAGAGGAGAGGGAGAGGCAGAGGAGAGCCTACTGAAGGCTCTGGCCAGGAGCTACCTGGCCCTTCGCAGGGCAGCCGGGTTACCGTGCCCGATATTTTTAGGGGTAGCGGGCTAGGGCTATCCCTTCTGATCAAGGAAGGCGGGGGTAGTAGAGTGGATTACCCAGCATCTCCACCTCTCACAGGCACAGAGCAGCCGACGTGCTACTGTAGATATTGTGCCTGCTCCTTCCCACCTGAGGCTCCTAATGTGGGCATGGAACCTGATCCGCTCTATCAGGAGTTCGTTGCCCACATGGCCCGTAACTTCGGGGATCCGGGGAGGAGTCTCAGGATATGTTTTCGCACACTATGTGTGGGGCTAGTGTGCTTGAGGAGGAGCTGTGCACTGATGCCAATCTTCCTGTCGCCCGAGGCGGAGGGAAGTGCTCAGGCAGGGGGACAGGAGGCTGACGATGTCACGCAGCAGTGTGTTGAGCAGCCAGGGAACTAATGAGGGGGTGAGGTTCCAGAGATGCTGTGCTGTTGTGATGCAGCCTCCAGTATTGAGGAGGTGGAAGTGGACGATCGATGAGGTCACCGATCGTCCATGGGTGCCCTCTGTGAGAGAGGAGGAGGATAGTGTCTCTGAGGGATGTCCCTCAGAGATGAGCACGATACCTGAACCCAGAGGCAGGACTGGGGGCAGGGGCCGGGGCAGAGGCAGTGCACCTAGTGGTGCACGTGGAGGTACGGCACCAATGAGATCTCTGGTGCCAGTTGCCCACAGCAGCAGGTGACCTTGCTCCGAGTTGTGTCGGTGGCTCAGCGGTGTGTGGGAGTTCTTCTCACTGGCTCCAGGGTGACAGCACAGTTGCAGTGTGCAAGTTGGGCCTGCAACGTGTTAGCCGTGGGAAGACCACATCACATTTGGGCACCTCCTATGAGGAGGCATATGATTCGCACCACTTTGCCCGGTGGGAGCAAGGACAGGGAACGTGCAGGCACCCACACGTTCCTACCTCGTGCCCAGGTAGCCACCGTTCCTCTCCTCCCCCTCCGGCCCCATCAGTGCTTCCTCTGGTGGAAGTTAGGGAGGAGAGGCAGCCTTTGGCCCCAGCACGCGGTGTTAAGAGGCCTCTTACACTGCTGCTGGAGCGTCAGCTAAAGGCAGGTCTCTCTTCCCCAGTTGTTGAGCGGAGGCAGAAACTGTCCCCCAGTCACCCCAAGCCCAGCGTCTCACTGCCGGCTTAGCCAAAACTCCTGGCGGTTGCAGCTGCTACCTTTCAGCCTGGTAGACAGTGCAGCGTTCAGGGAGTTTGTGGCCATTGGCAACACCAAGTGGCAGGTCCCTGCCGTAGGTACTTTGCCCAGAAGGCAGTACCAGCCCTGCCGACCATCTGCAGGGCAATATATCTGCTTCCTGGACCACAGTGTGGGCAAGTGGGGTCCAACATATATGGAGCGTGGTCCAGCAAGCACGGCCAGGGGCGGTATGTGTCATTACCCGCCCAATGGGTCACTCTGCTAGCCGGCAGAGACGCGGCACGGAGCGACGTGGGGAGATGGTGGTACCCACCACGCATTGGTGATACGCCAGTTCACCCCCCCCTCCTCATCCGGTGAGCCCTCTTCCCGGACAGCTCCGTGCCCCCCCAGAGCCTATGCTTCGTGCCAGGCGAGAACGGTGCCATGCAGTGTTGCAGTTGTGTGCCTCGGTGATAGGAGCCACACCGGGGCCGAGTTGCTGGCAGCACTGCAAGGGCAGGTTGAGGGTGGCTGACCCCACACCACCTCTAATAGGCAAGGTCGTGTGTGACAATGCCACCAATATCCTGTCTGCCCTCGCATGGGCAGAGTCACACATGTTCCTGCCTGGCACACGTTCTCAACCTGGTCGTCCGCGGTTCTCACCAAGTACCCTGGTCTCCAGAGGTAACTGAGGATGGCTAGGAGGGTGTCCAGTCCCTTCAGGCGGTCATACACGGCCACAGCTGTCTGGCCGAGTTTCCGCCAGCAGAATGGTCTGCCGCAGAACCGCTGATTTTGTGACACCCCCACCGCTGGAAACTCTAGTCTTATGATGCTGTGAGGCTGCTGCTCCAGCAGAGGCGAGCCACATAGACTACTTGTACGAGTACGAGGCAAGATCAGGCTCTGGGGACCTGGGTTTGTTGTTCCCAGGCAGTGGTGCTGATTAGAGATGCCTGCCGTGTGTCGCGCCATTGAGGAGGCCACCAGGATGGGAAGCCGCAATGATGCCACCATTGCGGATACCATCCCACTGGTGTTCCTCCTTGAGCACACTCTGCGCGGCATACTCGACAGGGCACTCGCTGTCGAGCAGCAGGCACTGGAAGAGGAGGACGCCGACACCGTGATGCTTTCCGAGCCCGAACATCACGGTGCAGAGCAGCCGTCCGATGATGAGGAGGGGGATTTAGGTGACCTGGACCAAGGGGAAATGGGGCATTCTCTAGGGGGACATCTCAACCCTCCCAAGTACCACATGTCATTCGTGGTTTGGGGAGAGGTTGAGCCCGACACTACTGTCCTCAGTGACATCGAGGACATGGGGTCCTCTGCGGCAGGCAGTTTGCGGCGCATGGGTCTTTCATGCTGCAATGCTTCGCAAGGACCCCAGGATTAAGGCCATCAAAGAGAAGGAGCAGTACTGGGTGGCCACCCTTATAGATCCCCGTATAAGGGTAAAGTGTCGGAGTTTATCCCCGATCTCAGAGGGAGGTAGAATGAGCACTATGAGGCAACACGCTACGTTGCCTCTGTTCTGCCTTCCCAGTGCTGGCAGGCCTACAGCACCTGATGTGGGGGATCAACAGGGCTCACGTCCCCCTGTGCTGACAGGAGGAGCAGCAGTACTGGAGCGGCCTCGCGGCCAACTTCAGGCTGTCTTCCAGCCACAGTTGCCAGGCCCATCCCTGGCAACTCCACCAGGCAACACCTCAGTCGCCAGGTCACCGACTACATCGGATCCAGGGCCGGTGTAGCCACATCAGAGACTGAGGATCCACTGGACTACTGGGTGGCGAGGCTTGATATCTGGCCCGAGTTGGCACAGTATGCCATCGAGGTCCTTTCATGCCCGTCATCCAGTGTTCTTTCGGAGAGACCTTCAGCGCAGCAGGGGGTGTTTGTAACGGAGAGGAGGACCGTCTCTCACTGAGATGTGGAACGCCTTACATTCATCAGATGAATGAGGCGTGGATCACATCTCAATACAGCACCCCTATTGCTGATGCCCGTGACGAAGGCCTCCTGCCCCTGGCCACCCATACTGCTCCTTCCGCCTCATTTTCCACCTAGAGGTTAGCTGATGCCAGCTTAGCTGGCAAATGGCTAATTTTCTTATTGGCAGGGCCATTATGGTCCTACCTTGCTCTACTGCATTCAGGTTTGAAATAACAAATGCTCAGCGACAACAGCTACTCTGTGGCTAATTTTTCTAAGATTGGGCGATCTACTGGCCCGAGAGCAGTACTCCATATTTGATCTTCGTCTCTCTCCATGACGCACCTTTGTGGGTGTCACCTACTTGACCATCTCATACAGCCGCAACAGCTACTCTGTGGCTAATGTTTCAGCTCGGGTCAATCCTGCCTGGCCCGAGAGCAGTACTCCATATTTGATCTTCGTTCTCTCTCCATGAGGCACCTTTGTGGTGTCACCTACTCTGACCATCTCATACAGCCGCAACAGCACTCTGTGGCTAATGTTTTCAGCTCTGGTCCATCCTGCCTGGCCCGAGAGCAGTAGTACTCCATATTTGATCTTCTTCTTCTCTCTCCATGAGGCACCTTTGTGGTGTCACCTACTCTGACCATCTCATACAGCCGCAACAGCTACTCTGTGGCTAATGTTTTCAGCTCTGGGTCATCCTGCCTGGCCCGAGAGCAGTACTCCAATTTGATCTTCGTTCTCTCTCCAGAGGCACCTTTGTGGTGTCACCTACTCTGACCATCTCATACAGCCGCCCAACAGCTACTCTGTGGCTAATGTTTTCAGCTCTGGGTTATCCTGCCTGGCCCGAGAGACGTACTCCATATTTGATCTTCGTTCTCCTCCATGAGGCCACCTTGTGGTGTCACCTACTCTGACCATCTCATACAGCCGACAACAGCTACTCTGTGGCTAATGTTTTCAGCTCGGGTCTATCCTGCCTGGCCCGAGAGCAGTACTCCATATTTGATCTTCGTTCTCTCTCCATGAGGCACCTTTGTGGTTACCTACTCTGACCATTCATACAGCCGCAACAGCTACTCTGTGGCTAATGTTTTCAGCTCTGGGTCAATCCTGCCTGGCCCGAGGCAGTACCCATATCCGTCCAGTGGGGCCAGGCCTGCGGCTCTTCAACAATGGTGGCAAACTGCAGTGTGCCTGCTGTAACTCAATGGTGCTGTTTCCTACGAGCCTTACCCTTTCACCTGCTTTCCCTTGCACGATGCATACTCTGAGGGAGAGTAGGCAATGGGTTGAGGGGTATGTCCAGTGGGGCCAAGCCTGCCTGGCCCCACAACAATGGTGGCAAACTGCAGTGGCCTGCTGTAACACCAATGGTGCTGTTTCCTACGAAGCATTACCCTTTCACCTGCTTTCCCTAGCACGATGCATACCTTGAGGGAGATAGCCAATGGGTGAGGGGTTGTCCAGTGGGGCCAAGCCTGCCTGGCCCCACAATAAGGTGGCAAACTAGTGGGCTGCTGTAACTCAATGGGCTGTTCCTACGAAGCTTACCCTTTCACCTGCTTTCCCTTGCACGATGCATACTTGAGGGAGAGTAGAATGGGTGAGGGGTATGTCAGTGGGGCCAAGCTTGCCTGGCCCACAACAATGGTGGCAAACTGCAGTGTGCCTGCTGTAACTCAATGGTGCTGTTCCTACGAAGCCTTACCCTTTCACCTGCTTTCCCTAGCACGATGCATACCTTGAGGGAGAGTAGCCAATGAGGTGAGGGGTATGTCCAGTGGGGCAAGCTTGCGGCTCTTCAACAATGGTGGCAAACTGCAGTGGGCCTGCTGTAACTCAATGCTGCTGTTCCTACGAAGCCTTACCCTTTCACCTGCTTTCCCTAGCACGATGCATATCTTGAGGGAGAGTAGCCAATGGGGTGAGGGGTATGTCCAGTGGGGCCAAGCCTGCCTGGCCCCACAATAATGGTGGCAAACTGCAGTGGGCGCTGCTGTAACTCATGGTGCTGTTCCTACGAAGCCTTACCCTTTCACCTGCTTTCCCTTGCACGATGCATACTCTGAGGGAGAGTAGCCAATGAGGTGAGGGGTATGTCCAGTGGGGCCAAGCTTGCCTGGCTCTTCAACAATGGTGGCAAACTGCAGTGTGCCTGCTGTAACTCAATGGTGCTGTTCCTACGAAGCCTTACCCTTTCACTGCTTTCCCTTGCACGATGCATACCTTGAGGGGAGATGAGCCAAGAGGTGAGGGGTATGTCCAGTGGGGCCAAGCTTGCCTGGCCCCACACAATGGTGGCAAACTGCAGTGTGCCGCTGTAACTCAAGGTGCTGTTCCTACGAGCCTTACCCTTTCACCTGCTTTCCCTTGCACGATGCATATCTTGAGGGAGAGTAGCCATGGGGTGAGGGGTATGTCCAGTGGGGCCAAGCTTGCCTGGCCCCACAACAATGGGGCAAACTGCAGTGTGCCTGCTGTAACTCAATGGTGCTGTTCCTACGAAGCCTTACCCTTTCACCTGCTTTCCCTAGCACGATGCATACCTTGAGGGAGAGTAGCCAATGAGGTGAGGGGTTATGTCCAGTGGGGCCAAGTTGCCTGGCTCTTCAACAATGGTGGCAAACTGCAGTGTGCCTGCTGTAACTCAATGGTGCTGTTCTACGAAGCCTTACCCTTTCACCTGCTTCCTTGCCCGATGCATACCTTGAGGGAGAGTAGCCAATGAGGTGAGGGGGTATGTCCAGTGGGGCCAAGCTGCCTGGCCCCACAACAATGGTGGCAACTGCAGTGTGCCTTGCGTAACTCAATGGTGCTGTTCTACGAAGCCTTACCCTTTCACCTGCTTTCCCTTGCACGATGCATATCTTGAGGGAGAGTAGCCAATGGGGTGAGGGGTATGTCCGTGGGGCCAAGCTTGCTGGCCCCCCCCAACAATGGTGGCAAACTGCAGTGTGCCTGCTGTAACTCAATGGTGCTGTTCCTACGAAGCCTTACCCTTTCACCTGCTTTCCTAGCACGATGCATCCTTGAGGGAGAGTAGCCAATGAGGTGAGGGGTATGTCCAGTGGGGCAAGCTTGCCTGGTTCAACAATGGTGGCAAAATGCAGTGTGCCTGCTGTAACTCAATGGTGCTGTTCCTACGAAGCCTTACCCTTTCACCTGTTTCCCTTGCACGATGCATACCTTGAGGGAGAGTAGCCAATGAGGTGAGGGGTATGTCCAGTGGGGCCAAGCTTGCCTGGCCCCACAACAATGGTGGCAAACTGCAGTGTGCCTGCGTAACTCAATGGTGCGTGCCTAACGAAGCCTTACCCTTTCACCTGCTTTCCCTTGCACGATGCATACTGAGGGAGAGTAGCCAATGGGGGGAGGGGTATTGCCAGTGTGGGCCAAGCCTGCCTGGCCCACACACAATGGTGGCAAACTGCAGTTGGGCCTGCTGTAACTCAATTGCTGCTGTTTCCTACGAAGCATTACCCTTTCACCTGCTTTCCCTGCATGATGCATATCTTGAGGGAGTAGCCAATGGGGTGAGGGGTATGTCCAGTGGGGCCAAGCCTGCCTGGCCCACAAAATGGTGGAAACCGCAGTGGACATTATGTAAACCAGTACCCCCCATCGCTTCTTTGCCTTTTGTTGTGTGCAAACTACTATATAGGGGAAGGGCCAATGGGGGGGGGGGGGAGGGCAGAAGGGGAAGGGAGAGACAAGGAGAAAGGACCTCGACATAGAGCGGGAGCGAAAGAGAGAGGGGGGAGGGGAAGGGGAAGAAAAAAAGTGAGGAGGGAAGCAGAGGGAAGAAGGGGAGGGACGTAGCGAAAATAAAGAAAGCCAAAAACAGGGGGGGGGCAGAATCGGGGTAGATTCTAGAGAGATGAAATGGAAAAAAACAAAAAACTATTTACAAAAAATAAACAAACAAAAAAAAAGGGGGTTACTGGGGTGCCCTCCTCTCCAGTCTGGTCAGGCGGCGGTCCAGGCGGCGGTCCAGGCGCCGCACCATGTGGCGCATCTCCCGCCGCATGCTCTGTAGTTCTGTGGAGGAAGATATTGAGAAAATGAGAGATGTTCGAGCACATTTCCTAAAGCACCATGCGGTAGATGCAATTTTGCACCTGATAACTACTTACACATACATGGTACTGCAATGCTATAATGTTGCGGTATGTGATAAAAAGGAAAGCTCAGTATAAGATATCATTATTTCTAAAATTCTTAGTTTATATTATGCATACCTAGTTATGGTAACAGTGATTTCTACTGATTGGCTGTTGGATGGGTTACACATGCTCAGATCTCTACTGAGCAACTGAATCAACCCAGGCGCTGGGTCAAGGGCAAGACCATAACGGTCTCTATTAGGGGTCCTGCAAACAGGAAGTCATTATTTCCGTTGCATTTATTTATACACAGACACAATGCTGATTGCTGAATGGGCAGATTAAGGTAATTGGGATGGATAAATACTGCTCTTTTTTCCTTAAAAGTATATATATTATCACTGAACTTCCACTTAAAGCGATATTATTGCATCATGGGGGATCACTGATAAACAGCAGGAGGTAATGCTGGCTTAAAACATTACGTTTATTGCTAAATTGTATCAGAACATTCTTGGTTTTGTATCACTAGGACTGTGCTACATACAAAATTTTTTGGAAGTGGTGCAGCCCCCATAAAAGCATTGTCAAACCCACAGTACCCAATGTTGCATCATGTAGCGTGGATTTTACACTGGGAAAATACAGATATTAATAGTCTTGTATATAACATTTCATTAACGTTAGATATGATTTACTTACGATTCTCAAGCATGGCCGCCAGAGTGACTGGAGAGGCAGGAGGTGCTGGAGGGGCTGGAGAGGGTGGAGGACCTGGAGGGGCTGGAGAGGGTGGAGGGGGTGGAGAGGGTGGAGGGCCTGTAGAGGCTGGTCCTGCTTCTAGAAAAAAAAATGTTTTATTTCAACAATCACCGTCCAATCCATTAGTAATATATTATAAGAACATTTCCTAAAAGGCTATGTAGTGAACATTTCTTGGATAATTTTGGACGTTTGGACCGAATTTCGTGACTTAAGCTTAAAAACTGAGGGACAAGTTACAGCCCAAACAATGGGGAGTTGGGGACAATAAATGGGAATGAGAAATGAGAAGCTCTGTCTCTCAAGCCAAATTAATAGATTTGTTTCCTTTTTTATTTTCGAAAATTTTTATCAGTGAAATAATAAAATTCAATTAATTATCAATGATAATTTCACTAATTATTTGCTGACAATCAAGGTCAATAAAAAGATTAAAAAATTGCTTAGGATGCACTTACGTGTCTGGCTGGTCCCCGGTTCCTCCTCTTCTTGGGGCGGTGGACTGCCCGGTGGGGGCGATGGTGAGCCCGGAGGGGGCAAGGGACTGCCCGGAGGGGGCAATGGGCTGCCCGTAGCCTGAGGGCTAGTTGGTGGTAGTGCTAAAAAAAAAAAGGAAATTTATTTTAACTCTCACTGTCATTAAATGTTCAAATACATTTACTAAAACAATTCTCGGAGAAGTTGACAAAAATTATGCAAACATTTTGATAAAGGGCTTGGACATATCAACGTGTTAAAAAGCACACAATAGTGTGGCACAATTAATGTGATCCTCAATTTTTGCACAATTATGCTATCGTACTGCACTCACATGGCAATACACATGAGCACACCGGAAACACGCGCTTGTTTCTGGAGGGCTCGTGTGCGCTGTAATGTGGCCTTGGACAAATGAAAGATTTAGAAAAATGTTTTTTTTTCAATAGGCTGCACTTACATTCTTCCTCTGGCGGGGACGGTGGTGGGGGTGGGGTATCCGAGGAAGATTCCCCTGCAAATTAAAATAAAAAAATACATAATGAATGATATATCTAAAGGAAATATTTAATTATATACTTTGAATTCTGCTTGAAAATACAGATTAAATAAGGCAATATTTAGTTTCTTTAAAAGTCAATCATATTTCTATGGCAATGATTTCATACCTTATTCTGGCTAAGTACTTATATTTTTATTGTGTGTATTGTAGCCACGGAAAGGGAAAAGTTGGTTGGGTGTAGGGGAGCATCAGTAGCTGTGTGTACTTGTATCTGTATAGATTTTGTGGGTAACACAACATTTTTAATTTTGGAGTGTATAAATCAATTTTTAATAATTGATCAACATTTTATTTTTGACTTTACTTTCCCTTCAAATAGGGCTGCCATGTAACTAAAAGGGTGGGCCAGTAAAGTGTGTTTAACTGTGTCTATGTGTGGGTATCAGTGTGCATTTATAAGATAAAAAGAAATCAATTTTTAATGATCGATTTCATTTTTAACTTTACTTAGCCTTTAAATAAGGCTGCCATGGAAATGGAAGGGTGGGCCACCAAGTGTGTCTATGTGTGGGTATCATTTTAAATTTATAGGTGTTATGTTAAATAAAGTCACTTTTCAGTGATTTATTTTTTGACTTTACTTACCCTTTAAATAGGGCTGATATTGAATAATATAAGAAGAAGAATAATGTAATAATAACCAGTGAATGAGAAATACAAAGAACTTGGATCTCTCTCTCTCACAAGCCAAATTTAAGGATTATTGATGTTTTTAAAAACATATATATAAATATGTCTTTGTCAGAAGTGAATTAAAATATTTTACTACGTATTATAATACAGTAATATAATAAAAGGTATACTTGCCTTCTATCATCTGCCGTACGGCAGCCACATATTGAGGCCTCTGCCTCTTGAGGTCAGACCACTGTCTCTGGAGGGTAGAGACAGTGGTCTGGTATCCAAATCGCCGCAGGATCCGGCGCTGGAGCCCCTCCATAATCCTGCGCCTCCGGCGCCGCACATGATGGGTGCCAGGGGGGAACTCATCGTACCCCCTGAGCAGCAGGTAATTCATGGCATACAACTGCCTTGCAGAACTAGCCATTTTGCTAGGCAGGAAGTTCCGGTTCCTCGTGGTTCCTCGTTTTTACGAAAACCCTCGTTTTTACGGAAATCCTCGTTTTTACGGAAATCCTCGTTTTTACGGAGATTCGCGGACTTACGGAAATCCTCGGGTTTACGGAGATCCTCGTTTTTACGGAAATCCTCGTTTTTACGGAAATCATCGTATTTTCGAAAAATACTGTTCTCGCTAGCGGACTGTAATTTTTAGGTATTGTAGGCATTGATACGTGTTTCTAAGGACATTACCCAGGTCCCTGAGTGATTAAGTTAACATTACCAAGGCTATTTAGACCACTTTTAATGCGGATTTTGCCGAACTTTCATTTTAATACGTTTTAACGGGTCCGCTCGCGGATTTCGAATTTACGGATTTTTTCGAAAATCCGCGGATCCTCGCGCGGACCGGATTTTTCGAAGTTCGGACATCTCTAGCCAACAGTCCTCAGTTAATACATTAGTCGCCTATGTGGCACAGTATCAAAAGCTTTAGCAAAATCCAAGTATACCACATCTACTGCTATGCCAGAATCTAAATCCTTACTCACTCATAAAAACCAAGTAAATTTGTCTGGCACAATCTATTTTTCATAAATCCATGCTGTCTACTACTAATAAGATCAGTTCTGGAGTCCAGAATATAATCCCGTAACAAATTTTCCATCACCTTTCCTACCACTGATGTTAAGCTTAAAGGTCTATAGTTACCAGGTTGGGAACGACTATTTTTTTTTTTTAATATTAGTATTACATTGGCTTTTTTCCAATCCAGCGGCACATCACCAGACAAAAGTGAATCTGAAGAAAAGGTGGTCTAGATAAAACTGAACTAAGCTCTCTTAAGATCCTAGGATGTATTCCCTCTGGTCCTGGGGATTTATTGATGTTAACCTATTCTAATTGTTTCCCCACCATATCCTCTGTCAGCCAGTGTGAATATTCCTCATTTATAACCTTCATTTTATTACTGTCCCTACTATAAGGACTAGGATTCTCTAAAGTGAATACAGAGGGGGGAAAATGGTTTAGCACATTAGCCTTCTCGGCATCCTCTATAACCATCTCTGCCCCATTATTTAATGGTCCCACATTCTCAGTCCTCATCTTCTTACTATTGATATGTTTAAACATTTTAGGGTTGAACTTACTTTGTTCTGCTATCCGTATTTCATTTTCTATTTTAGCTAGTTTAATTGCCTTCTTGCACTCATTATTACAGCTTTTATACTCCCTGTATGCTTGTTCAGTTTCCTCCGATTTCACAATTTTAAAAGCCTTTTTATTTTTTCCATTTCCCTTTTTACCTGCGCATTAAGCCAGGCAGGAGAGGTTCTAATTTTGTTACACTTGTTTCCTAAAGGTATAAATTTATAAATTTTTAATATCCCTTTAGAAGTGGTCCACTTCTGCTCAATATCCTTACCTAGGAACAAATCCCCCCAGTCTATGAGCAGGAACGATTCCTTCAACAACATAAAATAAGCTTTCCTAAAGTTAAGTTTTTGTTAACCCAGTGCACTTTTGTTTTTTGCAACCTATATTAAATGACACTATATCATGATGATCACTATTCCCTAAGCTTCCCATTACCTTCATCTCTAAAATGAGTTTAGGGTTATTAGATATCACCAGATCCAACAACGCATCCTGTCTAGTAGGAACTTCTACCATCTGTGAAAGAAAATGCTCATAAAGGAGATTTAAGAACTTGTTACATTTTGAGGTGCCGGCAGTTCCCTTACTCCAATCTATGTCAGGGTAATTGAAATCCCCATAACCAGAACATGCACCATACCATGATTTATTTCCACATCCTCACTGGCATTTGGTGACTTATAACATACCACAACAATTAATTTACCCACTTTCTTGTTTCCTGTACATAGCTCCACCCATATTGTTTCTGCCTTATCATCTATACCCCCATCTATATCATCTTTTAAATTTGGCTATAATTCTTGTTTAACATACATACATACTCCCCCTCCTTTTTTATTAACTCTGTAATGTCTAAGTATCCTTCAATATTTACTGTCCAGTTGTGTGAATCATTTAGCCATGTTTCTGCTATGCTGATCACATCTTACTTTTCCTTTAAAGCTATTAATTCTAGTTCTCCAGTTTTTCCAGACAGACTTTTTGCATTTGTATACATACATTTTAGATTATCATTCAATTTACTTCCAAACTTGGACATACATGCCTCCTTATCCTCTATGCTCCCCCCTGCCCCATTTCCACCCTCCATTATCTTATTAGCCCCCTGATCCCTATTCCCTCTATCTGCCCCTGTGTAGTCCAATGTACCCCCCCCCTATCCCTCAAAAAAAGCCAATCGCACGACTCTAGCCATCTTCTCCCCCAAAACAGCTGCAGTCCATCTCTACTAAAGATCCTGTAGCCAACTGAGAAGTCAGCCTGGTTCTCCAAAAACCCAAACCCCATATCCGTACACCACCCTCTTAGCCACGCATTAATAATCCTAAGCTCACGTTGACTCCCTAGCGTAGAACGTGGCTTCGGTAGTATTTCTGAAAAATATTCAATTGTATTCAATTAGATCAGCTGGACTTGAAGTTTAGTTCTTGAAGACGTTTCGCTAGTCATCCGATTGGCTTTTTTTAATTCAGAATGACTTGTACAAGAATCTGTGGCAATTATGTACCCTGGGAAATCCCAATTAGCATATCACAGCCAAGTGTTAAGGGCGTGATTGGATAGTGGCTAAGAGGTGTTATAGGAACGCCCAGAGTAAGGTGTCAAAACAGCATTGTGAAGAATGCTCTGATTTGTATGTGGGGGAGACCAAACAGCAACTGCATCAACGTATGGCCCAGCACAGAAGAGTCAATTCCTCGGGTCAGGATTCAGCCATGTACCTGCATGTTAAGGATAAAGGAC
Organism: Hymenochirus boettgeri; assembly: GCA_019447015.1. Lineage (NCBI taxonomy): Eukaryota > Metazoa > Chordata > Amphibia > Anura > Pipidae > Hymenochirus > Hymenochirus boettgeri. The sequence goes on from CM033470.1 coordinate 124,746,318, forward strand.
ATACCTTTGAAGATTGTAATGTCAACATATTGGCAAAGGAACGTGACTGGTTCAAGAGAGGTGTTAAGGAGGCCATTTCTGTGAAAATAAAGAAACCAAGCCTAAATAGAGGTGGGGAGGGTTTCGACACCAACTGTCTGCCATGTACAATGCTGTTTTGACACCTTACTCTGGGTGTTCCTATAACACCTCTTAGCCACTATCCAATCACGCCCTTAACACTTGGCTGTGATATGTTAAATTGGGATTTCCCAGGGTACATAATTGCCACAGATTCTTGTACAAGTCATTCTGAATTGAGAAAGCCAGTCGGATGACTAGCGAAACGTCTTCAAGAACTAAACTTCAAGTCCAGTTGATCTAATTGAATACAACAGATATACCATGACCTGGATGAATGAGAACCTTCACAAGCACTTGAGGACCTTACTTTTTTCGAAACTACGAGTTTTCTCGTATTTTCGAAAATACGAGAAAACTCGTAATTTCGAAAATTTTCGAAAATACAAGGATTTCCTCTTATTTTCGTAAATACGTGTTTTCGAAAATTTTTGAAATTACGAGGATTACCTGTATTTTGAAATACATATTTTCGAAATTACGCGTTTTTCTTCGTATTTTCGAAAATTTTCAAAATTACGAGTTTTCTCGTATTTCTAAAATATTTTTCCTTTTTGAATTTTCGAATTTTTCCGAAAATTCGCGGATCCTCGAGCGGACCGGATTTTGCGAAGTTCGGACATCTCTAGTAGTAAGTAGTAAAAAAACAAAAGTGATTTTATTTACTTACTCAGACATACTCCCAGAAATAAATAGTACTAAGTTAGTACATTCACTCAGACTGCAAACCACAGTTAATAAACACTTTTTTTTCTTAACGCACCCCTTAAAAAAAGACAAATCCCTTTAAAACAGAAAATCCCTTTACAAGTGAATCGCACAGAGCTGGATTGCTCTGGAAGGAGAACTTTTATATGAGGTCCAACCAAGGTTCAAACTGCAGACACACGCATAGTCCACCTATTTGATCTACCTTAGGCTTAATATATCATTCCATTTAACACCTGTACATCATTCCACTGCAAAATGTAGGGAGGGAGTCCTTATGTACCTCACCTTGGGCCATATTTATAAAAACACTTCCGGAAATGTAATATTGCTAAAATAAGTGTAAAACCCATGCAACCAAATGTAATAGTGGGTTAATGTGGGATTTACTCTTATCCAAATGTTTTTGAAAATCCCCGATACCCCATTTGTTACTACCTCGTTGTGCAAAATTTAACAGGGGAGGGGGACCAACTGTTCAGGGACTTTAAAGGAGCGGAATGCTTTCTGTGAGCCTGTGATGCAATACCGAAAGTAATCATGTTTATGTCTGGTATTGCACCAGAAAATGTAAGTAAGATGCTAGTATTTATGATATTAAATCTGTGATGTATAACGGTCTAACAAGCATTACCATTATTTTCAAATATAATAATAATAAATAATGTTGTCTTACATTTACAACCATTAGTGTAAAATAAAACCCATTGCTCTAAATTGTTTTTGCCCAAATGCACAACTTTACATTTCTCAACATTAAACCTTATTTTTCACTTTGTAGACCAATCACCAAATCTATTGAAATCACTTTGTAAGGAAGAGACGTCATGCACAATTTTGTATAATCAGAAATAGTAGAGAATTGTACCGTGTTAGCCATTGCTGAAAGTGAAGACATCTTGGATATAAAATAATACCTTTTATTGGCTAACTAAAATGATTGAAAATGCAAGCAGGGCCACTTCTACCATTAGGCAGAGTGAGGCATTTGTCTCAGGCAGCACCCCTGAACTGAAGAAGAAAGGCGGCAGACAGGCAGTGGTGTAAAAAAAGGAATTTTCCTTAGTAACATATGATGTTGTTAAAATCATTTTATATATTTAGGTTAGCTTTAGTTAGTTTGTTAGGGAAAGGTTAGACTAGTTGGGTTAGTTAGGGCCCTGCTGAAACAGTGGCTTTGCAGCACGCCTGGAATTAATAAGAGCGGCATTCAAAAGTTTGGCTCAGGCAGCAGAAGCCCTAGAAGTGCCCCTGAATGCAAGCTTTCGAAGCACTAGGCTTCTTCCTCAGGCATGATACAATACTGAATCTTGTAAAGCACTCTATTTTATACATACTAGAACAAAGACTTTCTGACATTACACAGATGTTATATTTTGCCCCTATGCCTGGCAATGGCTGTCGTAAATAAATGAGTAAATACACATTCAATGATCACAGGCAGTAATAAAAGAATTAGCGAGGGTTTAACTTCACCTCTAGTGTCAATCGAGGGTCTGGTATAAATGAGATATTTATTAATCAGACCAAATTCCTCAAAACCACCGAAACCCATAAATATCTCATTTATACCAGACCCTCCATTGACACTAGTGGTGAAGTGTATCTGATTGTTTGTTTAACCCTTGCTAATTCTTTTATTACTGCCTGTGATCATTGAATGTGTATTTACTGTTTTATTTACGACAGCCATTGCCAGGCATGGGGGAAAAAGATAACCTCTGTGTAATGTCAGAAAGTCTTTGTTCTTGTATGTAAAAATAGTGTTCTTCACAAAATTCAGTATTGTATCATGCCTGAGGAAGAAGCTTGCATTTTCAATCATTTTGTTAACCATCAATGTAATTATTTTATATCCAAGATGTCTTCAGTATAATCAGAAACACAAAGATTGTACTCTCAACACCTAACACTAGGGGGCATATTTATAAAGGTTCGTTAACTTTTCGCGGCCGTTTTCGCGGCCATTAACGCATAAATCGCGTTTACCGCGATTTATAAAGGCCCGAAAACGGCCGTGAAAAGTTAACGAAGCGTTAACCTTTCGCGCCGATACTTACCTGTTACCGCCGCTTCTATTATAAAAACGGCGGTACTGGTTTCCTCGCTAGTATCGGCTGTTTTACTTCGCCACCTTGAAGGAGGCGAAGTCAGCCGATACTAACCTCCCGCGGCGGGGATGGGCAGGCAACCCGCGGCGGGTGGTCGCACCCGCCCCGGGAGACACGCCCACACCCCCTGCGGCGGCAGCGGCGACCACCCGCCGCCGCCGCCACTTCCCAGCAGCCCCTCCCAACCCGTTCCCCGTTCGCGGCAATCTCGGAACGGGAGGCTAGGAGGGGCTGCCGGGAAGGGGCCGCAGCAGGTGGTCGCGACCACCCGCCGCGCACCCCCTCCCCGGCAACCCCTCCAAGCCCCCCGCCCCGGCCGCTCCCGGGGAGGGGACGGGAGGGAGCCGCTGGGGGGGTGGAGGCTCCCTCCAGCGGGGCCCTGAGAAGGGCCTTTTGGGGCTTAGGGGGTCCCGCAGCTCGAACCGGGACCCCCCCTCCCCGGCCCTTATAAGGGCCCTTGCGGCACTGACAAGTGCCCTTGCGGCTCTTATAAGAGCCCTTTGGGGCTTAGGGGTCCCGCAGCTCGAAACAGGACCCCCTCCCCGGCCCTTGTAAGGGCCCTTGCGGCACTTACAAGTGCCCTTGCGGCACTAATAAGTGCCTTTGGCGGGGGTCCCGCAGCTCGAACCGGGACCCCCAGTGCGGCTCTTAAAAGAGCCCTTGGGCGACGTCTTCGGGCTGGCGACACCAACCCCACTCAGGTCGCCGATGCCAGGCAGACTCACTGCGGCCGCCAGTGAGCCCGCTGGCACCGCCGGCCTCAGCGGAGCCGATGTTGCCAGCCACTTCTTTCTTCTTTCTTCAGCCATCTACTGCGATGGCATCTGAGTTCCTCGGCGGAAAGCTCCTCTTTATATAGGTTTGCAGAAATCCATAATCCGTTTCTGATTGGTCAATTTTTTAATACTTGCTTTACATTAACCAATCAGATTTCTGGAAAGTTCTAACATCGTTCCTTTATAAATATGCCCCTAGGTCATTTTTAACAGCTTAAAAAGCATAGGACTCAGGACAGCCACCTGAGCAACACCACTGATTGATGCTGGTCCATCTTGAAAATGTTCCACTCTCTGTAATCTATCCTTTTGCCAGTTCACAATCCGAGTGCAAATAGTAAGATTAAGAACAATGGGCCCTATTTTTAAAAGATCGGTATCGTTATCATAAAATACCCATCGTTATCGTAAAATAACGACTGGTTTTTTACCGATAACGACCGGTATTTACCGATAACGACCGGTATTTACCGATAACGACCGGTATTTAGCGATATCATTAAATACCGGTCGTTATCGGTAAATACCGGTCATTATCTGTAAATACCGGTCGTTATTTTATGATAACGACCGGTATTTTACGATAACTATACCGATCTTTTATAAATAGGGCCCAATGTTCCTTAGTTGACTTGCCCCTCTGCCTACTGGCCGACACCTCCTCTGGCTTAGCTCCTTTAGAATCCTGGGATGAATACCATCTTACTCTGGAACTGTCGATACATTTGGGAAGTCTAATCTTTTACAGTTCTACCTGGGTCAGTTTTCTAATCTCAATTATAAGTGGGTCCATTCGTAAACATGTTCTCACGAGTGTAAACAGAAGCAAAGATCAAGTTTAAAATGTCAGCCTTCATTTTTTTACCATCTACATTCACCATGCCTTTTTTTTTTAATATATACCTTAAAAAGGATTCCAGTGACCCTGCATTTACCCCTTTTTGTTAAGCCCTATGAATATACTTTACTAATTTCTGGTTTGGTTTGTCTAAAACTTAATATGCTTTACTTCTTTATACTATTGTCTGTGCAATAATCATAAAGGTGCACATGTGAACATACACCTATAGAATTGAAATACAGACTTTTTAGCAGTTACAATATCTAATAGAGCATCTTTTCCTGTTAGACCTGATTGGCAAACAGTTTCCATGTGCCTTATACTCCTATAGTGGTAGGGTTTCCAGATCACCTGCTTATTATAGGACACGTTTTATAAATGAAGTTGGCAAGGCTGCACTGATTTCCAAACTGCTTGCATTTTTAAAGGGCATCAATACCGAAAATAGATTATTTTAAATTGACCATAACTGGAAACTATAATTCTTCCTTACCACCACTGTATCATGTTTTTCGTTGATCTGCCCCCTATTTCTTTAGATATTCAATCTAAAACTTCTTATATTTCAGCTGTCAATCAAGTTCCTTGCTCTCAAAAACTATTCTTCTGTGAGTAGTTTTACGGTAGCTGGAATGGTGACAGAGTTTTGACAGTTGGAATGCTGTATGCTGTGTGCAGGCTTGACAGTTGGTTTGTGGGGATTAGTATTCTTCTTATCCTACCAGGTCTCAGTAATTCAAGTTATGTATTTTTTACCACAATTTATTTAAAGAGGATCTGTGGTCCAAAAACTGACACACACTCAGGGAGTCTGAGGCTGTGCTCGCCAGCGGCACTGTGCAGGAGAAGCCTTAGGAATGTCACATGTCAGCCTCCCACCCATTAACTTTCTGGTCATTAATTTCTTTATATCTTGGGCTGTGGAGCATGTAGAGAGGTGGTTGATGGCTCGTTTTAAAGGTAGGAAACTGGCCTTCCATTTAAACTCAACTTGTTTGGAGACCACAGTTCCCCTTTAAGTTCCTTAATTTTGCCCAATAAGCTCCATGTGTTTAAATGGAACACATTGTGACACACGTTGTGAGTTGCTAATTTTTGCTCTTTGTTAGCATTATTCTGTAGTTTCAAGTCCAGTTCTAATAGTGAGACCTCCCTAAGAGTTATACTATGCCTTCCCCTTTTCTACTTTGGTCAAACTTTGGAAAGGCACACCAAATTAGCATGAGGCAGTGCACTGCAGTGAGGTTGGTGTGGCTTCAAGTGGCAGGTGTGGATAAACACTTTACAAGGGGATGGGGACTGATAGATAGGCAGATAGATGGATAGACTGACAGACTGACACAGACAGTCTGATAGATAGATATAGGCAAACAGACAGATAGGCAGATTGATGGTGGATAACTGGGAAAGTGACGCTGGTGGATAACATTTAAAACTACACTGGTGGATAACATTCAAATTGAAACTGATGCATAACGGTTAAAGGGGTACTGGTGAATAAGTCAAAGGGATGCAGGTAAATAACAGTCAAAAGGAAGCTGGTGAGTAAAACTCAGAGGGATACTGTTGGATAAAGCTGGGTATACACAGTAAGGATAAATCGCTGACACTAATAAATCAAATGGTATTGGCGCTTTATCGTTACTGTGTGTATCGCATTTTCTGAACGATCGTGAAGTCAGCAAACATTCCCGTCAATCTTGTGGCAAGTTGGAAAAGACAGAAAATTTCCCTTGGCTGCGGTTGTTTCCCTGTACTAAATTATAGGGGAGTCGGCCGCAAGAAACATGCAGTCCCAGTATAGGGAGAACGTTTGGGACTTTGAGTACCCTGATCTTTGAGAAATGCAGATCTTGTCTGTCATTTTTCAAAGATTTGTGATGTGTGTACTCAGCTTTATAGTGAAAGGGACACAGGTGAATAACAATGAAAGAGCACTGGTGGATAACAGTCAAAGGGATGCTGGTGAGGTGAATAAAACTTAAAGGGACGCTGGGGAATAAAAGTCAAAGAGAATTATAGTATAAGTGCCCCACACAGAGAATGGTAATATAAGTGCCCAGCTGGTTTTCCCACGTGCGATGATGTCACAACAGCATAAGCAGGGTTTCCTGTTAGCTGGAGGGAGTGGGTTGTTTTCTGGATTTTTTTCTCTTTTCCCCACCCACCACCCTTTTCCTTTCAATTTCCACAGAACTCAGAAATACTAATAAAAAACACTGTGTCTGATTAATTGATTACCAAAGCACATAGTAATGTAATATCAGAGCATCAAACACCTTGGTATTGGTTTATGTGAATTTTAGTGTCCTGCTCCCTCCACCTAATTTCCTGCTGTTCCGCGTGCGATGTTCCGTGTATGCACGTCAGTGTGACCGTGCACGCGTGGGTGATGTAATTGTGCTGCGACCAAACACGGTGCAGTGTGATTATGTCCCCCTTGCATGCACTGACGCAGAAAAGGTAGGCTCTGGGGGTGGGGGTGGGGTAGAGGGGGAAAAAGAAAACATTTTTAGCCAACTTTACTTTTAAAATATCATCCTGCCAATAACTTACTTTTTTTTTTAGGGTGTACTTATCCTTTAAGTTTTTTATATTTTTACATGTTTCACTTTTTATCAATCCCAAAGGCCATTATGGGATAATTTTTGTGAATGATAATGAACTTGGAATGCAGGTTTAAATGTCCTTCCTAAGGCTGTGAACCCACTAGAATGCACAGAAGAGCGCATGTACCGTGCAATCTTGCATGCTCCTGTGCGCTGTGCTTCTGAAATTGAACCCTATCTTTAAGATCACACCCTTGTTTTGTTGATGAGCATACTTGATCTTTTGAAACACATTCCCTACTTCAAGGCTTTTAAAATACTTTATGTAGACTAACCTATTATGTAGAAAAAATCATCATGATATTGTAGTCAGACATTTTCATATAAACAACAGATAACTTCCAATTTTGTTTCTTATCGTTTTATTATAACTTTTGTTCTACCACTGACTTATGAAGGGTATGAAGTACAGTCTTTCTGGCAACAGCAAACTGTATTAAAGATTATGTGTAATTTTAATTCATAGCCAATCCCTAGTTACAATATGGAATTTTTTTTACTCAGCTTGTGTTGATCTGTATATAGGAAGTCTTTTTCTAGTTTCTAATAAACATTTTTCTTATCTTGAGCTGTAGTAGAATTAACGCTACCAACTGGATGAGTTCACCAACAGGATGAGTTATCAAAAATCTTGCTTTATTGTAGATAATTGTACAGTATAAGCGCATTTTAAACTTAACCCAGTTGTTTTTGCCAACTTAATTGTTATAACTCTAGAAAACAATAAATAGAATGCCTTGCAACTTTGCAACTTGTTTGTACAGCTGTTCATATCTGTAAGCATGCACTTCCTTATTTTTGCATGGTTTACCATTTTTCTGCAATAAAACCTTTTTTATTTCTCTAACACTGGTACATCTTCACAGAAGGCCATTACCTGGACAGATGTAATTGTATATTTTATGGGTGTATTATATCTTAGAAAAAAGCAGTATTTGATAGTCTATACATATTTCTTGTAATTTAGAAGCCTTAAATTCGGTATCCACCAGTGACATTAAAGGCTTTTACCCCTCACTGTTCCCTCCAAAGGCACTCCTCTCCACTCTCTCTGCATCTTTCTTGCAGTCCAGGGGAGACTTTCATGCAGTTTTCTGCTATTTACAGTATTAGTTTTATGGGCTGGATGACACAATAACTGGCATGGACTCTTCCTTTTTACTCAGGTCCCACTGATGAATAATTAGAGGGTAAATAACTCTTTCAGACAGAGCAAATGATGAAAGAGTGTCTAACCTACCAAAGAGAATGTAACGGACAAATAAACCAATCACTGTAAGTAGGGAGCAGAAGGCTAATGCAGTTAGAGTTCTTTCTCCCTGGAGCCTGTATCCCGTGTCTGTTTGCCTAGTCCTGGCACTGGTGCAAGTTGTCCTCACTTTGTCCCCAAACACTGATACCCGCAGGCATACTCTACATTCCTCCCCTGGGATTAGTCTTGTAACATTGTAAAAGTGCAGACCCATGGGAAGTCTTGCACGTTCCTCATGGGCACCGGGAATCAAACAACTCCAATGAAGACTGTATCCCAAAGCATTAAGTGGAGGGTTCCAGAACAATAATAAGTGCCTTTCTCCCACTTCTTCCACATGCAACTGTAGGGGGTTATTGTCTTTAGTTGGGTACATTTGGTTAACAATTACGTAAACACTCTTATAATCAACTCCTACCAGATTTTGTGCTACACAGGTATATAATCCAGCATGAGCAGATGATGCCACATATATATCAAGTGTCCCCTCCTCTTGTACCCTGTAACTACTCCACTCAGATGATACTTCCAATTTCTCCCCAGAAGGTGTGACCCAATAAATCTGGGGTTCCGGCTCAGCTAGTGCCCGACAGTGAAGTGTAATATTTTGGCCAGCTGTAGCCCTCACATGGGGTGAGAAAGTTGGTACAGGGATAAGCGGAAGGCACTGATCACTCATTTCCCGGAAAGGTACTAGTCGAAGCTGTGTGCCTCTCAGCTCAGGAGGCTCAGCGCACAATGTAGACTGAGGCTCCATAAATCGGACATTGGGTGCAGTGGCATTTACCCAGCGAATAACACAATCACATCTTAGTGGATTTCCATGCATGGAAATTTCCTGTAAATTGAGCAGTGATTGCACGGTCTCCTTATGAAGAGAACTAAGTGCATTGTTATTAAGCATAAGGGTTTCCATGCGAGGTAACTTCTGAAAAGCCTTAGGGTGAATAAAGGACAATTTAGGGTTGTTGGTTACCTCTAATTTAGTCAACTCTGGTAAGTTTATTAGTGCAAGCTCATCAATGGATACCAACTCTTCCATGTTGTTTAACCCCAGTTCTTTCAGCTGAGCCATGTCAACAAAGTCTTTCTGTTGAATTCTTCTTATTGGATTCTTGTTAAGGTCCAAGAACTTTAGCCCAGGTACTCTTTGCAAAGCTCTTTTAGGTACTTTATCCAACTTATTATCATACAAAGAGAGACTTTCCAAGTTAACTAGTCCTTCTAAGGATAAGTCAGAAATTTCTCTGAGACCCATACCTGCAAGAACTAGGCTCCTAAGATTTAAAAGTGGCTTAAAATTTGTATCTTGGATTGATTTCACTTTATTGCCTCCAACCATTAATACCTCCAAAGCTGGCAATTCTATAAACCATTGGCTATCTAAGTACTTAAGTGAGTTAGAGTTGAGGTGCAGTCGAAGGAGATGTTGCAAACCAGAGAAGGCTTTAGGGGATATTGTATGCAATTGATTGTGATTTAGATAGAGTTCCTCTAAACTCACCAGGCCTAAAAAACTTTGGTCAGGAAGGTGGGTCAATTGATTCTCTTCAAGGTGAAGACTGACAAGAGTAGGAAGGTACCTAACATTAAAATCTCCAATATCTGAAAAAGTATTTTGAGACAGATCAAGTTCAGTTAAATTCTCCAGATACCCTAACTCCTGCTGCTCCAGATGAGCAATGTTGTTGCTTTGAAGAAGCAGTGTGTGCGTCCCTGCTGGAAGACCACGTGGAACTGCTGTGACAAAAAGATCATTGCAATCCACAGTATTGGCTTCTTTGTAAGCAGACCTTGGTGTATACCATGGACGGATTTGGCAAAGACATTGTGATGGGCATTGTACTTTCCAAGGAACGGACAGAATACCTGCTAAAGCAGACGATGCCCAGAAAATAAACATCTCCATTCCAATAAGAATTATCCGACAGCCACTATTAGAAGTACCACAGTTACCCATTTTTTGCACAGAAAAAAGATAGGGCTGTTTTAAAAATTTCAAAATGAATAATATGTTGTGTTATCAATCAGCAGTAGTCTGCTTTAGTACTTTGTAGCTCTGAGCTGCACACAAGTGAGTTTTTGCTCTTTTGTTCAGCCATAGCATTTTTGGGTCCTGTCAAGCGCAGATATCTGTGAAGAGAAAACAGTAAATGGACATTATTGTGACATGTAAAGTCGATTAATATATTTAGTAAGGTTGAAATATAAACTATTGCACTTCCATCTTCATATTCAATACCAAATATATATATTTTATATACATATACAGGGAGATTCAATAAAAGTTCTTATAATTTAAAATGGTGCTAATTTTGCCCCAACCAATCAGAACTTATTTAACATTTGAAAACTAACATTTGATTGGTTGGGGCAAAATTAGCACCATTTTAAACGATAAGAACTTTTATTGAATAACCCTGTTAAAATGTAAAAGAGTAAACTAAAGCTGGTTTTTCTGAACTCTTAACAAAAAATATACACCAGGACCCCCCCAGCACTCGTAAAGTTCGGCTCGGACTCGGGTTCGAGTTTGAGTTCTAGTCCATCCCTAGTGCTTAGTGCCAATTGGTAGCTAAATGAAAATATAATAACCTCTAATATAGTTAATTAAAAAAATACATATATCTCCTCCAGTAATGTAAATAACTCAAAAAATCAAAAATATTGCAGTGTGCAAAAAAAGTGCAAAAAAGGAAGCTTGAATCCAAAAATATTAAAGTCTATTATCAGGCCTCCCTTCTCCACTTGCCACCTTGACTCTCAGCTTGATCCTCCAGCCCGACCAACCTGTCAGTAAATGTACTGACCTTCACTCCCACCATTAATAAAGGAACCCAGCATGGAAAATATGATGATACAGATGCAACTTAGGTTTAGCTTACCCGACTCACCAGTCAAGTGGATCCATCCTCCACCCAGACACTGGAACTTAAAAACCATCAGGGTTATTCAATAAAAGTTCTTATCATTTAAAATGGTGCTAATTTTGCCCCAACCAATCAGATTTTAGCTTTCAAATGTTAAATAAGATCTGATTGGTTGGGGCAAAATTAGCAGCATTTTAAAACAATAACAACTTTTATTGAATCTCCCTGATCTATATAACTACTAACAAGCCCAGGTGAACACCAAAATAAGAAAAGGTTTTCAAGGACTAGAGAATACCTGAAGTGCAGAATCCTTGATCCTAAGGTATATCTGAACCATCATATTTTCCACGCTGAGTACCTGGATTAATAGTGGGAGGTCAGTACGTTCACTGACAGGTTGGTTGGGTCGGAGGACTGAGCTAAGGCTGTGTACATACCATGCAATTTTTCGGCCTTATTGACCAAAAAGATTAATGTATCAGTCGATCAGGCTGAAAACAGTGCATGGGTTTTCAGCCAGATGGGCAATTGTGCGGTCCTCTATGTCCAGCACACTCGATCGTGGCAATCTGTCGGCCACGGCTAATTTTGCTGCAACCAAAAATACTTTGGTCCTAGCTGACCAGTCGGAAGTGCTGAACGGTTGGTTGTGACGAAGAATTGCAAGGTCTGTACTCAGCTTAAGAGTCAAGCAGGGACGTTAAAAATATGCTAATTTTGCTCCAACCAATGAGATATTATTTAACATTTGAAAGCTGTCATCTGATTGGTTGGGGCAAAATTAGCACCATTTTTAACAATAAGAACTTTTATTAAATAACCCTGAATGTGTTTTAAATGGAAAAGGGAGACCTGATAATAAACTTCAATATATTTACATTCAAGCCCTTGCACTTTTTTGCACTACTTATGCAGTTTTTTTGGGCACTGCAATATTTATGTCTTTTTGAAATATTTACATTACCGGAGAAGATAAAGGGACCTTTTTAATTAACCGAATTAGAAATTATAATATTTTTCATATACGATAGCTATCATCTGGCACTTAGCACTTTTTTGGATTATTATTGTAGGACAGGATAATAAATTGTTGATTATGGTACCAGACAAAATAATTTATTAATTGCATTTTCAATAAATATTTTAGATATGAGTTTTTCATATTCTGTGTGTGGATTTCAGCGTGGTGGTTTAGCACTTGTAGTTACCCACCCCTGTATTCACACATCAGGAGACCCAACAGTCCTTTTAAGGACTACCTTTGTGAGACCCAAAAGTCCTTTTAAGGACTAATCCCCCTATAAGTCCTTTGGACAATTTTTGTGTTAGACCTTTTAGAGGTCTAGGTGTCCTGTCAGTGTCTGTGTGTTTGTGTAACTGACAGTGCTGCATTTAGCAGCAATCAGCAGCTTTAGCTGTCTGATCTGCTGTTTGCTGTCAGTCGTGTCAGTTGTTGCTGTTTGTTTGCTGTTTGCTGTCAGTTGTGTGCCTGCCTGGCTCCGCAATAATGTTGTCAAACTGAAGTGAATCTACTGCTACTCAATGGTGCTGTTCCTACAAACCGTATCTCCTTCCCCACTTTTCCTTGCACGAAGCATACACTGAGGGAGAGAAGCCAATGGGGTATGGGGTCTGTCCGGTGGGGCCAAGCCTGCCTGGCTCCGCAATAATGTTGTCAAACTGAAGTTAATCTACTGCTACTCAATGGGGCTGTTCCTACAAACCCTATCTCCTTCCCTGCTTTTCCTTGCACGAAGCATACACTGAGGGACAGGAGCCAATGGGGTATGGGAAAAGCCTAAATAATTATGTTGGTAGTCAATGTCATTTGTAAAGATAAAACACAGAGATTTGTTTAGTTTAACTTTTTTAGTAAACGTAAGCACCTTGCTTACATATCAATAATAAGTATAACAATAATAAAATAATAAAAAAAATATATAAACAATAATAACAAACATGGTGCTAAACAAAAAAAAAAACAGCACCTATTTAAAATTTCGCGCTTAATGCGCAAAATGTCCCTGTGCATGGAGAGCAAGCGCCCCTCCATGCGCCTCTGCCTGTTCTCCAAGTGACTCAGACGCCTGTCCATACTCTCCAGCTGGCAATGGCGTGCTGGTGCTGGCGGTGGCGGTGAAGGGGAAACTGGAGGCTGCTCCTGTGGCCTTGGTGGGGGTGTTGGTGGAGGTGACCCTCCCTCCTCTGAATCAGTGGCAGAAATAGAGTCCTCATCTGCAAATTTATATATTAAAAAAGTTTTAATTATAAATAATAATAAAAATAATAATAAAAAATAATGTAAATATTGTGAATATTTTTCATGTGTACTAACATTAACTAACAGTTACATTTACTAATACTAACACTAACATTAAGGGCTAGGCCACACTAGCGTGTTTTTCATGCGTTTGCGCACGTGTTTTGCATTCACGTTTGTGCCTGCGTTTTTTGCTAAAATGGAAATCGCGGGAACGCGAAAATTCCCACGATTTCCGATTGCACGTCCGTTCGCGTTTTGGTAACTCATGCGTTCACCATTTTTGGTGGGTTAATGCAGCGTTTCCATAACATGAAATGGCGAAAACGCATGCGCAAAACGCGAACGCACAAGAAAATCGCGCACAATCGCGTGCGATAACGTTCACGATTTTATGCGCGATTCCTGTGCGTTGCAGTGTGGCCTCAGCCTAACTTCGTATAGTGGTGATACTTAGACAGAGCTTGTCAGAAAGATCTGCCGCAGAACCGCCTGATTAGTGGTGCAAAAGGTGGTATTTTATACAACTCAATCACAGATAAAATTTAATATATAAATGTGATACTTGCCTTGGACATTCTGCTGGATGTCCTGGACGTAGTTCCGTCTCTGCCGTTTGAGGTCTGACCACCTCTTTTGGAGCTGAGAGATGGTCAGATCAATGCGAAACTGCGTCCGCAGTTTCGCCTGCAGGTGGCGCATTATGCGCTGTTTGCGCTCCTTAATGTTGGGGGTGCCGATTGGCATCCCGTCATAACCCAGCCGGGTGAGATACTCCACCATCAGATGCTGCCATTGCATGGTGGCCATGCTTTCTGGTGGGGAAAGTAATGGTGGAATGACTACACCCACTTTCCAGGCTCGATTTTAGATCCTGGATTGCATATAGAAGTCAATGGGAAGAAGGGAATTATAATCGAATGTCAAAATCGAATCCGCAAGTAAAATGTACATGGTATCTAGGCGCGAACGCGAATAAAGGGTCCATTGAAACCTATACGCGAGCATCGAATCCGCGAGTAAAATGTCCATCGTATCTAGGTGCGAACGCGAATCCGCGAGTAAAGGGTCCATTGAAACCTATACAGGAGCATTGAATCCGCGAGTAAAATGTACATGTATCTAGGCGCGAACGCGAATCCACGAGTAAAGTCTCCATTACAGCCTATACGCGAGCATCGAATCTGCGAGTAAAATGTCCATGTTACCTCGAACGTTCGAACGCGAAAGTAGCGTGCGTGAGAGTAAATCGATTTTACGAAAGACCTGGATATTGGAACATGCTCCTCAGACCATTTCCCAGGTCCCACAGCCATTTACATTAAGTTACCATTAATATTTTAGTTTTATTTAATTCGAACTTTTCGAACTATTTGCCTCCCATAGACTTTAATGGGTCCTTTTTCGAACTTTCGACTTTCCCAATAGTTCGAAAGTTCGAAACGGACCGAACTTTCAATATTTCGACCATCTCTAGTCTCCATACCAGTGTCCTTTATTAAAAAGAGCATATTCCTACCTTTTAAATAAATTTAGGATCATGATTAAAGATGCAGTCTATCCAAAGTTACAGCAGAATATGAAGGGGGTTTCTTCTTGCTAGTACTGTGAGCAGTGAAATCACCAGTACCACTGCTTTGCCACCAAGTCTCAGTCTTGAGCATGTTCCCTACTGGGACAGAGCATTCGCAGCTGCATCGTAATCAATAAGCCCTACCCCATAACTTCATTTTTAAAGCCAGCCACAAGCCTGAAAATATTTTTTTCTATCTGTAAGATAGAGGAAGGGGAAGAAAATGGTTGCAGGTCTGTAACTAGCTTCAGGAAAAAACTATTTTAACAGTACATCATGGGCTTGTCGCAGACGAAGACAGTCAGGACAGACAAGGAACTGTAACTTTTCAAGCCTATAACTTAAAGGACATCTATACCGAATAACAGGTTATTTTAAATTGACCATAACTGGAACTATAATTTTTACCAACCACCACTTACCAGAGAAGGTAGAAAACTTACCTGCTCGCTCGCTCCCCGGCGTGTAGTCTGACAGGTCCCGACGGACCTGTCTTCTATGCGCATGCCCGAGGGCATAGAAGACAAGGTCCGTCGGGACCTGTCAGACTAAGCGCCGGGGGAGCGAGCGAGCGGGTAAGTTTCTTACCTTCTCTCCTGGTTCCTGTTTGTTCTATTGAAGAACGGAAGGTAAGGCACAGCTCCTTTACCTCCCGTTCTTCAATAGAACTGGATTACCAAATCTTGAATATACGAGTGGAGATACCATTTAAGATGAGGCAAAGTAATTTTTTCAGTATAGTGCCACTTTAAGATTCAGAAAAGCTAGCAATATCACCCTGGGCTTGTTTAAAAGGTATGAATAGACGACACTTGTATAGAGGCCACAATTACTCTTTAATTCAACTTGTGTCTCTAACTTACTTCTTACCCTTATATTACATTTGTCTATCCTTTTCTTTTTTACTAGTTTATTAGCAACTTTTTGTTGTTGTTTTCATTTAGTAATATTCTCCTTTCCCATTCTTTGCATTTTTTCATCTTTTCCTTATCTCTTCCCCTCAAGCACCCAGACTCTTTTCTTCAAAAATGTTGTTACTGTGGAGATATAACAACAAGCATTATACAAATCTGAACAGATATACCTATGGCGGTATTAGCACAAAAAAAACTTCCTGCAAGATTAGAGACCCTTATAGGAAGTTACAGTTGATTCAGTTTTCACTCTTAAAGTTTACAGTAGTAAACATGAATTTGTTTTTACTGTTACCTGTTTAGTATAATTTGTTTTTATTACTTAACTCGTTAATTTGCATACTAATACTGTATTAAAGGGGTAGCATTTTTATAGTGGTTGTAATATTGAGTAAATAAAATTTCTGGCATCATCATATAAGGGATAATGGAAATGTAATATAAAGTTCTTTTATATGGTCAGGGGACTTCAAGATGACTTAATTTTCTTATATTATAATGTGAAGGGTTGCATTGTTTCTTATAATACAAAAGGTTTATGTTTTTTTTGTTGGGGTTTTTTTTTTGCATAAAGGCTGTGTACAGCTTTAAAGATAGTTATGTCTTCAGTACCATTGCAATTTTGTCATTTAAAAAGTAGAAGAGACTCCTTATGAACTGGCGCTAGCCAAACAAACTAACAGTGTTACAATACCGGGAAGACTAACTAGGACTAAGTCCAACCGATAATCAATGGACTCAAATGTGGACTAATATGTATAAATGCTCAGCGAATATAGTAGTTAAAAAAGGCATTTAAAATAGCACATAAATGGTATATAATACCTTCCAGAATCCACCAGGTCATCCTGCAGCAAATTCAGGAACTCATGGCCTTTTTCTATGATGGCAGTTCCACTACACCAATCAATATCAGGGTAATTAAAGTGCCCCATAATGAGCACACTCCCCAAACTTGCAGCCCTTGCCAACTGCATATGAAGTTGACTCACCTCCTCCCTGCTAGCATTTGGCGGCTTATAGCACTAACAATGACATTACCCCCTTTCCTGTTGCCTAATTCCACCCATATTGCCTCCACTTTAACATCCATATCGCCAGTTATTGCTTCTTTTAAATTTAGCTTCAATTCTTTTTTACATAAACACATACTCCTCCCCCTTTCCTTTTTTCTCTGTCCTGCATAAACAAGGCATATCCATCTAAATTTACAGCCCAGTCGTGAGAACTGTTCAACCACGTTTCTGCTATACCTATTACATCGTACTTTTCATTCAACGCCATAATTTCCAATTCACCCATTTTATCAGCCAGGCTTCTCGAATTTGCAAACATACATTTTAGATTATGATCCTGTCATTTATTCATACACTTTAATACACATGCCTCCCTATCCCCTATGCTAGCCCCACCCCCCTTTTCGCCCGCCACTGGCCTATCTACACCCTGCTTTCCTCCTGGGATACCTATTCCAGTGAGACTGCTAATACCCCCCCCCAACCTAGTTTAAAATCTCCTCCAACCCTCTAGCCATCTTCTCCCCTAAATGTGAGAGAATGGCAAAGTTATGTAGATGAAGATGTATAGATTCCAATAATATATACAGGGTTATTCAATAAAAGTTCTTATCCTTAAAAATGGAGCTAATTTTACCAATCAGATGTTAGCTTTAAGATGTTAAATAATATCTGATTGGTTGGGGAAAAATTAGCACCATTTTTAAAGATCAGAACTTTTATTGAACCTCCCCGATAGTTTTTAGGATTGTTTCCCAGATGATGGGCTGTAAGTCTTTCAAATGCAAGAATGCTCTTAGAACACAGCCTCAAATTATGTATTGGCTATTTGCTGACTGTATCTCTGTGTGCAATGACCCTAATAGGGTACCTACCATTTTATTAGGGACATGTAGAAGATAAGAGCGACATTTAGTAACCACTTATTTCTGAAAATTTACTAAAAGTTCAAGAGGTTTTATGCTTGAAAAACAGAAATCTGGTTAAGTTTTTTTCTCATATAAAAATTGGATAGTATACATCCACACAGAGTGCAAATAGAGACCAAATTAATTCAATACACACAAAAAATAGAAGCCTAGTGCACATCCAATTAATTTGCTTATATTTTACTTTACCATTGTATTGCGACTTAAAAAGCCTGCCCTTCTCTGGTTGGGTTGGGGCAAAATTAGCAACATTTTAAACGAAAGAACTTTTATTGAATCTCCCTGTATGTTTGAGAATTACGTCTCCTAAGAAGGTAAAAAGTTACTTAAGTAAAAAAGGTTAAAAGTTGTGACCCAGCAGAATAAAGCAAACCGTGAAGTTGTTGCTGGGCTTAAAATAATTTGGCCAAGTTATTGAACTAATTCCTTTAATTAATCCAGAGATAAGGGCAGGCTTTTTAAGTCGCAATACAACGGTAAAGTAAAATATAAGCAAATTAATTGGATGTGCACTAGGCTTCTATTTTTTTTTTATAAGTTTTTTTTCTCAGTCTATTTGTATATCTATACATGTGGCATACCATTTTATTCAAGATATGTGGGAAATTGATATTTGGTGGACATTTTTACTTATCATGTGGGCAAGATTTCCAACTTTGACTTTATTTGATTTAATTTTTTACGAAAATCTTCTAATAGTGTGAAATTCTACGAACAATGGCGTTTGGAATTCTACATGTACGTATGAAAAAATTGCACTTTAATGCAACTAAAGATGTGTAGATTCCAACAATTTATGTGATGGGTTTCAAGTTTGAGAGGTGTTTAGTTTAAAAATCTAGAAGCTTATCAATATAGAGCTAGTTGATTTTTTTTTCTTTTTAAATGCACTAAGACCTTGGTCCCCTTTGAGGTTAGTTGGTAGCAATTGGTCTGTGTGTACACCCATACTTGTGACAAACTGTTTAATTCAGAATATGTGGTAGATTGATTTTTAATGGGTATTTTACTTACCATGTGGGTTTGGGCAAGATTTCCAAATTTGAATCACCTTTTTCCTTCATTTTTTCAGAAATGTCCTAAAAGCATGATATTCTACAAAGAATTGCATCTGGAATTCTGAATATATGTATTTGTACAACCATAGTTGTAAAGTTTGCAATAGGTAACCACTACCCCTTATACTGCTCTATGACTGGATAGAATGCAACTAGAAGCAGGATCCTGGAGTCATTTTAAAGGAGCGCTCTTTTTAATAAAGGAGGCAATTGTATGGCGATCCTTTGAGTCAAATGGAATAGAACAGTTATAGAAAAACTGAATTGTAAGTAAGCTATTAAACTAGCTACTGGATAATAGAAGGAATTTAAGCTCTCCTACTTTAGGAATAGTTCACTCTCAAAGTGGATTATTTCTTTAACATATTGATTGAAGCCCAGGAGGTTTAGGAGCTATGCCTTACCTCCCGATCTTCAATCAATATTGCAGGGTCCGGGAACAAAGATACCAAAAAACATACCTTTTACGTGATCCACCGCTGCCAAGCTGTAATCTCTGACCGCTTCATTCTCCTGTACAGCTATAGCGGGCATTACGCGGCTTGGTCGGGTGGATCGCGTAAAAGGTAAGTTCTTTGGTATCTTTGTTCCCGGACCCTGCAATATTGATTGAAGATCGGGAGGTAAGGCATAGCTCCTAAACCTCCTGGGCTTCAATCAATATGTTAAAGAAATAATCCACTTTGAGAGTGAACTATTCCTAAAGTAGGAGAGCTTAAATTCCTTCTATTATCCAGTAGCTAGTTTAATAGCTTACTTACAATTCTTACTTACAATATCTTACATTGTTTAGTCTGAACAATGATTTTGAAATCAACCTTTTTTTTAGATTGATGACTGGACACAGTTTGTTTAATTCTGTTTTGTATAGATTATTTATGATACAGAAAACATAAGATGTTTTCGAGTACCTTCACTGTCAACAATATTTTATGCTTTTATATAATACTAGCAAAAGTGTGCCCGTTGGTGCACAGTGGGAAATATGTGAGTGTATGTTTAGCTATATGTGGATACAGATGATATAAAATCTTTATACACACTACTATAAAATTTAGGGATTTGTACAAAAAAAATAAAGGCAACATGTTAAAAAATAAAAGAAATCCTATGAAATCTTGGTTCTATTAGTGTCACATTCCCTAAATGGATATTTTACATAATATACAGAGGCATAAAGGAACCTATTGGAAGTGTTAGTGCTTTAGAAACATCTAGATAAGGCAGACATTATCCATCTTACATTTGTTATATAACAGTACACATTTTTCTGTTTTGTTTATTGATTTGTTTTGATAAATCTATACAGGTAGATATTTAAATCCAGGGTTTTGAGAGATGGGTGAAACAGATAAAATACGTTCTGCCTGTGGACCTGGAAAATGGTCTGCGAAAAACGTACGTACATCCAGAAGTTTAAAAAAAAACCTTTCCTGACGATTGAACTGTTTTTCGAGATTACTCATTCAATTTTTGAGGGTCACCGAAATTTTAGAAAATTTGAATTTTAAAGGAATTTTTGAAAATTTTGTAAAAATGATACAGAAACTTACTGTAAATGGCGCTGGGACCTGGGAAATGGTCAAGGGAACAAATAATCAGATTCTTTCACGTCAGAATTGGTTATAATCAGATTTTTTCAAAAAGAAACTGATTGGTATACTAACCAAACAGAATCTTTCTGAAAGAATCTAATTGTTACAAATTCTGTTTAGAAAATAATCTGATTGGTTAGTATACCAATCAGATTCTTTCTAAAAGAATCTGATTGAATCCAATCAGAATTTGTTACAATCAGATACTTTCAGAAAGAATCTTATCGGTACGCTTTGTGGAAGAATCTGGTTGTAACTAATCAGAATTAGTTACAATAAGATTTTTTTTAGATATGATTGGTATACTAACCAATTAGACTCTTTCTGAAATAAGCTGATCTAATTTAAAAAAAATCTGATTGGTATACTAACCAAACAGAATCTTTCTGAAAGAATCTGAATGTAACAAATTCTGTTTAGAAAGGTTAGTATATCAATCAGATACTTCCTGAAAGAATCTGATTGTATCTAATCAGAATTGGTTACAATCAGATACTTTTAGAAATAATCTTATTGGTATGCTTTCTGGAAGAATCTGATTGTAACCAATTCTGATTGGAAAATAATCTGATTGGTATACTAATAAGATTCTTTCTTTAAAAAAAAGCCGATTGTAACCAATTAGAATTGGTTAGTCAGATTCTTTCAGAAAGAATTTGATTGGTATGCTTTCTAGAAGAATGTAATTGTAACCAATTAAAATTAGTTACAATCAGATTATTTTAGAAATAATCTGATTGGTATAGTAACCAATCATATTCTTTTCTAATCAGAATTCTTCCAGAATTCTTCTTCCTTCTTTCAGAAAGAATCTAATTGTCTTTACCCCAGACCATTATCCAGGTCCCAAAACTATTTACAGCAAGTAACTGTATAATTTTTACAAAATTTAAAAAAATTCCTTGAAATTTTCTTTGAATTTTCGAATGTGTCTTGAAAAAATTTGTAAAGTGGAATTCCCGCAAAATTCATGAATCACCACAGTGAAATACAACTGTTGTGCAGAGCTTGAATCAATCTTCCCCATTAACTTTCCAACCAATAATAGATCAATAGGAGATCCATTGGATCATTCTATAATTAAACATATCAATCTCTTTCAATACTCATCCACCCCATTAACTCACAGCTGTCACCAGGGATTCTGTTAGAAAGGGATCACTATTGGTAAATGTGAGGTCCTATAAAGAACCCAGATTATCCTGTCATGTTTTCAATCTTATTACATATTATCAGTTCAGGACACAGGTTCATGGCTTCTATGGGGTCTATTGCTTAAATAATGTAATAAACCATTAGCAAACTCACTTCATTGTCACAGAGAAGTGGGCATGGAGATGTTTTCCTTTCAGTCCCACTATCATATATAGCAGGGATAAGCAACCAGTAGATCTCCGGATGTTTGAAAACTACAACTCCCAGTATTCCTCTACAAGCACTCTGTAGTTAGTGAATTCAAACTACAACTCCCAGCATTCCTCTACAAGAACACTGTAGTTAGGGAATTCTGGGAGTTGTAGTTTCCAAACATCTGGAGATCTACTGGTTGCCTATCCCTGATCTATAGATATCCCTTCCTGTCCAGCAAACAGCAGCTCTCCTTTTTGTCTATTGAGAGGGGAGGGGTGGGGTGGAGTTATGTGAAAGTGAGAAGAATATTTTTACTAAGACTGTTACACGTTTTACAAAGGAAGTGACATATAAGTCTTGCAACTTCCTATTAACACTTCCTACTTCCCTATAGTCAGAAAATGTTTTGATTCGCTAACACTGTTGTCAATCTAATATTAAGCACACCATTGGATACAACACTAAAAGGGAAGTGATAAATATGTTCCTTTGTAAGCTTCCATTGCCTCAATGTAAAACTTCCTGGGTGTGGCTTAACACTATTTTGAAGATACCATTACAAAACGGGTGGGGACTATGCCAATGCTTTTATTCATTTATATTTTGCCTTATTTACATTTCTATATGCTTTAATGTCATTACTACATATTTGTTAATATTGATATAACTATTTATTTAGTGCTTAAACCACAAGTAAACACTGTCTCTATGTATATTACTTTTACCCACCCCCACCAACATTACCTTTGAAAAACCCAATGTATTCCCCATGAAACTATAAATTTATTTATATAATATAAGGGATTTCAATGATTTTTTATGTGTGATTTATATATTTTACCTATTGTGTATATTATATATGCTTGTGTCTTAGTCCCTGCATTTGTATACTATCTTGGTTTTATTGTTCTTGCTTATTGCAGATATGAATAATAACAATGGTGTTGTATCGCTCCTCCCTTATGCTTACAGTGGTAAGTGTATTCTCATGAATATCAGAGGGTGCCAACAGGGAAACATATTTACCAAAATACACCTTCCCTTTAAGAAAGGGAATGGTATCTACAAGTCACTAACGAGGCACACACACTATAAAAAAAAATCTGCATGACAAATAGGTAAATCATATTTTACACGAACACTAATTGGTGTAACATATATAAAAAAGTTAGCAGCAAGCAGAGAAACAAAACTGATTAGATAGTCCATATCTGGGAATCATAACAGGTCTAGATGGAGTTAACTGGGTATCAAATATAATCCGATTCTGTGTATGGTATCAGTCAAACTGGTACTTATCTGTTTTACCATTCCAATCAGGCCCAAAATATACCGGTACACGGCCTATTTACAAAACCTCGTGTGTGGCGAGGTCAGGAGTGTTCCTAGAGTTTTTGACACCTGAAACCACTTTTAAATGCAGAAAGGGGGGGGGGGGGGCGTGAAGCGGGCGTGGCTTCATCATGGAACATAGGCGTGGCTTGTGGAGGTGGGTGTGGTGGGCTGACTTACAATGACTGGTGAACTGAAGGGCTGACTTACAATGACTGGTGAACTGGTGCTGAAATGCGGTATTGCAGGGAGGAGAATTTTGTTTTAACTGCCGCCTTTTAAGTGTTCCGCAGGGGTGCGCCCTGAGCAAATGTTTCACTTTGCTTCATGGTAGGGGCACCCCTGGGCGAGGTCTTGGGACTTACAGCTAATACATATGATGATCATAACATGAATTACCACAATACTGGCATATCAACAGGTTTACGTCCCTCCTCCAACATTAGGCCTAGAAGAACATCCAGATCAGCTGTTATGATTCCCAAATATTCACTAATAAGTTTTCTTCCACCGTCTGCTGCTTACTTTTTTGTTGTTTCAGTTATTGTTGGTGTAGCATATAGGGGTGATTTATGGAATTTAAAGTGATGTGTGGGAGTTCTACACATTTGTTACCTGTTATTAAAAATTGGTATGGATTATTACCTATTAGTCATGTGGATTTTTTAATAGCGTGCGTGCCTTATTAGGTACTTTTAAGTAGCATTCCCTTTCTTAAAGGGACGGTGTACTATTATTATTATTGTGGATTTATATAGTGCCAACATCTTCCACAGCACTACTACTAAATAGTATGCTTTCTCCCTTTTTGCCTCTCTAAGCTTTTTTACAAGCATTTACATGCACAGAGGAGATAGATTGTGGAACAACTATTGCAGTTTTGGATTTTGGGGGTGATATAAAATTTTTCATTTAGGGGGTGAACTTTCCCTTTAAATATATCAATATAAAGGGAGAGGGAAAAGAGGGAAATCCAAAGAAAACCCCAACAGCTAAGCCAAGGCTGAAACGAGCGAAAGGAAACACACACTCCAGGGGTTACACCTGATGAAGGAGACATAGCGTTCTCTGAAACGTTGTGTGTTTGTGTGATGCAATAAACAGAAGTTTTCTGACAAACAGTGTACGCTTCCTTCAACCCTTTTCTGCTTGTGCTATAGAAAAGAATGGCCCACCCAATCACACCAGAAGAAGTAACCCAATCCATCAAACAAATAAAACCACATAAATCGCCTGATGCATTCTCAGGAATATACTACAAAAAACTTCTTACACAACTCAATCCACATCTAACAAGGCTATTCAATAGCTTTACGGCAGGAGACAAATTGCCTACAGATATGAACACAGCAAGTATATCACTAATACCAAAACCAGGTAAATCACCACTAGAGCCTAAAAACTATAGATTTATCTCCCTAATAAACCAGGACCTGAAGATCCTCACAAAAATTCTAACAAACAGAATCAATACATTTCTACCATCCATAATACATCAATACCAGGTAGGCTTCACCCCAGGTAGGCAAGCAGGAGACAATATAAGGCAAATTTGTAACATAATATCCTATATGAACACAAACAAAATAGCGGGAAGCTTAGTCTCCCTCGATATGGAAAAAGCCTTTGACAGTCTCAGCTGGCAATATCTGGTAACCACCCTAAAACAATATGAATTCCCCGCCCCCTTTCTAAATATCCTGAATGTCTATTATTCCAACCCCACAGCATCACTAAGTATACCCACACAACATATCAATCCTATCACAATCCGGAGAGGAACAAGACAAGGGTTCCCCCTCTCACCCATACTATTTATACTGGCGATGGAACCCATAGCCAACGCCATCAGAAATAACCACTCTATCAAAGGAGTAACCATAAAAGAAAAACAATACAAAATAAGCATGTTCGCAGATGACATAGCCCTCACATTTACATCACCATTAACATCACTGCCAAATCTATACTCAAGTCTACAGGAAATCGCAACAATCTCTGGACTAACAATAAACCAGGACAAAACTGAATTGCTTCCCATCAACCTTACAGTACATCAAAAAAAATTAATATCACTAAATTACCATACGAGTTGGAAAGAAACAGGCCTTCAATACCTAGGAATGTGGTTGACAACCAACATGGAAGATATATATCAAGCCAATTTCCCAAAAATATACAAAACAATACAAAAAGATCTAAATAAATGGGACAAATTAAATATTTCATGGATAGGGAGAATCCATACATACAAAATGAAAATCCTCCCAAGAATACTGTATCTATTTAGAACCTTAACAATCTGCATACCAAAGAAGAAATTAGAACCACTACAAACACAAATATTTAAATTCATCTGGTCACAAAAAAACCCGAAAATAGCTAAACGTATAATAACCAGACCGATCGATCAGGGAGGACTCAGAGTCCTATCTCTATATAAATACTATTTGGCAGCACAACTGGCCCAAATAACATCTTGGCATACTAAGACCCCACATTCACAATGGACCACAATAGAGACAGATCTGATAACCCTAACTCATATAGACACGGTATTATGGATCCCCAACAACAAAAGAAAACTATCGCCAGACACCAGTAAACTTACAATCATATCATTGAAAATATGGGATAGAATCAAAACACATCATCAACTCACAAATATTCCTTCATTAATGGAAACAATAACGCACTCTCCCATGTTCCAACCAGGATACAACAATACAGGTTATAAGTGGTGGAAAGAGATAGGTATACACCGATTGATCCAATTTTATAATTCAGGAACCCCGCTAACAATGGAAAGTATCAGAACAAAACATAGAACACCCCCTAGGGGAAATTTCCAACTAACTCAAATCAACCATTATATCTCAGAAATACACCAGAGGATAGATCCCATATCCAGTTTGACAAATTTTGAGAGAACATGCTATAACAATCCTACAGAGAGAGGCCACCTATCTACGATAGACAAAGAACTATTCACACCACCCCCATCAGAGAAACTTAAGTTTTTACAGAGCTGGGAACATGATATCCAGAAAACACGAGAGGAATCTCAATGGAAGGACACATTTACAATACTTAATAAAGGCAGTTTAAATATCACTCTGAGAGAAACATCACTCAAGGTATTGTACTGCACATATAGAGTACCAACAATTTTAAAGGGTATTTCCACTCGTATTTTCAAGATTTGGGAATCCAGTTCTATTGAAGAACGGGAGGTAAAGGAGCTGTGCCTTACCTTCCGTTCTTCAATAGAACAAACAGGAGCCAGGAGAGAAGGTAAGAAACTTACCTGCTCGCTCGCTCCCCCGGCGCTTAGTCTGACAGGTCCCTACGGACCTTGTCTTCTATGCGCATAGATCGCGCATAGAAGACAAGGTCCGTTGGGACCTGTCAGACTACACGCGGGGCACAGCTCCTTTACCTCCCGTTCTTCAATAGAACTGGATTCCCAAATCTTGAAAATACGAGTGGAGATACCCTTTAATTAAGATCTACCTGACAATAAACCCAAACTGTTTTAGAGGTTGCAGCCAACCAGGAGACATGTACCATATATGGTGGACATGCCCCGAAGCCCTAAGCTACTGGGAAAATATATTTGAAATTTTAACAAAGGTTTTATCAGTTGATATAAAGCCAGACCCAGAAGTTGCCCTATTAGGCAAACAGATAGCTACCCTTAATAAGCAGGGTAACAAATTCGTGCAATACGCAATGTTAGCTGCAAAGATTTTAATCGGGGCACAATGGAGAACACCAGACCTCTCAGTCAATAGATTTAAAAAAGGCTCAACGATATATGTATCAATGAAAGGCTATTCCATGTAATAAAAGATTCAGTACCAATTTTTCACAAATGCTGGTTCGCCTGGCTCTATAGTAATCACGCATCCCATTTACCGGATTGGATGAGAGAACAACAGGAGTAACAAAAAAAGAGACAGATGGACAAAAAAAAACAAATTTGCTAACCAAAATGTATATGAGAAGGAAAAAAGCAGAAAAAAAACCCTGATTGATGCAACCCAACTGAACTGTACATGAAAATACCTGATTGATGCAATCCATCTAGACAACACACTAAAAAAATTTGATTGATGTAATCCAACTAAACTGATGTGATACAATATGTCTGAGCTGTAGAAACGATTTCCAATTTTAAATATCACTGTACTCATGACTGTACTCCAAATTTTACTTTTATTTTCATTCGACCTATATATCTTTTGTTCTTCCTTATTATTCACTGTTAAAAATTTAAAAATTAATAAAAACTTATTGATCACTAAATATATCAATATGTAGAAAGGGAGTTCAGAAAATGTGGGACCATTAAATAATAAGGATACAATTTTTAGAGGATGCAGATAAAGAAAATACATGAAATTAACTTTTTCATCTGCATTATGTAGTAGGAATAGCAAGAATGGTATAAACTAGCAAATTCTGTTTGATTGACAGGGGATATAGTACAGAAACAAGTAGATAAAGTTAATAAATATCCTGGACCTGATGAATTTCATCCATGAGCCCTAAATGCAGAGTGCTAAATGCAGATTTATTGAGGCCAATGTTTATACAATCTTCTCAGATTAAAGCTTAAAAGATAAAAGGCAGATCCCAACAGGCCCGATGGGATTGTCTTTTTTTTCCGTCCGCATGTTTCAACCACATCATAAAATATGCTTGTGAAGGTTCACATTCATCCAGGTCATGGTATATCTGTTGTATTCAATTAGATCAACTGGACTTGAAGTTTAGTTCTTGTAGACGTTTCGCTAGTCATCCGACTGGCTTTCTCAATTCAGAATGACTTGTACAAGAATCTGTGGCAATTATGTACCCTGGAAAATCCCAATTATCATATCACAGCCAGGTGTTAAGGGCGTGATTGCATAGTGGCTAAGAGGTGTTATAGGAACACCCAGGGTTCGGCATGTGGTGGATCGTGTAGACAGATTATTGGGTGGGGCTGGGAGTGACCCGGCGGTCTTGGTTCACATTGGTGCCAATGACAAAGTTAGAGGTGGAGGTAAGGTCCTTAAAAATGATTTCCGAGAATTAGGGGCCAAGTTAAACGAACAGGGAAGAAATGAAGAGTTTTCACATTGGATAACAGAGGATATGGTACGGAAACAATTAGACAAGGTTAATATCAATAAAGCGCCAGGACCAGATGGATTGCATCCTAGGATTTTAAAGGAGCTTAATTCAGTTCTATCTGTGCTGCTGGATTGGAAAAAAGCCAATGTAATACCAATATTCAAAAAAGGTAGTCGTTCACAGCCTGGAAACTATAGACCTGTAAGCCTAACATCAGTGGTAGGGAAGGTGATGGAAACTTTGTTAAGGGATCATATCCTTGACTTTGTTTCCAGGGATCATCTTATTAGTAGTAGTCAGCATGGATTTATGAGAAATAGATCATGCCAGACAAATTTAATTGGTTTTTATGAAGAAGTGAGTAAGAAGCTAGATTCAGGCACAGCAGTGGATGTGGTATATTTGGATTTTGCAAAAGCTTTTGATACTGTGCCACATAAGCGACTAATGTATAAACTGAGGACTGTTGGCCTTGAAGAAAACATTTGTTCATGGATAGAGAACTGGTTATTGGACCGCAAACAGAGAGTGGTGGTTAATGGAGCTACATCTATGTGGGCTAAAGTTCTAAGCGGAGTACCTCAGGGTTCTGTACTGGGGCCGCTTCTGTTTAATCTGTTTATAAATGACTTAGAAGGGGGCATTGAGAGCAAGGTCTCTGTGTTTGCTGATGACACTAAATTATGCAGAGCTTTGGAAACTTCCAATGATGTGCAAGTGCTGCAAGCAGACCTAGATAGATTATTAAAATGGGCAGCAGAATGGCAGATGAGATTCAATGTTGATAAATGTAAGGTGATGCATTTGGGATTTAATAATCCCTGTGCCATCTACACCATAAATAACTCTGTGTTAAGTTCATCTGTAATGGAAAAAGATTTGGGGGTTCTGGTAGATAACAGACTTAGCTGTAGCAAACAATGCCAGGTAGCAACAGCCAGAGCTAGCAAGATATTGTCTTGTATAAAAAGGGAATAGATTCAAGAGAGAAAAATATTATTCTCCCTCTTTACAAGGCACTGGTAAGGCCTCATTTGGAATATGCGGTGCAGTTTTGGAATCCCATATACAAAAGGGACATCTTGGAAATTGAGGCAGTTCAGAGAAGGAGCAATTAAATTAATAAGGAGAATGGAGGGGCTCGAATATGCAGGCAGATTAGACAAGTTAGGGCTGTTTACATTGGAGAAGCGATGTTTGCGTGGGGACATGATTACCTTATACAAATATATTAATGGGCCATACAATGAACTCTCTGGTGCATTGTTCACTAATAGGTCATATCAGAGGACACGTGGACATCCTCTAAGGTTGGAAGAAAAGAAGTTTCATCTTCAGGTTAGGAAGGGTTTCTTTACAGTGAGAACGGTGAAATTGTGGAACTGTCTTCCGGCAGATGTGGTAATGGCAAGTTCATTGAATATCTTTAAAAAAGGCCTGGATAAGTTTCTAAAACTAAAAAATATTGAGAATTACTGGTATTAATGCATATAGATCTGGTTGATCCAGGGATACATTCCGATTGCCGTTTGGAGTCAGGAAGGAATTTTTCCCCCCTTTTTAGCTGGGTTTTTTTGCCTTCCTCTGGATCAACTGTTAGGTAGGGTTAAAAAAATATATATATATATATAAAGAGGGTGAATAGGTTGGACTTGATGGACGTATGTCTTTATTCAACCTTAATTAATTACTATGTAGGGTAAGGTGTCAAAACAGCATTGTACATGGCAGACAGTTGGTGTCGAACCCCCCCACCTCTATATAGGCTTGGTTTCTTTATTTTCACATAAATGGCCTCCTTGACACCTCTCTTGAACCAGTCACGTTCCTTTGCCAATATGTTAACATTACATTCTTCAAAGGTATGTCCTTTATCCTTACCTGAATCTTAAGGATAAAGGACATTCCTTTGAAGAATCCACATTTTTTACCAGGTATTTTAGGAGCAGTATTACAATTTTCCACTACTGCACCTTTTTCCTTTAAAGATATGCCCCTTATGGGATCAAAAGAATGATGGCAATTTAAACTGAAGTGAGATATGACATGACTCCTTGTGAGCTATGAAGGCACAAAAGGGAATAAATGCCCATAGAGATGGTGAGAATTCTCTGTACCCACTTACTATAATAAGTATTTCATTTGTAACATCTGAGTCAGAAAGGTTTTACTGGTGATATAGAAAGGGAAAAACATATAGCATGGAAAAAAGATCAGGAAGCAATTGGTGAATTTCATGAAGAGAACCTCATGGCAGTCTTACATTGTGTTCTGTGATGCACACACAAAAGTGAGAAGCATCAAACCTGTCACGAGAATCTATAATAAAAAATGTGCCGTCTCCATGGAAACTGCCATCAAATGAGGCCTAAAGGGGCACAGAGTCAACAGTATGGTATATTAATACCACATGCATGTGCATGTATACCAGCAACATATTATCTGAAAGATTAGATATTAAAAAATGTACTATAACTATCACGAGTAATGTGTACTGTAGGGAAATACTGGAGAAAACATATTGTTGGTTCTTGTGGAAGAGAAAAATTAGTCTTGATGACGTTCTAGTAAACTGTGTTTTGTCAGGCATAAATCTGTCTGCAAAAATAACACAAATAAAGTGGTTTGCCAAGGAAGGACTGAAACCCCATTTACACAAATTGCTATTAGTATTTTGTTCATCAATGGAGAACATGCAATTATAGCAACATGCTCTTTTAGTAAATGCCTTTTAAAAAAGCATTGAAATAGTGCTGGCTGTTTTAGAAAACATATCTAATAATCCTTAATCAAAAGGGTTTCATTTCTTGTATCTGTGGTTGATTGGGGGCCTGCAACATGTTTCAAAATGCCACACTGAAAAGAAACATACACACATTAATACAATATGGCATTGTTGCATGCAAGATAAGTAGATAACTAAACCAGAAGCTATTAGCACAAACTGACATGTCAGGGTAAATAAAGCGTGTTCTACACAGGGATAAAATGGCATGGTAATGGCCACAAATAAAATTCCTTGTTACACATATTCCTTCAAATAGAAAATAAGAGATTCACACCAGCGCTTAATGCTTCTATTTCTTTAATGTATGTACACCTATTTTTTTTAAACAATATCTATTCTTGATCATTCTTTTTCATTAAGTCCTGTTAGCATACCACTTCTAATCATCTCTTTTCCTCCTTATGTACTAAAAGGGCACATTATCCTGTAAAGCTGTTGGTGATGATCAATGTGCTGGTAACTAAATGGTTTGCTTTGATGATTTTTGTGTAACCTGTGGATTTCCCTTCAGGTTATCTATTAAGATACTACATTAATGATTAACAAAGAAATATTGTGTGTTCACCTGACCACAAATTTATCTAACACATTATAATTTTTTTCCATTGTTGTACGCAGAGACTACTTACCTGTAGAATACTGTTTTAGATTGACCTGTCTCCAGCAATTGCTCACCAACAAATAGGTAATCTGGTCAGCATCTAAATAAGTGATCTGTTTCCCCTTTAGAGGCCTCCGACACAAATCAAGTGGTACCAACTGCCTTGTTTTCTTGGCACTGCAGACTCTGCTCTCCCTGTCTCCTCTCTAAAAGATGTGAGTGGGATGCAGAATGAGAAAAGGAAGGGAGGGGAGGATAGAAGGAGGGGCAGTCTTTTGATTCAAACCTACTGATTTGAAATCATACACATAAACACTGGGTAGCTGAGAACACTGCCAACCTGTGGTAAACTCTTATACAGTATATATATAATATATATGTA
The DNA here is from genome assembly GCA_019447015.1 of Hymenochirus boettgeri. Lineage (NCBI taxonomy): Eukaryota > Metazoa > Chordata > Amphibia > Anura > Pipidae > Hymenochirus > Hymenochirus boettgeri. Next base: position 124,778,527 of record CM033470.1, read on the forward strand.
TGTTGAATAGCACTTGTGGTATTTATTTTATAAAATATTATAAATTCTGTTTGTTCTTTAAAACAGATTATTTTATAACCAGAGCCTCCCTTAGGCTCGCAGCTTTCCTAAATCAGTTTAATCAGCCTAATCGAAGTACCCCCTGTGCCACCCCCTTAATGGCGGCCCTGAATATAACATAAGAAACGGACATTTCCAAAGCTCCTTTAGATTTCTAACCCCAGACAACATTAATGCAGTGTTTATATGTGTGTTATTTCTAAATGTCTTTATTTCCCTGCAATACAATTTTTGAACCTTTTCAGATAATAAACATTGAAAAAAATCTTAAAAACAGAATTTTCACTCTGTTGCATTTTACACTTTTCCCATTACATTTATTTCCTCTAAATTCTTTCCTTTGTACCACAGCTAAACCAGAATAGGGCAGTTGCTAAGGAAACAACTAATTATTTGTGGGTTATAAGATTGATGTGATGACAGTAGCCTAACCCCTTCAACATTTGGATGCACAGGCTATCCCTAAAATTGGCCTATTTTTAACACATTTTTAAAGACATTTTTTAATGAAAAGCAGATTCATTGTTAATTGTCTGTGTGACAAAGGCAAAGTCTGTGTGAAGGCACATTAAGATATATAATAATGCAGAATTAAGGTAAGGTTTACTAACAGAGCGAATGTGGTGGGTGGGGAAAATAGGTCTTTTTGCCTTTTTTAACCAGATTTTCCCACTTTCTTTTTTTTATTAAAGGATAACTCCCACCAAAACTCCATAAAAAATTAATAATTTTTAGTATAATTACCCCCAAAACCACACTTGCATTTTAATCATACCTTTCTCTGATGCTCCTACACAAAGTTACCAGAAATTACACACAGACAATCCCTCGCCACGTCCTCCTCATCTTCCTCGTAATGATTGTCAGTTATGGCTACGACAGTGAAGTCCGTCAGCCATTATTGAAAGAGTGGTTGCGAGGCAGGACTTCCATGGAGGGGGTATCGGCTGTTTGTAAGTACCTGTAACTCCGTGGGAGCATCGGGGAAAGGTAAGATTAAAATGCAAGTGGGGTTTTTGGGAGTTATGCTTCAAAAACATTCTGTTTCCAACAAATACATTTTTATATTAGGGAAAACTCTTGGGGACTAAAGGAAATGATCCAGATACAGTGGCGGAACTCCAATACAACATTCGAGCAAGATCCATGTGGTGCGTCCACATCAAACAATACACCTCCCAGTACTAGGCGAATAGCAACAATGTAGATAAATAGATAGATGCTGCGCTACTCAACGGGAGCAGTAAAACGTCAACTTTATTAGTGCCTAATACATTTTAAAACATGGAATAGCACTTAACGTGCAACATTACTTGTTTGCAAAAACTCACCCAGCTTTTTTATGAAACTGACCAACGAACCTGCCAAAACAATGTCCAATGGAAGACAGTTCCATAGCTTTACCATTCTCACAGTGAAAAAACCTTTCCGAACTTGAAGCCTAAACGTTTTTTCTTCAAGTCTTAAGAGATGTCATGTGTCCTCTGACATGCTCTTTTGGTGAACAATGCCACAGATAGTTAATTGTATGGCCCGTTCATGTATTTATACACAGTAATCATATCCCCACGCAAGCGCCTTTTTTCCAGCGTACATAATTGTAACTTTTCCAGTCTCTCTTCATATTCAAATCCCCTTATTAATTTAGTTGCCCTTCTCTGAATCCTTTCCATTTCAAAGATGTCCTTTTTATACACAGGATTCCAAAATTGCACTGCATATTCCAAATGAGGTCTTACCAATGCTTTGTAGAGAGGGAGAATTACATTTTCCTCCCTTGAATCCATACCTCTCTTTATACAAGACAATACAATGCTGGCTCTGGCTGTGCCGCCTGGCACTGCTTGCTACCTTTAAGTTTGTTATCCACCAAAACTCCAAAATCCCTTTCCAACAGGGATTCACTTAATCTGTATCCAAGAAGACTTGCAGTGTCCAAGCAGAAACAGTGTGAGGTGCACCAACTAAATGCTGTGCCACAGCCAAGTAAGTATCAATATAGGTAAATAGAAGGGAGGCACACTCTGCAGGTAATGAATCAATAATTCATTTATTTCTGTGCTAAAAAACACGACAAAACACACTACGTTTCGGGGAGACATAGCCCCCTTCCTCAGGTGTAAACCTGAGGCTACACCTGAGGAAGGGGGCTTAGTCTCCTCGAAACATAGTGTGTTTCGGTTGTTTTTCAGAAATTAATTATTCATTCATTATCTGCAGAGTGTGCCTCCCTTCTATTTACCAATAGGGATTAACTTAACACAGAGCCATTTATAGTATAAGCAGCACAAGGATTTTTTTTGCCGGCGTGTAGCGCTCCTGCCCCTTCATAACATCAAGCTAACTGATTTACGCTCAGCACAACGTTAAGGCTTGTTTTGCGCCGGCTGCACGAGATCCGGAACAGGAACTTGCGCAGCCGTCGCAAACCTATTTACCAGAGGCTGCGTGGCTCTTAAGACGTAAGTATTTAATGCCACTAATAGCTGGTGAGATTTACCCAGAGCCATATGGGAGATTTGCCCAAAGCAGTTGCGGCTCTGGGTGAATCTACCTATTAATGTCAGTCCTTGAAACATACTCTAGAATAGAAATATTTTTTAGTTTTAGAATCTCATCTAAGTCACTTTTAAAGCTATTCAAATGAACTTGCCATTACCACATCTGCTGGAAGACAGTTTCACAGTTTCAATGTTCTCACTGTAAAGAAACCTTTCCTAACCTGAAGATGAAACTTGTTTTCTTCCAATCTTAAATGATGTCCACGAGTACTCTTGTTTGGAGACCACAGATCCCCTTTAAGACATGTGGAAGATTTATATGTAGTGAGTTCTTGACTTGTCCAGTGTGTTAACTATAAAACATATTATTTTATGGCATTTCAATGGGGAGGTGCAGTGGCAAGAATCTATATAATCAGTCACTCAGTGATGCCACTGAGTGACTTCCTGTATTCCACTGCCCCTCCCCATTTCTCTCTGTATTTGTACCTAGTGTTTGATCAAGATTTCTAAGTTTGTTTCCTTTATTCAGACAATCTTCTAAAAGTGCAACTTTCTACAAAGAAAGAAAGTAGTTTTGTTTTAAATAATGTGTAGATTAAATATAATGTTTTATTTTGACAGACTCCATAACACTATTCCAAAACTTCTTACTTGAGTATCATACTGCATATTGTTTAAAATACTAAAAAAGAAAGAACAATATACATATTGTTAAATGTTATGTATTTAAACAAATGACTGGTGTTGGTTTATCTGGTCAGTTTCAAAGGTGTCTAGATTAAAATATACAATCTCACAACTTATTGTTAATTTAAACTCCAACCTTAGAGGCATTCTCTCCAACATTACCCCTTTAATAGTTAGCAGGAAATGGACCAAAACCTCGACCTCACAAGGTTAATATATCTCAAAGCTATAATGTACTTACCAGCCTTCGTTCCCTCACTGCTTTCTGCCTGTCTTCCGTTCCTTTTCAATGCATGGAAGACAAGCAGAGGGGTCTTGACCTGCATCTGCTAGTGTGATTGGCTAAGGCGCAATGTCTAAGCCAATTACAGGAGCAGGTGCTGGTCGAGCCCCTTCTGCTTGTCTTCTGTGCACAGAAAAGGCACGGAAAACAGGCAGAAGGCATAGAGGGAACGAAGGCTGGTAACAGGGGCGGACTGGGCTGGTGGGCAGAGGGGCAAATCCCCCCTGGGCTGGTCTGTGCAGTCAAAACTGGGCCAGGCAGTGTCCAGTTTAAATAAAGTTTAAAAAAAAAACAATTAAAAAAACTTTATCAACACCTTACACTGCACTGCTGGTCCGGACCTCAGGGGCACGTCTACTCCTTCTCCTGCCTGCAGTATGTTTGTTGGATCATGTCTGGAATGCCCCGACCCTCCTGGTAACTAACTGTCACCACCATGTTTGCTGCTGGAATGTTACTGCCACTAGGCCCTACCCAGCTCCCTGTGAATTAGTAAGTTACATTTTATTTATAAGTCTGTGTGCTGGGCATGGGCTGGGACATTTTATATATAGGTCCAGTGTGCTGGGCATGGGCTGGGGCATTTTATATACAGGTTTGTGTGCTGGGCATGTTCTGGGGCATTTTATATACAGGTCCTGTGTGCTGGGCATGGACTGGGGCATTTTATATACAGGTCCTGTGTGCTGGGCATGGGCTGGGGCATTTTATATACAGATCTGTGTGCTGGGCATGGGCATTTTATATACAGGTCTGTGTATTAACATGGGATGAAATCTCACTCATTAATTAATATGTAATAAAGAGTAAATTCTTTTCTGTTATATAAATGTAACATTATTTAGTATACAGGATTTCCAGGGATTTTTTTATGGGACACACTGACCTGTAATCACACAGTTAAATACGGGGATCTATGATAAGCCTCTAAACCACAAAGCATCTATCTTCTGAAATACCTAAAGTTTTCTTCATGGTTCTGACTTCCAGGTGTGAGGAAGACACACTTCTACTAAGCATGTCTTCCCATTGGTTGGAGATGTCAACTGAATGGAGGATGAAGAACAAAGGAAACTTTAGGTAAGTATTGCAGAAGACAGAAGGAAAACCCAGAGATAAGGACCTTGCGATTTTGGTCCTCACCCTGGGTACTAAACATCTCTGCAACAGTAAAATGGATGTAAAAGTCCAAATGTTGAATAAACTGAGATAACTTCACCATGCCAACGTCACTCCCTCAGTCACTCTTGCTCTCTACCGGTGGTTGAAGCATGCTCAGTTGCAACTTTATGATGGGACAGTAACAGTGCATATTATGAAGTCACCAAAAGTCAACAATATATCTAGGAGTGATGTTGGCATCCAGAAGTAGCTCTAGTTTCTTCAACATTCAGGTTTTTGACCTTTGATCCTTAATCAAATATTCTTTCTGCAACAGTAACAATTTAACTAGACAAAGGACTTTAATATAAATAAGGTAAAAAAAAGGAATTTGAAATGAAAGCCCTTTGTTTTACATCCCCAGTGCCCTATTAAAGTCACTTTTGGGCTCAACAGAAAATATAACTACAACAGAAAATATAACTATAGAGTTAACTAATTAGGGATTACTTACACTGGATTGTTATTATCTGGTGTTTAATCCTAGCTGTGTTATATTGATATAGGGCTATGATTTTATCTATGAATACAGGGCTTATTCCTAGATGTAAGAGGATTTGATCATCAATGCTATTCCCAAGACCACCATCCACTCTAGCTGTAAGGGGTGGTGGGTCGTTATGTGAGTGTGTGATTCCTGGGCGAGCAGAATATCTCCAATGTTATGTGATGTGGAAGTTTCATGGGGAGAGGGGAAGCCGATTAAATATAGGTAGACCATCCTAGGAGCCATGAATTTTTTCTTTTGTCAGTGTCTTAAAAGATAATACCCAATATTGTGATTACAACAATTAAGCCACAATAAGCTGTTTGGGTCTCCATGTGAGGCCAGACACTTATCTACAATCTATGCTCAGCAAAAAACAGATCTGGCATTACTTCTTGGACTGGATGGATGAGAAAGAATTAATAGATTTAACTGGGCACTTTGCCATCAATCTTCTTACTCTAGAATACGCCACGTATTCGTAGAATAACATCTACCCATATCATATAACAAACGCTAGGGATAAAATCAATGGGTTAACCCTACAAGCCTAGCCACTTCACTAATGGTACATGGTCAGGGAATGTCCCCCTTTCTCCTTTTTCTCTTATTACTATCAATGGAAAACACCTAGCAGTTGTACATAGGAATAACTCAAACATTTAGGTATTTTGTACCTACAAAACGTAGAATTCATAATCAGCCCTATAGCAGATGACTCGCTCAATGACATAAAAAAATACCTCATATATCCTACCCTCTTATCACCAAGAAATTGCTTATACTGAAAAGTTAGCACAATTTTAATAATGACCATGTTTTTAATATTTGAAGTCCCTTAAGTTAGCTTTCCCGACCACAATGGTCAGCCTAATTAAATCCAACTCCCCTTTTCAATGGAATCTCACTTCCCTTACGTACTTGATTCAACTTTTCCTAACATCAAGTAACTATAGACCGTCTGTCCCTTTATTTTTGATCACTAGGGAACAATTGGCTTTCAGAAACATATAATATTTATACTGTTTTTTTTTTTTGTCTTGTCTTCACAGTAAATGTGGCAAAATTAGGAGGAGGCCACAAAGCTCCACATTACAGACCTGAATACCAGACGCTGGGCAAGCTAGTTAATGGTGTTTACAACTATCAAATATGAATTCAGGCTCCTGTTCCCACCCATAATACAACCTCTGTGGTGGCAGTTGTTGGAACTGAAGAAGAGTTACAAGGTTCTAGACTGTGGGTCATAGTGAACACGGAAAGGATTTGCAGTGAACGTTAAAGGAGCAAGAAGTCCGTTATTGAGATTCACCAGAAACATAACAATCCAGGTTAGAATCCTCATTAGTTAACTCTATAGTGTATATTTTCTGTTGAGCCCAAAAGTGACTTTAATAGGGCAGTTGATTAGGGCAATGTTAGCAATGTTTGATTAGGGATCAAAGGTCTGAAAACTCTGGAATGTTGAAGAAAGAAACAGAAAACTAGTGCTACTTCTGGATGCCAAACATCACATCCTAGATTATATTTTTGCCTTTGGTGACTTATAAATGCATGGTCAATGTCCCATCATAAATTTGCAACTGACGCATGCTTCAACCACCGGTAGAGAGAAAGAGTGAACTGAGAGTGAAATTGGCATGGTGAAAGTTATCTCAGTTTATTCATCATTGGACTTTTACATCCATTTTACTGTTGCAGAGATGTTTAGTACCCAGGGTGAGGACCGAAACTGCAAGGTTATTTATCTCGGGTTTTCCTTCGTCTTCTGCAATACTTACCTAAAGTTTCCGTTGTTTTCATCACTCCATTCAGTTGAAATCTCCAACCAATGGGAAGACATGCTTAGTAGAAGTGGTGTCTTCCACACACATGGAAGTCAGAACCATGAAGAAAACTTTAGGTATTCAGAAGAGAAAGGCAAACCCAGTGGTGAGGCCTGCCTGGCAGTTTAAATCTCATCCTGGGTACTACTGAGAGATCAGTTTGGGAATGGGTGGATGTATAGGTATCCTTAAGGTCCACGTTTCCCTTTAAATACAATATATAACAGCATTTCTTGCGTTCATACATTATGCTAAAAGGTATTTTGTGGACAAATTCATCTGCATAAACCTCCTGGAAATCTCTAATTATGTCTTTGACCTGCTATGGTTTTTAGAGGCTTATCATAGATCCCTGTATTTGAACTGTGTGATTACAGGTCAGTGTGCCCCATTAAAAAAATCCATCTATGTTAATTTATTCCTTAACCTTATATGGAAAAAAACCAAATTATCGTCCAAACCTTGTCTCTATAAATATAATTATCTGAGTTTCCAACACCAGAATTCTTGTTATATATTGTTGTTATTAGATTGTTTACTGTGGTATAAAAAATAGTTTCTTACTGTGTTTTCCCCAGCTGTGACACCATCAATGATATTTCCCAAACCACCATCACTCTGAGCTGTAAGGGGTGGTGGGTCGTTAGTGAGGTGGTTATTCCTGGGGAGAGCAGAATATCTCCAACTGTGTGGAAGTGGAAGTTTATGGGGAGGAAGCAGATAATATATAGGTAAGACATCAGAGCCAGAATTTTTTCTTTTGTCAGTGTTATAAAAGTAACCATATATTGTATAACACAATTACCCACAATAGCGTTTGGGTCATCATGTGAGGCCAGAACATTATTCTACATTTTGCACAGCAAAAACAGATGGCTTATACCTTCTTGGACTGGATGAGAAAGAATTTTAATAGATTTAACTGGCACTTTTGCCATCAAATCCTCTTACATCTAGGAATAAGCCTGTATTCGTAGATAACATCATAGCCCTATACAATAGAACACAGCTAGGATTATGGCTTGTGAAGGTTAATTCTTCAGTCAGATGGTATATCTGTTGCGCTATTTTTTCAATTAGATCAACGAGACTTGAATGTGTTGTTATTGAAGACGTTTCGTAGTAATCCGACTGGCTTTCTCAATTCAGAATGACTTGTACAAGAAGAGTGTTGGCAATTATGACCCTGAAAATCCCAATTGCATATCACAAGCCAGTGTTGTAAATCCAGAAGAAAACCTATCCATATCTAATCACACCATTAACACCGGCTTGGGATTGCTAATTGGGATTTTCCAGCGGTTACATAATTGCCACAGCATTCTTGTACAAGTCATTTTGAATTGAGAGAAGCCGTCGGATGACTAGCGAAAGTCTTCAAGATAACATTTCAAGGTCCACGTTGATCTAATTGAAAAAAACAGGTACAGCTAGGATTAAAATCAATGGTACCCTATCAAGCCTAGCCACTATCACTTATGGTACATGTCAGGGATGTCCCCTTTCTCCTTTCTATTTACTTACATGGAACACCTAGCAGTTGTACATAGGATAACTCAAACATTCAGGTATTTCGTGTGACACATAGAATTCATAATTAGCCCTATATGCAGATGACTGCTCTGTACATAAAAAATCCTCATATATCCCTACCCTCATCATCCAAAAAATTAATTATACTGAAAGTTAGCAATTTTAATAATGCAACATTTAAATATTGAATGTCTTAATGTTAGCTTCCCGACCACAATGGTCAGCCTAATTAAATCCAACTTCCCTTCAAATGGAAGTCTACTCCCTTACGTATCTTGATTCAACCTTTCTAAATCAAAGTAACTAATACAGTCGTCCTTTAATTTTGTTGACTAGGGAACAATTGGCTTTTCAGAACATATAAGTATTTATACTTGTTTTTTTTTTGTCGTGTCTTCACAGTTAATGTGGCAAAATTAGGAGAGGCCAAGCAAAGCTCCACATACAGACCTGAATACAGCGCTGGCACAGTTGATGGTGTTACACTATCAAATATGATTAGGCTCCTGTTCCCACACCAATAATGACAATCCATCTTGGTGGCGTTGACCTGAAGAAGAGGTACAAGGTTCAGACTGTGGTCATAGTGAACAGGAAGGAGGATGTTGCAGTGAACGTCTTAAAGGAGCAGAAGTCCGTATTGGAGATTCACCAGATAATAACAATCCAGTTTAAGTAATCCTAATTAGTTAACTCTATAGTTTATTTTCTGTTGAGCCCAAAAGTGACTTTAATAGGGCAATGTTGATTAAGGGCAATGTGTTAGGCAATGTTGATTAGGATCAAAGGTCTGAAACCTGAATGTTGAAGAAACTATGCTACTTCTGGATGCCAACATCACTCCTGATATATTGTTTGCCTTGGTGACTTTATAATATGCACTGTCAATGTCCCATCATAAAGTTGCAACTGAGCATGCTTCAACCACGGTAGAGAGCAAGAGTGACTGAGGGAGTGACTTGGCATGGGTGAAGTTATCTCAGTTTATCTCATTTGATTTTACATCCATTTTACTGTTGCAGAGATGTTAGTACCCAGGGTGAGGACCGAAACCAAGGTCTTATCTCTGGGTTTCCTTCTGTCTTCTGCAATACTTAACCTAAAGTTTCCTTTGTTCTTCATCCTCCATTCAGTTGACATCTCCAACCAATGGGAAGACATGCTTAGTAGAAGTGTGTCTTCCCACCACATGGAAGTCAGAACCATGAAGAAAACTTTAGGTATTCAGAAGATAGAAGGCACAACCAGTGGTGAGGGGCCTGGCAGTTTAAATCCTCATCCTGGGTACTACTGAGAGCTCAGTTTGGTGGAATGGGGTGGAGATAGTTATCCTTTAAGGTCACAGTTTCCTTTAAATACATAATAATTATAACAGCATTTCTTGGCTTTTATACATTATGCTAAAAGGTATTTTGTGACAAATTCATCTGCATCACCTCCTGGAAATTCTAATTATGTCTTTGACTGCTTTGTGGTTTAGAGGCTTATCATAGATCCCGATTTAACTGTGTGGATTAAGGTCAGTGTGCCCATAAAAAAATCCATCTATGTCATTTATCCTTAACTATATGGAAAATAAACCAAATATAGTCCAAAACCTTGTCTCATAAATATAATTTTGAGTTTCCAACACCAGAATTTTGTATATTATTGTTGTTTATTAGATTGTTTATGTGGTATAAAATAGTTTTTCTTGTATTTTCCCAGCTGTGATACCATCAATGATATTTCCCAAACCACCATCACTCTGAGCTGTAAGGGGCTGGGGGGCGTTATGTGAGTGTGGTTATTCCTGGGGAGCAGAATATCTCCAACTGTGTGAAGTGGAAGTTTATGGGGAGGAAGCAGATAATAATATAGGTAAGACCATCTAGGAGCCAGAATTTTTTCTTTTGTCAGTGTCTATAAAAAGTAACCATATATGTATAATACAATTAGCCACAATATGTTGGGTCACATGTGAGGCCAGAACATTTTCTACATTTTGTAAGCAAAAAACAGATCTGGCTATACCTTCTTGGATGGTGGAAAAATTTAATAGATTTAACTGGCACTTTGCATCAAATCTCTTACATCTAGGAATAGCCCTGTATTCGTAGATAAAACATAGCCCTATATCAATATAACACAGCTAGGATTAAATCAATGGTACCTATCAAGCCTAGCCACTATCACTAATGGTACATGTCAGGGATGTCCCCTTTCTCCTTTTCTATTTTTACTTACATGGAAACACCTAGCAGTTGTAAATAGGAATAACTCAAAATTACAGGTATTTCGTTACACGTAGAATTCATTAATTGCCCTATATGCAGATGAATCTGGCTCATGTACATAAAAAATCCTCATATATCCCACCTCTATCATCCAAAAAATGAATTATACTGAAAAGTTAGCAATTTAATATCAACATTTAAATATTTGAATGTCTAATGTTAGCTTCCCGACCACAATGGTCAGCCTAATTAAACCAACTTCCCCTTCAAATGGAATCTACTTCCCTTACGTATCTTGGATTCAACCTTTTCTACATAAGTAACTAATACAGTTTGTCCTTTAATTTTGATCATAGGGAACAATTGGCTTTTCGAAAATATAAGTCATTATACTTGGTTTCTTTCTTTTGTTGTCTTCACAGTTAATGTGGCAAAATTAGGAGAGGCCAAGCAAAGCTCCACATACGACCTGAATACAGCGCTGGCAAAGCTTTGATGGTGGTACTATCAAATATGAATCAGGCTCCTGTTCCCACACAATAATGACAATCCCTGGTGGCAGTTGGACTGAAGAAGAGGTACAAGGTTCAGACTGTGGTCATAGTGAACAGGAAGGATTGTTGCAGTGAACGTCTTAAAGGAGCAGAAGTCCGTATTGGAGATTCACAGATAATAACAATCCATGTAAGTAATCCCTAATTAGTTAACTCTATAGTTATATTTCTGTTGAGCCAAGTGACTTTAATAGGGCACTTGAGATGTAAAACAAAGGCTTTCTTTCAAATTCCTTTTTTTACCTTATTATAAAAGTCCTTTGTCTAGTTAAATTGTTCTGTTGCAGAGAAAGAATGTTTTAAGAGATCAAAGTCTGAAACCTGAATGTTGGAGAAACTAGTGACTACTTCTGGATGCCAACATCACTCCTAGATAATTGTGCCTTTTGGTGACTTTTATAATATGCAACTGTCACATGTCCCATCATAAAGTTGCAAAACTGAGCATGCTTCAACCACGGTAGAGAGAGAAGAGTGACTGAGGGTGCTAGTGACTGGCATGGTGTGAAGTTATCTCAGTTTATTACTCATTTGGACTTTTACATCCATTTTACTGTGTGCAGAGATGTTTAGTACCCAGGGTGAGGACCGAAACCGCAGGTCCTTATCTTGGTTTTCCTTCTGTCTTCTGCAATACTTACCTAAAGTTTCTTTTTGTTCTTCATCTCCATTCAGTTGACATCTCCAACCAATGGGAAGACATGCTTAGTAGAAGTGTGTCTTCCACACACATGGAAGTCAGAACCATGAAGAAAACTTTGGATTTTTCAGAAGATAGAAGGCAAACCCAGTGGTGAGGGCTGGCAGTTTAGATCCTCATCCTGGGTACATACTGAGAGCTCAGTTTGGTGGAATGGGGTGGAGTATAGTTATCCTTTAAGTCACAGTTTCATTTAAATACAAATATATAACAAGCATTCTTGGCTTCTTTATACATTATCTAAAGGTATTTGTGACAAATCATCTGCATCACCTCCTGGAAATCTTCTAATTATGTCTTTGACCTGCTTTTGGTTTAGAGGCTTATCATAGACCCTGTATTAATGTGTGATTACAGTAGTGTGTGCCCATAAAAAAATCCATGTTCATTTATCCTTAACCTTATATGGAAAAAAACCAAATATCTCCAAACTTGTCTCTTAAATATAATTATCTGAGTTTCCAACCAGAATTCTTGTATATTGTGTTTATTAGATGTTTACTGTGGTATAAAATAGTTTTCTTTGTATTTCCCAGTGTGATAACATCATGATATTCCCAAACCACATACTCTGAGCTGTAAGGGGCGGTGGGTCGTTATGTGAGTGTGGTTATTCCTGGGAGAGCAGAATTCTCCAACTGGTTGAAGTGGAAGTTTATGGGAGGAAGCAAGATAATAATAAGGTAAGACATCATTAGAGATGAGATAACTCTTTTTTTTTCTTTGCAGTGTCTATAAAAGTAACCATATATTGTAATACAATTAACACAATAGCGTTTGGTCAGCATGTGAGGCCAGAACATTATCTACATTTTGTCAAGCAAAAAACAGATCTGGCTATACCTTCTTGGACTGGATGAGAAAGAATTTATATTTAACTGGCACTTTTGCCATCAAATCTTCTTACATCTAGGATAAGCCCTGTATTCGTAGATAAAATCATAGCCCTATATCAATATAACACAGCTAGGATTAAATCAATGGTACCCTATCAAGCCTAGCCACTATCACTAATGGTACATGTCAGGGATGTCCCCTCTCCTTTTCTATTTTTACTACATGGAACACCTAGCATGGTAATAGGAATAACTCAACATTACAGGATTTCGTTAACGTAGAATTCATAAATTAGCCCTATATGCAGATGACTGCTCATGTACATAAAAAATCCTCATATATCCCTACCTCTATCATCCAAAAATTGAATTATACTGAAAGTAGCAATTTTATATCAACATTAAATATTGAATGTCTTAATGTTAGCTTCCCGACCACAATGGTCAGTCAGCCTATTAATCCAACTCCCTTCAAAGGAATCTACTTCCCTACTATCTTGGATTCAACCTTTTCTACATCAAGTAACTAATACAGTCTGTCTTAATTTTGATACTAGGGAACAATTGGCTTTTCAGAATATAAGTCATTTATACTTGGTTCTTTTTTTGCTTGTCTTCACAGTTAATGTGGCAAAATAGGAGAGGCAAGCAAAGCTCCACATACGACCGAATACAGCGCTGGCACAGTGTTGATGGTGTTACACTATCAAATTGAATTCAGGCTCCTGTTCCCACACAATAATGCAATCCATCTTGGTGGCAGTTGGACCTGAAGAAGAGGTACAGTTCAGACTGTGGTCATAGTGAACAGGAAGGATTGTTGCAGTGAACGTCTTAAAGGAGCAGAAGTCCGTATTGGAGATTCACACGATATAACCACCATGTAAGTAATCCCTAATTAGTTACTCTATAGTTATATTTTCTGTTGAGCCAAAGTACTTTAATAGGGCACTTAGATGTAAAACAAAGGGCTTTCATTTCAAATTTTTGTTTTACCTTATTTAAATAAGTCCTTTGTCTAGTTAAATTGTTACTGTTGCAGAAAGAATGTTTGATTAAGATCAAAGGTCCAAACCTGAATGTGAAGAAACTAGTGCTACTTCGGATGCCAACATCACTCCTAGATATATTGTGCCTTTTTGGACTTTATAATATGCACTGTCACTGTCCCATCATATAAGTTGCAACGAGCATGCTTCAACCACCGGTAGAGAGCAAGAGTGACTGAGGAGTGACGTTGGCATGGTGAAGTTATCAGTTTATTCAACATTTGGACTTTTACATCCATTTTACTGTTGCAGAGATGTTTAGTACCCAGGGTGAGGAACGAAACCTCAAGGTCCTTAACTCTGGGTTTTCCTTCTGTCTTCTGCAATACTTAACTAAAGTTTCCTTTGTTCTTCATCCTCCATTCAGTTGACATCTCCAACCAATGGGAAGACATGCTTAGTAGAAGTGTGTCTTCCACTCACATGGAAGTCAGAACCATGAAGAAAACTTTAGGTATTTCAGAAGATAGAAGGCAAACCCAGTGGTGAGGGCCTGGCAGTTTAGATCCTCATCCTGGGTACTACTGAGAGCTCAGTTTGGTGGAATGGGGTGGAGTATAGTTATCCTTTAAGGTCACAGTTTCCATTTAAATACATAATAATTATAACAAGCATTTCTTGGCTTCTTTATACATTATACTAAAAGGTATTTTGTGACAAATTCATCTGCATCCACCTCCTGGAAATTTCTACTTATAACTTTGACCTGCTTTGTGGTTTAGAGGCTTATCATAGATCCCCGTATTTAACTGTGTGATTACAGGTCAGTGTGTCCCATAAAAAAATCCATCTATGTTCATTTACCTCAACTTATATGGAAAATAAACCAAATATCGTCCAAACCTTGTCTCATAAATATAATTATCTGAGTTTCCAACACCAGAATTCTTGATTATATGTGTTATTAGATTGTTTAGTGTGGTATAAAAATAGTTTCTTACTGTGTTTTCCCCAGCTGTGATACCATCAATGATATTTCCCAAACCACCATCACTCTGAGCTTGAAGGGGCTGGTGGGTCGTTATGTAGTGTGGTTATTCCTGGGAGAGCAGAGATATCTCAACTGTGTGAAGTGGAAGTTTATGGGGAGGAAGCAGATAATAATATAGGTAAGACCATCTAGGAGCATGACATTTTTTCTTTGTCAGTTTCTTAAAAGTAACCATATATTGTATAAAACAATTAGCCACAATAGCTATTCAGCATGTGAGGCCAGAACATTATTCTACATTTGTCTAAGCAAAAACAGATTGGCTATACTTCTTGGACTGGAGGGAAGAATTTAATAGATTTAACTGGCACTTTTGCATCAAATCTCTCTACATTAGAATAAGCCCTGTATTTATAGATAAAATCATAGCCTATATCAATATCACACACTAGGATTAAAATCAATGGTTACCCTATCAAGCCTAGCCACTATCAACTATGGTACATGGTCAGGGATGTCCCCTTCTCCTTTCTTACTTCACTTACATGGAACACACCTCTATCATCCAAGAAATTGAATTATACTGAAAAGTTAACAATTTATATCAACATTAAATAATGAATGTCTTAATGTTAGCTTCCCGACACACATGGTCAGCCTAATTAAATCCAACTTCCCTTACATATCTTGGATTCAACTTTTCTAACATAAGTAAACTAATACAGTCTGTCCTTAATTTTGATTACTAGGGAACAATTGGCTTTTAAGAACATATAAGTCATTTATACTGGTTTCTTTCTTTGTCTGTCTTCACAGTTAATGTGGCAAAATTAGGAGAGGCCAAGCAAAGCTCCACATACGACCTGATACAGCGCTGGCAAAGTGTGATGTGTGTTACACTATCAAATATGAATTCAGGCTCCTGTTCCCACACCAATAATGACAATCCATCTTGGTGGCAGTTGGACCTGAAGAAGAGGTACAAGGTTCAGACTGTGGTCATAGTGAACAGGAAGGATTGTTGCAGTGAAGTCTTAAAGGAGCAGAAGTCCGTATTGGAGATTCACCAGATAATAACAATCCAGTGTAAGTAATCCATATTAGTTAACTCTATAGTTATATTTGTTGAGCCCAAAGAACTTTAATAGGGACTTGAGATGTAACAAAGGCTTTCATTTCAAATTCTTTTTTACCTTATTTATATAAAAGTCCTTTGTCTAGTTAAATTGTTACTGTTGCGAGAAGAATGTTGATTAAGGATCAAAGGTCTGAAAACCTGGTTGAAGAAAACTAGTGCTACTTCTGGATGCCAACATCACTCCTAGAATATGTTGCCTTTTGGTGACTTATAATATGCACTGTCACTGTCCCATCATAAAAGTTGCAACTGAGCATGCTTCAACCACCGGTGGTAGAGAGAAGATGTGACTGAGGAGTGACGTTGGCATGGTGAAGTTATTCAGTTTATTCAACATTTGGACTTTTACATCCATTTACTGTTGCAGAGATGTTTAGTACCCAGTGTGAGAACGAAAACCCAAGGTCCTTTAACTCTGGGTTTTTCTCTGTCTTCTGCAATACTTACCTAAAGTTTCCTTTGTTCTTCATCCTCCATTCAAGTTGACATCTCCAACACAATGGGAAACATGCTTAGTAGAAGTGTGTCTTCCACACACATGGAAGTCAGAACCATGAAGAAAACTTTAGGTATTTCAGGAGATAGAAGGCAAACCCAGTGGTGAGGGCCTGGCAGTTTAGATCTATCCTGGGTACTATGAGAGCTCAGTTTGGTGGAAGGGGTGGAGATAGTTATCCTTTAAGGTCACAGTTTCCATTAATTTAATATAATTATAACAAGCATTCTTGCTTCTTTATACATTATACTAAAAAGTATTTTTGAACAATTCATCTGCATCCCTCCTGGAAATCTACTATAACTTTGACTGCTTGTGGTTTTAGAGGCTATCATAGATCCCTGTATTTAACTGTGTGATACAGGTCAGGTGTTGTCCAATAAAAAAATCCATGTTCATTTATCCTCAACCTATATGGAAAATAAACCAATATTCCAAACCTTGTCTCTATAAATATATTATCTGAGTTTCAACACACCAGAATTCTTGTAATATTGTTGTTTATTAGATGTTTAGTGGTAAAAAATAGTTTCTTACGTGTTTTTCCCCAGATGTGATTACCATCAATGATATTCCAACAACACATCACTCTGAGCTGTAAGGGCGGTGGTGGGTCGTTATGTCAGTGTGGTTATTCCTGGAGAGCAGAATATCTCCAACTGTGTGAAGTGGAAGTTTAGGGAGGAAGCAGAGATAATAAGAGGTAAGACCATCTAGGAGCCATGACATTTTTTCTTTTGTCAGTGTCTATAAAAGTAAACATATATTGTATAAACAATTAGCCACAATAGCTTTCAGTCATGAGGCCAGAACATTATTCTACATTTTGTCAAGACAAAAACAGATCTGGCTAGATCTTCTTGGACTGAGTGAGAAAAGAATTTAATAGATTTAACTGGCACCTTGCAATCAAATCTTTACATCTAGAAAAAGCCCTGTATTCTAGATAAAATCATAGCCCATATCAATATAACACAGCTAGGATTAAAATCATGGTACCCTATCAAGCTCGCCTATCCCACTAATGGTACAGTCATGGGGTCCCCTTTTCCTTTTCATTTTGTATTACATGGAACACCCTCTATCATCCCCAGAAACAAGCATTTCTTGGCTTCTTTATACATTATGCTAAAAGGTATTTTCTGACAAATTCATCTGCATCCACCTCCTGGAAATCTCTAATTATGTATTTGAGCTGCTTTGTGGTTTAGAGGCTTATCATAGATCCCTGTATTTAACTGTGTGATTACAGGTCAGTGTGTCCCATAAAAAAATCCATGTTCATTTATCCTCAACCTTATATGGAAAATAAACCAAATATCGTCCAAACCTTGTCTCTATAAATATAATTATCTGAGTTTCCAACACCAGAATTCTTGTATATATTGTTGTTAATTAGATTGTTTACTGTGGTATAAAAATATTTTCTTACTGTATTTTCCCCAGCTGTGACACCATCAATGATATTTCCCAAACCACCATCACTCTGAGCTGTAAGGGGCTGGTGGGTCGTATCACAGCTGGGGAAAACACAGTAAGAAACTATTTTTATACCACAGTAAACAATCTAATTAACAACAATATATACAAGAATTCTGGTGTTGGAAACTCAGATAATTATATTTATAGAGACAAGGTTTGGAGGATATTTGGTTTATTTTCCATATTAGGTTGAGGATAAATGAACATAGATGGATTTTTTTTTATGGGACACACTGACCTGTAATCACACAGTTAAATACAGGGATCTATGATAAGCCTCTAAACCACAAAGCAGCTCAAATACATAATTAGAGATTTCCAGGAGGTGGATGCAGATGAATTTGTCACAAAATACCTTTTAGTATAATGTATAAAGAAGCCAAGAAATGCTTGTTATAATTATTATGTATTTATATGGAAACTGTGACCTTAAAGGATAACTATACTCCACCCCATTCCACCAAACTTAGCTCTCAGTAGTACCCAGGATGAGGATCTAAACTGCCAGGCCCTCACCACTGGGTTTGCCTTCTATCTTCTGAAATACTTAAAGTTTTCTTCATGGTTCTGACTTCCAGGTGTGAGGAAGACACACTTCTACTAAGCATGTCTTCCCATTGGTTGGAGATGTCAACTGAATGGAGGATGAAGAACAAAGGAAACTTTAGGTAAGTATTGCAGAAGACAGAAGGAAAACCCAGAGATAAGGACCTTGGGATTTTGGTCCTCACCCTGGGTACTAAACATCTCTGCAACAGTAAAATGGATGTAAAAGTCCAAATGTTGAATAAACTGAGATAACTTCACCATGCCAACGTCACTCCCTCAGTCACTCTTGCTCTCTACCGGTGGTTGAAGCATGCTCAGTTGCAACTTTATGATGGGACAGTGACAGTGCATATTATAAAGTCACCAAAAGGCAACAATATATCTAGGAGTGATGTTGGCATCCAGAAGTAGCACTAGTTTCTTCAACATTCAGGTTTCAGACCTTTGATCCTTAATTAAACATTCTTTCTGCAACAGTAACAATTTAACTAGACAAAGGACTTTAATATAAATAAGGTAAAAAAAAAGGAATTTGAAATGAAAGCCCTTTGTTTTACATCTCAAGTGCCCTATTAAAGTCACTTTTGGGCTCAACAGAAAATATAAGTATAGAGTTAACTAATTAGGGATTACTTACACTGGATTGTTATTATCTGGTGAATCTCCAATACGGACTTCTGCTCCTTTAAGACCTATGACCACAGTCTGAACCTTGTACCTCTTCTTCAGGTCCAACTGCCACCAAGATGGATTGTCATTATTGGTGTGGGAACAGGAGCCTGAATTCATATTTGATAGTGTAACACCATCAACAGCTTTGCCAGCGCTGTATTCAGGTCCGTATGTTTAAATAATTGTAATGCTCTTAACGGTTAGCACTCTCCCGACCATCAATGTCAGTACCTATAATTACATCCAACCTGTCACCTTACGTATCGCTTGGATTCAACCTTTTTAAATCATAACTAATACAGTTCTGTCCCTTCTAATTTGGAATCTAACTAGGGAACAATTGTGCGTTTGGTAGCAGAACATATAAGTCTGTTATTAACTTGGTTTTCTTTCTTTTTTGTCTTGTCTGTCGAAGTTAATGCTGGGCAAAATTAGGCATGAGAGTCCAAGTCAAGCTCCCACATACATACCTGAATACAACATGCGCTGGAAGCTGATGGTGTTACACTATCAAATATGAATTCAGGCTCCTGTTCCCCACCAATAATGACAATCCCATCTTGGTGGCAGTTTGACCTGAAGAAGGGTACAAAAGTTTTCAGACTGTGGGTCCTAGAGGAACGTGAAGGATTGTTGCAGTGAACGTCTTAAAAGGAGCAGAAGTCCGTATTGGAGATTCACCAGATAACCAATCCATTGTAGTAAATCCCCTAATTAGTTACTCTATATTATATTTAATGTCTCTTCCAATTCGTACTGCTTAGCTTAATCAACATAACGTTTATTCAATTCTTTGTTTACTTTAGTAAATCTTGTCTAGGTAATTGTGTTACTGTTATCATTGCTTTTTTAGGTATCAAGAATGTTCTGATTAAGGATAGGTCTGAAACTGAATGTGAAGAAACTAGTGCTACTTCCTGGATGCCAACACACTCTCTAGGCATATACGTGTTGCCTTTGGTGACTTTATAATATGCACTGTCACTGTCCCCATCATAAGTTGGGCAACTGAGCATGCTTCAACCACCTGGTAGAGACCAAGAGTGACTGGGGAGTGACGTTGGCATGGTGAAGTTTATCTCAGTTTATTCAACATTTGGACTTTTACATCCATTTTACTGTTGCAGAGATGTTTAGTACCCAGTGTGAGGACCGAAACCACAGGTCCTTATCTCTGGGTTTTCCTTTCTGTCTTTTGCAATACTTACCTAAGTTTCTTTGGTTCTTCATCTCCATTCAGTTACATCTACTCCAACCAATGGAAGACATGCTTAGTGAAGTGTGTCTTCCACACACATGGAAGTCGAAACCATGAAGAAAACTTTAGGTATTTCAGAAGATATAAAGGCAAACCAGTGGTGAGGGCCTGGCGTTGATCCTCATCCTGGGTACTACTGAGAGCTCAGTTTGGTGGAATGGGTGGAGTATAGTTATCCTTTAAGGTCAACAGTTTTCCATTTAATACATAATAATTATAACAACATTTCTGGCTTCTTTATACATTATGCTAAAAAGGTATATTTGTGTCAAATTCATCCGCATCCACCTCCTGGAAATCTCTAATTATGTATTTGCCTGCTTTGTGGTTTAGAGGCTTTACATAGATCCCTGTATTTAATGTGTGATACAGGTCATGTGTCCCCATAAAAAATCCATGTTCTTTCATCTCCTCAACCTTATATGGAAAATAAACCAAATTATCCTCAAACCTTGTCTCTATAAATATATTATCTGAGTTCCAACACCAGACTTCTTGTATATATTGTAGTTTATTAGATGTTTACTTGTGGTATAAAATAGTTTCTTACTGTTTTTCCCAGCTGTGATACCATCAATGATATTTCCCAAACCACCATCACTCTGAGCTGTAAGGGCTGGGTGGGGTTCCGTTATGTGAGTGTGTTTATTCCTGGAGAGCAGAATATCTCCACTGTGTGAAGTGGAAGTTTATGGGAGGAAGCAGATATATAAATATAGGTAAAAGACCATCTAGAGCCATGATTTTTTCTTTTGTCAGTGTCTATAAAAGTAACCATATATTGTATAATACAATTAGCCACAATAGCTGTTTGGGTCACAATGTGAGGCCAGAACATTATTCTACATTTTGTCAAGCAAAACAGATCTGGCTATACCTTCTTTGGACTGGATAAATAATTTAATAGATTTAACTGGCACTTTTGCCATCAAATCTTCTTACATCTAGAAATAGCCCTGTATTCGTAGATACAAATCATAGCCCTATATCAATATAACACAGCTAGGATGTAAAATCAATGGTACCACCTATCAAGCCTAGCCACTATCACTAATGGTACATGTCAGGGATGTCCCCTTTCTCCTTTTCTATTTTTTACTTACATGGAACCCCTAGCAGTTGTACATAGAATAACTCAAACATTACAGGGTATTTTCCGTTAGACGTAGAATTCATAAATTAGCCCTATATGCAGATGACCGCTCATGTACAATAAAAATCCTCATATATCCCTACCCTCTATACTCCAAAAAATTTAATTATACTGAAAAAGTAAGCAATTTTAATATGAACATTTAAATATTTGAATGTCTTAATGTTAGCTTCCCGACCACAATGGTCACCAATTAAATCCAACTTCCCCTCCACAATGGAAGTCTACTTCCCTTACGTATCTGATTCAACCTTTTTCTAAATCAAGTAACTAATACTCAGCTGTCCTTTAATTTTTGATTCTAGGGAACAATTGGCTTTTCAGAACATATAATCCTTTATAACTTGTTTCTTTCTTTTGTTCTGTCTTCACAGTTAATGTGGCAAAATTAGGAGAGGCCAAGCTAAGCTCACATACGGACCTGAATACAGCGCGGCAAAGCTGTTGATGGTTTTACACTATCAAATAGTGAATTCAGGCTCTGTTCCACACCATAATGACAATCCATCTTGGTGGCAGTTGGACCTGAAGAAGAGGTACAAGGTTCAACTGTGGTCATAGTGAACAGGAAGGATTGTTGCAGTGAACGTCTTAAAGAGCAGAAGTCCGTATTGGAGATCCACAATAAATAACAATCCAATGTAAGTAATCCCTAATTAGTTAACTCTATAGTTATATTTTCTGTTGAGCCCAAAAGTGACTTTAATAGGGCACTTAAGATGTAAAACAAAGGGCTTTCATTTCAAATTCCTTTGTTTTATAACCTATTTATATAAAATCCTTTGTCTAGTTAAATTGTTACTGTGTGCAGAAAGAATGTTTGATTAAGGATCAAAGGTCTGAACCTGAATGTTGAAGAAAACTAGTGCTACTTCTGGATGCCAACATCACTCCTAGATATATTGTAGCCTTTTGGTGACTTATAATAGGCAACTGTCACTGTCCATCATAAGTTGCAACTGAGCATGCTTCACACACCCACCGTAGAGAGCAAGAGTGACTGAGGGAGTGATGTTGGCATGGTGAAGTTATGTCAGTTTATTTCATCATTTGGACTTTTACATCCATTTTTAACTGTTGCAGAGATGTTTAGTACCCAGGGTGAGGAACGACGAACCACAAGGTCCTTACTCTGGGTTTTCCTTCTGTCTTCTGCAATACTTACCTAAATTTCTTCTTTGTTCTTCATCCTCCATTCAGTTGACATCATCCAACCAATGGGAAACATGCTTAGTAGAAGTGTGTCTTCCACACACATGGAAGTCAGAACCATGAGAAAACTTTAGGTATTTCGCAGAAGATGAAGCAAACACCAAAGGGAAAGACTCTTTGGTATCTCACTGGTGACGGATGCCTGGAGAGTGGTGAGGGCCTGGCAGTTTAGATCCTCATCCTGGGTACTACTGAGAGCTCAGTTTGGTGGAATGGGGGTGGAGTATAGTTATCCTTTAAGGTCACAGTTTCCATTTAAATACATAATAATTATAACAAGCATTTCTTGGCTTCTTTATACATTATACTAAAAGGTATTTTGTGACAAATTCATCTGCATCCACCTCCTGGAAATTTCTACTTATAACTTTGACCTGCTTTGTGGTTTAGAGGCTTATCATAGATCCCGTATTTAACTGTGTGATTACAGGTCAGTGTGTCCCATAAAAAAATCCATCTATGTTCATTTATCCTCAACCTTATATGGAAAATAACCAAATATCGTCCAAACCTTGTCTCTAAAATATAATTATCTGAGTTTCCAACACCAGAATTCTTGTATTTTGTTTTTTATTAGATTGTTTAGTGTGGTATAAAAATAGTTTCTTACTGTGTTTTCCCAGCTGTGACCATCAATGTATTTTCCCAACCACCATCACTCTGAGCTGTAAGGGCTGGTGGGTCGTTATGTCAGTGTGGTTATTCCTGGGAGAGCAGAATATCTCCAACTGTGTGAAGTGGAAGTTTATGGGGAGGAAGCAGATAATAATATAGGTAAGACCATCTAGGAGCCATACATTTTTTTCTTTTGTCAGTGTCTATAAAAGTAACCATATATTGTATAACACAATTAGCCACAATAGCTAATTCAGCATGTGAGGCCAGAACATTATTCTACATTTTGTCAAGCAAAAACAGATCTGGCTATACCTTCTTGACTGGATGAGAAAGAATTTAATAGATTTAACTGGCACTTTTGCAATCAAATCCTCTTACATCTAGGAATAAGCCCTGTATTCATAGATAAATCATAGCCCTATATCAATATAACACAGCTAGGATTAAAATCAATGGTACCCTATCAAGCCTAGCCACTATCACTAATGGTACATGTCAGGGATGTCCCCTTTCCTCTCTTTTCTTATTACTTACATGGAACACCCTCTATACATCCAAGAAATTGAATTATACTGAAAAGTTAACAATTTTAATATCAACATTTAAATAATTGAATGTCTTAATGTTAGCTTCCCGACCACAATGGTCAGCCTAATTAAATCCAACTTCCCTTACATATCTTGGATTCAACCTTTTCTAACATCAAGTAACTAATACAGTCTGTCCTTTAATTTTGATTACTAGGGAACAATTGGCTTTTAAGAACATATAAGTCATTTATACTTGGTTTCTTTCTTTTGTCTTGTCTTCACAGTTAATGTGGCAAAATTAGGAGAGGCCAAGCAAAGCTCCACATCAGACCTAATACAGCGCTGGCAAAGCTGTTGATGGTGTTACACTATCAAATATGAATTCAGGCTCCTGTTCCCACACCAATAATGACAATCCATCTTGGTGGCAGTTGGACCTGAAAAGGTACAAGTTCAACTGTGGTCATAGTGAACAGAAGGATTGTTGCAGTGAACGTCTTAAAGGAGCAGAAGTCCGTATTGGAGATTCACCAGATAATAACAATCCAATGTAAGTAATCCCTAATTAGTTAACTCTATAGTTATATTTTCTGTTGAGCCCAAAAGTGACTTTAATAGGGCACTTGAGATGTAAAACAAATGGCTTTCATTTCAAATTCCTTTGTTTACCTTATTTATATTAAAGTCCTTTGTCTAGTTAAATTGTTCTGTTGCAGAAGAATGTTTGATTAAGATCAAAGGTCTGAAACCTGAATGTTGAAGAAACTAGTGCTACTTCTGGATGCCAACATCACTCCTAGATATATTGTAGCCTTTTGGTGACTTTATAATATGCACTGTCACTGTCCCATCATAAAGTTGCAATGAGCATGCTTCAACCACCGGTAGAGAGCAAGAGTGACTGAGGGAGTGACTTTGGCATGGTTAAGTTATCTCAGTTTATCACCATTTGGACTTTTACATCCTTTTTACTGTTGCAGAGATGTTTAGTACCCAGTGTGAGGACCGAAACCACAAGGTCCTTATCTCTGGGTTTTCCTTCTGTCTTCTGCAATACTTACCTAAAGTTTTCTTTGTTCTTCATCTCCATTCAGCTGACATCTCCAACCAATGGGAGAGCATGCTTAGTAGAAGTGTGTCTTCCACACACATGGAAGTCAGAACCATGAAGAAAACTTTAGGTATTTCAGAAGATAGAAGGCAAACCCAGTGGTGAGGGCCTGGCAGTTTAGATCCTCATCCTGGGTACTACTGAGAGCTCAGTTTGGTGGAATGGGTGGAGTATAGTTATCCTTTAAGGTCACAGTTTCCATTTAAATACATAATAATTATAACAAGCATTTCTTGGCTTCTTTATATACATTATACTAAAAGGTATTTTGTGACAAATTCATCTGCATCACCTCCTGGAAAATCTCTATTATGTATTTGACTGCTTTGTGGTTTAGAGGCTTATCATAGATCCCTGTATTTAACTGTGTGATTACAGGTCAGTGTGTCCCATAAAAAAATCCATGTTCATTTATTCCTCAACCTTATATGGAAAATAACCAAATATCCCAAAACCTTGTCTCATAAATAAATTATCTGAGTTTCCAACACCAGAATTCTTGTATATATTGTAGTTTATTAGATGTGTTACTGTGGTTAAAAATAGTTTCTTACTGTATTTTCCCAGCTGTGATCCCATCAATGATATTTCCCACCACCATCACTCTGAGCTGTAAGGGGCTGGTGGGTCGTTTGTAGTGTGGTTATTCCTGGGAGAGCAGAATATCTCCAACTGTGTGAAGTGGAAGTTTATGGGGAGGAAGCAGATAAAATATAGGTAAGACCATCTAGGACCATGAATTTTTTTTCTTTGTCAGTGTCATAAAAGTAACCATATTTGTATATACAATTAGCCACATAGTCTTTTGGGTCAGCATGTGAGGCCAGAACATATTCTACATTTTGTCAAGCAAAAACAGATCTGGCTATACCTTCTTGGACTGGATGAGAAATAATTTAATAGATTTAACTGGCACTTTTGCCATCAATCTTCTTACTCTAGGAATAAGCCTCTGTATTCGTAGATAAAATCAGCCCCTATATCAATATAACCAGCTAGGATTAAAATCAATGGTACCCCTATCAAGCCTAGCCACTATCACTAATTGGTACATGTCAGGGATGTCCCCTTTCTCCTTTCTCATTTTTTACTTACATGGAACACTAGCAGTTGTCATAGGAATACCAAACATTACAGTATTCCGTTAGACGTAAATTCATAATTAGCCCTATATGCAGATGACCTGCTCATGTACATAAAAATAATCCTCATTATCCTACCCTCATGATCCAAAATTAATTATATATACTGAAAAGTTAAGCAATTTTAATATGAACATTTAAATATTTGATGTCTTAATGTTAGCTTCCCGACCACAATGGTCAGCCAAATTACTCCAACTTCCCCTTCAAATGGAATTCTACTTCCCTTACGTATCTTGGATTCAACCTTTTCTAAAATCAAGTAACTAATACAGTCTGTCCTTTAATTTTGATTACTAGGGAACAATTGGCTTTTCAGAACATATAAGTCATTTATACTTGGTTTCTTTCTTTTGTCTTGTCTTCACAGTTAATGTGGCAAAATTAGGAGAGGCCAAGCAAAGCTCCACATACGGACCTGAATACAGCGCTGGCAAAGCTGTTGATGGTGTTACACTATCAAATATGAATTCAGGCTCCTGTTCCCACAACACAATAATGACAATCCTCTTGGTGGCAGTTGGACCTGAAGAAGAGGTACAAGGTTCAGACTGTGGTCATAGTGAACAGGAAGGATTGTTGCAGTGAACGTCTTAAAGGAGCAGAAGTCCGTATTGGAGATTCACCAGATAATAACAATCCAATGTAAGTAATCCCTTAATTAGTTAACTCTATAGTTATATTTTCTGTTGAGCCCAAAAGGACTTTAATAGGGCACTTAAGATGTAAAACAAAGGGCTTTCATTTCAAATTCCTTTGTTTTACCTTATTTATATAAAAGTCCTTTGTCTAGTTAAATTGTTACTGTTGCAGAAAGAATGTTTGATGTTGGAAGGATCAAAGGTCTGAAACCTGAATGTTGAAGAAACTAGTGCTACTTCTGGATGCCAACATCACTCCTAGATATATTGTAGCCTTTTGGTGACTTTATAATATGCACTGTCACTGTCCCATCATAAAGTTGCAACTGAGCATGCTTCAACCACCGGTAGAGAGCAAGAGTGACTGAGGGAGTGACGTTGGCTGGTGAAGTTATTCAGTTTATTCATCATTTGGACTTTTACATCCATTTTACTGTTGCGAGATGTTTAGTACCCAGGTAGGACCGAAACCTCAAGGTCCTTACTCTGGGTTTCCTTCTGTCTTCTTCTGCAATACTACCTAAAGTTTCCTTTGTTCTTCATCCTCCATTCAGTTGACATTCCAACCAATGGGAAGACATGCTTAGTAGATGTGTGTCTTCCACACACATGGAAGTCAGAACCATGAAGAAAACTTAGGTATTTCAGAAGATAGAAGGCAAACCCAGTGGTGAGGGCCTGGCATTTTGAGATCCTCATCCTGGGTACTACTGAGAGCTCAGTTTGGTGGAATGGGGGGGAGTATAGTTACCTTTAAGGTCACAGTTTCCATTTAAATACTAATAATTATAACAAGCATTTCTTGGCTTCTTTTATCACATTATACTAAGGTATTTTGTGACAAATTCATCTGCATCCACCTCCTGGAATTTCTACTTATAACTTTGACCTGCTTTGGTGGTTTAGAGGCTTATCATAGTCCCACCGTATTTAACTGTGTGATTACGGTCATTGTGTCCCATAAAAAAATCCATCTGTGTCATTTATCCTCAACCTTATATGGAAATAAAACCAAATATCGTCCAAACCTTGTCTCTATAAATATAATTATCTGAGTTTCCAACACCAGAATTCTTGTATATATTGTTGTTTATTAGATGTTTATTGTGGTAATAAAATAGTTTCTTACTGTTTTTCCCAGCTGTGAACCATCAATGATATTTCCCAAACCACCATCACTCTGAGCTGTAGGGGCTGGTGGGTCGTTATGTGAGTGTGGTTTTCCTGGGAGCAGAATATCTCCAACTGTGTGAAGTGGAAGTTTATGGGGAGGAGCAGATATAATATAGGTAAGACCATCTAGGAGCCATACTTTTTTTTTCTTTGTCAGTGTCTATAAATAACCATATATTGTATAACACAATTAGCCACATATAGCGTTCAGCATGTGAGGCCAGAACATTATTCTACATTTTGTCAAGCAAAAACAATCTGGCTATACCTTCTTGACGGATGAGAAAGAATTTAATAGATTTAACTGGCACTTTTGCAATCAAATCCTCTTACATCTAGGATAAGCCTGATTCATAGATAAAACATAGCCCTATATCATATAACACAGCTAGATTAAATCAATGGTACCCTTCAAGCCTAGCCACTATCACTAATGGTACATGTCAGGGATGTCCCCTTTCTCCTTTTCTCTATTTACTTACATGGAACACCCTCTAATCATCCCGATAAATTGAATTATACTGAAAGTTAACAATTTTAATATCAACATTTAAATAATTGAATGTCTTAATGTGTGTTCCCGACCACAATGGTCAGCCTAATTAAATCCAACTTCCCTTACAATATCTTGTTCAACCTTTTCTACATCAGTAACTAATACAGTCTGTCCTTTAATTTTGATTACTAGGGAACAATTGGCTTTTCAGAACATATAAGTCATTTCTTTGGTTTCTTTCTTTTGTCTTGTCTTCACAGTTAATGTGGCAAATTAGGAGAGGCCAAGCAAAGCTCCACATACGACCTGAATACACCTGGCAAAGCTGTTGATGTGTGTTACACTATCAAATATGAATTCAGCTCCTGTTCCCACACCAATAATGACAATCCATCTTGGTGCAGTTGGACCTGAAGAGAGGTACAAGTTCAGACTGTGGTCATAGTGAACAGGAAGGATTGTTGCATGAACGTCTTAAAGGAGCCAGAAGTCCGTATTGGAGATTCACCAGATAATAACAATCCAATGTAAGTAATCCCTAATTAGTTAACTCTATAGTTATATTTTCTGTTGAGCCCAAAATGCCTTTATAGGGCACTTGAGATGTAAAAACAATGGCTTTCATTCAAATTCCTTTTGTTTTACCTTATTTATTTAAAGTCCTTGTCTAGTTAATTGTTACTGTTGCAGAAAGAATGTTTGATTAAGGATCAAAGGTCTGAAACCTGAATGTTGAAGAAACTAGTGCTACTCTTCTGGATGCCAACATCACTCCTAGATTTGTAGCCTTTTGGTGACTTTATATATGCACTGTCACTTCCCATCATAAAGTTGCACTGGCATGCTTCAACCACCGGTAGAGGCAAATGAGCTGAGGGAGACTTTGGCATGGTTAAGTTATCTCAGTTTATTCATCATTTGGACTTTTACATCCTTTTTACTGTTGCAGAGATGTTTAGTACCCAGTGTGAGGAAACCACCACAAGGCCTTATCTCTGGGTTTCCTTCTGTCTTCTGCAATACTTACCTAAAGTTTTCTTCTTTGTTCTTCATCCTCCATTCAGTTGACATCTCCAACCAATGGGAAGGCATGCTTAGTAGATGTGTCTTCCACACACATGGAATTCAGAACCATGAAGAAAACTTTAGGTTTTCAGAAGATAGAAGGCAAACCCAGTGGTGAGGGCCTGGCAGTTTAGATCCTCATCCTGGGTACTACTGAGCTCAGTTTGGGTGGAATGGGGTGGAGTTAGTTATCCTTATAGTGCACTTCCATTTAAATACATATAATTATAACAAGCATTTCTTGGCTTCTTTATACATTATAAAAAGGTATTTTGTGACAAATTCATCTGCATCCACTCCTGGAAATCTCTAATTATGTATTTGACTGCTTTGTGGTTTAGAGGCTTATCATAATCCCGGTATTTACTGTGTGATTACAGGTCAGTGTGTCCCATAAAAAAATCCATGTTCATTTATCCTCAACCTTATATGGAAAATAAACAAATATCCTCAAAAACCTTGTCTCTAATATATAATTATCTGAGTTTCCAACACCAGAATTCTTGTTATATTGTGTTTATTAGAGTGTTTACTTGTGGTATAAAATAGTTTTCTTACTGTATGTTTTCCCCAGCTGTGATACATCAATGATATTTCCAAACCACCATCACTTGAGCTGTAGGGGCTGGTGGGTCGTTATGTAGTGTGGTTATTCCTGGAGAGCAGAATATCTCCAACTGTGTGAAGTGGAGTTTATGGGGAGGAAGCAGTATATATAGGTAAGACCATCTAGGAGCATGAATTTTTTTCTTTTGTCAGTGTCTATAAAAGTAACCAATATTGTAAATCAAATTAGCCACAATAGCTGTTTGGGTCGCATGTGAGGCCAGAACATTATTCTACATTTGTCAGCAAAAACAGATCTGGCTATACCTTCTTGGACTGGATGAGAAAAATTTATAGATTTAACTGGCACTTTGCCATCAAATCTCTACTACATCTAGGAATAAGCCCTGTATTCGTAGATAAAATCATAGCCCTATATCAATATAACACAGCTAGGATTAATCAATGGTACCCTATCAAGCCTAGCCACTATCACTAATGGTACATGTCAGGGATGTCCCCTTTCTCCCTTTCTTTTCTATTTTTACTTAATGGAACCCTAGCAGTTGTACATAGAAATAACTCAAACTTACAGGTATTTCCGTTAGACGTTAGAATTCATAAATGCCCTATATGCAGATGACCTGCTCATGTACATAAAAAAATCCTCATATATCCCTACCCTCTATCATCCAAAATTTAATTATACTGAAAAGTTAGCAATTTTAATATTATTCCCATACAGTAATCTCATACAGTAATAGCCAAATCCAGCATGGTTATACTGTACGGGACTGATGTATTCTGTGTTGCATTTAAGGCAACTAAAGCCTCAAAACAATACAGAATCAGAAGGCAACATAGACACCACCGTCCTTCTGATTCTGTATTGTTTTAGACTTTAATTGCCCTTTAAATGGACAGCAGAAGTCCATATAGTAATAGACATACTGGATTTGGCTATTACTGTATGGAATTCTTCTGTCCATTTAAAAGGCAACTAAAGCCTCATTCCTTGGCACTCCGGATGTGAAAATCTGCATGGAATTGCCACTTCAGGAATACTGTACTTTCTCCCCCTCCCCCCCCCCTTCTGAGAGTCCCACAGTTGCCTTCTCCTACCTGCATGGGTTTCCCCTGCTCTGGATCCTCTTCTCTGCTCAGGCGCCGCATGGTCCACATTCCTCTGCTGGCTGACTCACTACTCGTGCCGGACACATTCTCTGTGCCAAGTAGTGACGTCAGCCAGCAGAGAACCAGATCGTGCGGCCACCGGAGCAGTTAAGTGTTTGACTCGAGTATTATTTTTTTTTGGCTGAAAATCTTGATGAATGAGTATATAGGGTATAAGTTCAAGACCTGAACCACTCTGTCCTCACCACTGTTAGTTAAAGAAAAACTATGTAGAATCAATCTCCCACTGTTCCAGTCCACACTCACCCACTTCTTATGTCTGGATGTGGCCAATGGGAATTTGAACTCTTGCAAAGTTTGTCTTCCCATAGGCCAGGTCACAAACACTAGTGGGGAGGTTGACCAGATGAGCAGGCTGAACTGTAGTAAAGTATTATCTATAATTAATATATACATATAAATATACAGGTAAAGATCGAGGGATCAACTTCGTTATCAAACAGCCAAATACAGGGCTCCATAACACCATCTAGGAATGAAGCCAATAGTGTATCATTATATATGTAATTACTCAATTAAATACTACTCAACATTTATCCTTTACCCAATTATCTAGTTGGTAAATGGGTTTCGCCAGATTATTTATATCGTTATTTACAATGCGCCGTATTGGATTTTATCTGACAATATTTATTTCATATAAAGTCATTTTACAGCTTAATGAAAATATTGGGTAAATTAAAACGGAGTTACTTACACTGGATTGTATTATACTACTGAATCTCCAACACGGACTTCTGCCCCTTTAATGCGCTCACTGCAACAATCCTTCCTGTTCACTATGACCACAGTTTGAACTTTGAAACTCTTCCTCAGGTCAAACTGCCACCAGATGGATTGTCATTAATGGTGAGGTCACATGGGTGTTCATGGATATCTGTGAATTTTATACCAATAATAGCTGCACCAGCACTGATTTCAGGTCTGTAAGAGGAGCTTTGCTTGACTTCTCCCAATCTGGCCAGATTAACTGTAAAGAGAAGAAAAACCTTCACCATAGACTGTATGGAAATACATTGACCATTACTGTGGGATAGGTTGTTGGTTTGTGTATTTAATACAAGATATGTGTGGTAACAGATACAGATATTATCATTATAGGAATGATAGTATTAAGGTTAAGGATAACATGGGATGAAATCTCACTCCATTAATTAATATGTAATAAGAGTAAATCTTTTCTGTTATATAAATGTAACATTATTTAGTATACAGGATTTCCAGGGCTGATTTACACTTTAAATCCTTATATAATCAGATACTATTTACCCCAAAGAATGTTCTGGCCTCACATACTGACATTAACAGCTATTGTGGCTAATTGTATTGTACATTTATGGTTACTTTTATAGACACTGACAAAGTAAAATTCCCATCTCCTAGATGGTCTTACCTGTATAACCTCTTCCTCCCCATAAATTCCACTTCACACAATTGGAGATATTCTGCTCTCCCAGGAATAACACAACTCACATAACGACCCACCAGCCCCTTACAGCTCAGAGTGATGGTGGTTTGGGAATATCATTGATGGTATCACAGCTGGGGAAAATACAGTAAGAAACTATTTTATACCCAGTAAACAATCTATAACAACAATATATACAAGAATTCTGGTGTGGAAACTCAGATAATTATATTATAGAGACAAGGTTTGGACGATATTTGGTTTATTTTCCATATAAGGTTGAGGATAAATGAACATAGATGGATTTTTTTAATGGGACAACACTGACCTGTAATCACACAGTTAATACGGGATCTATGATAAGCCTCTAACCACAAAGCAGGTCAAAGTATAGTAGACATTTCCAGGAGGTGGATGCAGATGAATTTGTCAAAAATACTTTTAGCATAATGTAAAGAAGCCAAGAAATGCTTGTTATAATTATTAATGTTTTAAATGGAAACTGTGACCTTAAAGGATAACTATACTCCACCCCATTCCACCAAACTGAGCTCTCAGTAGTACCAGGATGAGGATCTAAACTGCCAGGCCCTCACCACTGGGTTTGCCTTCTATCTTCTGAAATACCTAAGTTTTCTTCATGGTTCTGACTTCCATGTGTGTGGAGACACACTTCTACTAAGCATGTCTTCCCATTGGTTGGAGATGTCAACTGAATGGAGGATAAGAACAAAGGAAACTTTAGGTAAGTATTGCAGAAACAGAAGGAAAACCCAGAGTTAAGGACCTTGCGGTTTCGGTCCTCACCCTGGGTACTAAACATCTCTGCAACAGTAAAATGGATGTAAAAGTCCAATGTTGAATAAACTGAGATAACTTCACCATGCCACGTCACTCCCTCAGTACACTTCTTCCTCTACGTGCGTTGAAGCATGCTCAGTTGCAACTTTATGATGGGACAGTGACAGTGCATATTATAAAGTCACCAAAAGGCAACAATATATCTAGGAGTGATGTTGCATCCGAAGTTAGCACTAGTTTCTTCACATTCAGGTTTTTGACCTTTGATCCTTAATCAAACATTCTTTCTGCAACAGTAACAATTTAACTAGACAAAGGACTTTTATATAAATAAGGTAAAAAAGGAATTTGAATGAAAAGCCCTTTTTTACATCTCAAGTGCCCTATTAAAGTTACTTCTGGGCTCAACAGAAAATATAACTATAGAGGTAACTAATTAGGGATTACTTACACTGATTGTTATTATCTGGTGAATCTCCAATACGGACTTCTGCTCCTTTAAGACGTCACTGCAACAATCCTTCCTGTTCACTATAACCACAGTCTGAACCTTGTACCTCTTCTTCAGGTCCAACTGCCACCAATGGATTGTCATTATTGGTGTGGGACACAGGAGCCTGAATTCATATTTGATAGTGTAACACACATCAATAGCTGTGCCAGCGCTGTATTCAGGTCTGTATGTGGAGCTTTGTTTGGCCTCTCCTAATTTTGCCACATTAACTGTGAAGACAAGAACAAAAAAAACAGTATAAATGACTTATATGTTCTGAAAAGCAATTGTTCCCTAGTGATCAAAATTAAAGGACAGACTGTATTAGTTACTTGATGTTAGAAAGGTTGAATTCAAGATACGTAAGGGAAGTAGACTTCCATTTGAAGGGGAAGTTGGATTTAATTAGGCTGACCATTGTGGTCGGGAAGCTAACATTAAGACATTCAAATATTTAAATCTTGATATTAAAATTGCTACCTTTTAGTATAATTCAATTCTTGATGATAGAGGGTAGGTATATGAGAGTTTTTATGTACATGAGCAAGTCATCTGCATATAAGGCTAATTTTATGAATTCATTGTAACGGAAATACTGTAATATTTGAGTTTATTCCTATGTACAACTGCTAGGTGTTCCA
This sequence comes from Hymenochirus boettgeri, assembly GCA_019447015.1. Lineage (NCBI taxonomy): Eukaryota > Metazoa > Chordata > Amphibia > Anura > Pipidae > Hymenochirus > Hymenochirus boettgeri. The sequence continues at coordinate 124,813,173 of CM033470.1, forward strand.
TGTAAGTAAATATAGAAAAGGAGAAGGGGACATCCCTGACAGTACCATTAGTGATAGTGGCTAGGCTTGATAGGTACCATTGATTTTAATCCTAGCTGTGTTATATTGATATAGGGCTATGATTTTATCTATGAATACAGGGCTTATTCCTAGATGTAAGAGGATTTGATGGCAAAAGTGCCAGTTAAATCTATTAAATTCTTTCTCATCCAGTCCAAGAAGGTATAGCCAGATCTGTTTTTGCTTGACAAAATGTAGAATAATGTTCTGGCCTCACATGCTGACCCAAACAGCTTGTGGCTAATTGTATTATACAATATATGGTTACTTTTATAGACACTGACAAAAGAAAAAATTCATGGCTCATAGATGGTCTTACCTATATTATTATCTGCTTCCTCCCCATAAACTTCCACTTCACACCAGTTGGAGATATTCTGCTCTGCCCAGGAATAACCACACTCACATACGACCCACCAGCCCCTTACAGCTCAGAGTGATGGTGGTTGTGGAAATATCATTGATGGTGTCACAGCTGGAAAATACAGTAAGAAATATTTTTATACCACAGTAAACAATCTAATTAACACAATATATACAAGAATTCTGGTGTTGGAAACTCAGATAATTATATTATAGAGACAGGTTTGGAGATATTTGGTTTATTTTCCATATTAGGTTTGAGGATAAATGAACATAGATGGAGTTTTTTTTTTAATGGGACACACTGACCTGTAATCACACAGTTAATACAGGGATCTATGATAAGCCTCTAAACCACAACAAGCAGCTCAAATACATAATAGAGATTTCCAGGAGGTGGATGCAGATGAATTTGTCACAAAATACCTTTTATGCATAATGTATAAAGAAGCCAAGAATGCTTGTTATAATTATTATGTATTTAAATGGAACTGTGACCTTAAAGGATAACTATACTCCACCCCATTCCACCAACTGAGCTCTCAGTATACCCAGAAAGAGGATCTAAACTGCCAGCCCTCACCACTGGGTTTGCCTTCTATCTTCTGAAATACCTAAAGTTTCTTTCATGGTTCTGACTCCAGGTGTGAGGAAGACACACTTCTACTAAGCATGTCTTCCCCATTGGTTGGAGATGTCAACTGAATGGAGGATGAAGAACAAAGGAAACTTTAGGTAAGTATGTGCAGAAGACAGAAGGAAAACCCAGAGATAAGGACCTTGAGTTTCAGTCCTCACCCTGGGTACTAAACATCTCTGCAACAGTAAAATGTATGTAAAAGTCCAAGATTGAATAAACTGAGATAACTTCACCATGCCAACGTCACTCCCTCAGTCACTCTTGCTCTACTACCGGGTTGAAGCATGCTCAGTGGCAATTTATGATGGGACAGTGAGTGCATATTATAAGTCACCAAAGTCAACAATATATCTAGGAGTGATGTTGGCATCCAGAAGTGCACTAGTTTCTTCAACATTCAGGTTTCAGACCTTTGATCCTTAATCAAACATTGCTTCTAACATTGAACCACTTAATCAAACAAGTGCCCACACTTAAAGTCACTTTGGGTCACAGAAAATATAACTATAGAGTTAACTAATTAGGGATTACTTACACTGGATTGTTATTATCTGGGAATCTCCAATACGGACTTCTGCTCCTTTAAGACGTTCACTGCAACAATCCTTCCTGTTCACTATGACCACAGTCTGAACCTTGTACCTCTTCTTCAGGTCCAACTGCCACCAAGATGGATTGTCATTATTGGTGTGGGAACAGGAGCCTGAATTCATATTTGATAGCGTAACACCATCAATAGCTTTGCCAGCGCTGTATTCAGGCTCGTAGTGGAGCTTTGCTTGGCCTCTCCTAATTTTGCCACATTAACTGTGAAGACAACACAAAAGAAAGAAACAAGTATATAATGACTTATATGTTCTGAAAAGCCAATTGTTCCCTAGTGATCAAAATTAAAGGACAGACTGTATTAGTTACTTGATGCAGAAAAAGGTTTGAATCAAGATACGTAGGAGAGTAGACTTCCATTTGAAGGGAAGTTGGATTTAATTAGGCTGACCATTGTGGTCGGGATGCTCAACATTAGACATTCAAATATTTAAATGTGATATTAAAATTGCTAACTTTTTAGTATAATTCAATTTCTTGGATGATAGAGGGTAGGGATATATGAGGATTTTTTATGTCATGAGCAAATCATCTGCATATAGGGCTAATTATGATTCTATGTGTAACGAAAACCTGTAATGTTTGAGTTATTCCTATGTACAACTGCTAGGTGTTCCATGTAAGTAAATATAGAAAGAGAAAGGGGACATCCCTGACATGTACATTAGTGATAGTGGCTAGGCTTGATATGGGTACCATTGATTTTAATCCTAGCTGTGTTATATTGATATAGGGCTATGATTATCTACGAATACAGGGCTTATTCCTAGATGTAAGAGGATTTGATGGAAAAGTGCCAGTTAATCTATTAAATTCTTTCTCATCCAGTCAAGAAGATTAGCCAGATCTGTTTTTGCTTGACAAATGTAGAATAATGTTCTGGCCTCACATGCTGACCCAAACACTATTGTGGCTAATTGTATTATACAATATATGGCTACTTTTATAGACACTGACAAAGAAAAAATTATGGCTCCTAGATGGTCTTACCTATATTATTATCTGCTTCCTCCCACATAACTTCCACTTCACACAGTTGGAGAAATTCTGCTCCCAGGAATAACCACACTCACATAACGACCCACCAGCCCCTTACAGCTCAGAGTGATGGTGGTTGGGAAATATCATTGATGGTATCACAGCTGAAAAATACAGTAAGAAACTATTTTTATACCACAGTAAACACTCTAATAACATACAATATATACAAGAATTCTGGTGTTGGAAACTCAGATAATTATATTATAGAGACAAGGTTTGAGGATATTTGGTTATTTCCATATAAGGTTGAGGATAAATGAACATGGATTTTTTTTATGGGACACACTGACCTGTAATCACACAGTTAAATACAGGGATCTATGATAAGCCTCTAACCACAAAGCAGTCAAATACATAATTAGAGATTTCCAGGAGGTGGATGCAGATGAATTTGTCACAAAATACCTTTAGTATAATGTATAAAGAAGCCAAGAAATTGTTGTTATAATTATTATGTATTTAAATAGAAACGTGACCTTAAGGATAACTATACTCACCCCATTCCACCAAACTGAGCTCTCAGTAGTACCCAGGATAGGATTAAACTGCCAGGCCCTCACCACTGGGTTTGTCCTTCTATCTCTTCTGAATACCTAAAGTTTTCTTCATGGTTCTGACTTCCATGTGTGGGAAGACACACTTCTACTAAGCAGTGTCTTCCCATTGGTTGGAGATGTCAACTGAATGGAGGATGAAGAACAAGGAAACTTTAGTAAAGTGCAGAAGACAGAAGGAAACCAGAGATAAGGACCTTGGTTTCGGTCCTCACACTGGGTCTAAACATCTCGCAACAGTAAAATGGATGTAAAAGTCCAAATGTATGAATAAACTGAGATAACTTCACCATGCCAATGTCACTCCTCGTACACTCTTGCTCTCTACCAGTGTTGAAGCATGCTCAGTTGCAACTATATGAGGGACATGACAGTGCATATTATAAGTCACCAAAAGGCAAAATATATCTAGGGGGGGGGAGGTGATGTTGGCATCCAGAAGAGCACTACGTTTCTTCAACATTCAGGTTTCCGACCTTGATACTTAAAATTAAACATTTCTTTCTGCAACAGTAACAATTTAACTAGACAAAGGACTTAATATAAATACGGTAAAAAAAAGGATTTGAAATGAAAGCCCTTTGTGTTACAGCCCCAGTGCCCATTAAAGTCACTTTTGGGCCAACACAGAATATAACTATAGAGTTACTATTAGGGGGATTAACTTACACTTGGAATTGTTATATCTGGTGAATCTCCAATACGGACTTCTGCTCCTTTAAGATCGTTCACGGCAACATCCTTTCCTGTTAACTATGACACAGTCTTAACATTGTACCTCCTTATTCAAGGTTCCAACTGCCACCAAGATTGGATTGTCATTATTGGTGTGGGAACAGGAGCCTGAATTCATATTTGATAGCGTAACACCATCAATAGCTGTGCCAGCGTTGTATTCAGGTCTGTATGTGGAGCTTTGCTTGGCCTCTCCTAATTTTGCCACATTAACTGTGAAGACAACACAAAAGAAAGAAACCAAGTATAAATGACTTATATGTTCTGAAAAGCCTAGTGATCAAAATTAAAGGACAGACTGTATTAGTTACTTGATTTTAGAAAAGGTTGAATCCAAGATACGTAAGGGAAGTAGAATTCCATTTGAAGGGGAAGTTGGATTTAATTAGGCTGACCATTGTGGTCGGGAAGCTAACATTAAGACATTCAAATATTTAAATGTTGATATTAAAATTGCTAACTTTTCAGTATAATTCAATTTCTTGGATGATAGAGGGTAGGGATATATGAGGATTTTTTATGTACATGAGCAAATCATCTGCATATAGGGCTAATTTATGAATTCTATGTGTAACAGAAATACCTGTAATGTTTGAGTTATTCCTATGTACAACTGCTAGGTGTTCCATGTAAGTAAATATAGAAAAGGAGAAAGGGGACATCCCTGACATGTACCATTAGTGATAGTGGCTAGGCTTGATAGGGTACCATTGATTTTAATCCTAGCTGTGTTATATTGATATAGGGCTATGATTTTATCTACAAATACAGGGCTTATTCCTAGATGTAAGAGGATTTGATGGCAAAAGTGCCAGTTAAATCTATTAAATTCTTTCTCATCCAGTCCAAGAAGATATAGCCAGATCTGTTTTTGCTTGACAAAATGTAGAATAATGTTCTGGCCTCACATGCTGACCCAAACAGCTATTGTGGCTAATTGTATTATACAATATATGGCTACTTTTATAGACACTGACAAAAGAAAAAATGTATGGCTCCTAGATGGTCTTACCTATATTATTATCTGCTTCCTCCCCATAAACTTCCACTTCACACAGTTGGAGAAATTCTGCTCTCCCAGGAATAACCACACTCACATAACGACCCACCAGCCCCTTACAGCTCAGAGTGATGGTGGTTTGGGAAATATCATTGATGGTGTCACAGCTGGGGAAAATAAAGCAAGAAACTATTTTTATACCACAATAAACAATCTAATAAACAACAATATACATTATATACACAGAATTCTGGTGGTTGGAAACTCAAAATTATATTTATAGAGACAGAGTTTGAGCTATTTGTTATTTTCCATATAAGTTGAGGATAAATGAAACATGGATTTTTTTTATGGGACCACACCATGACCTGTAATCACACAGTTAAATACGGGATCTATGATAACCTCTAAACCACAAGCAGGTCACAGAATAATTAGAAGATTTCGAGGTGGAGGCAGATGATTTGTCACAAATACCTTTGTAGTATAATGTATAAAGAAGCCAAGAAATGCTTGTTATAATTATTATGTATTTAAATGAACTGTGACCTTAAAGGTACTATACTACTCCACCCCATTCCACCAACTGACGCTCTCAGTATTACCCCAGGATGAGGATCTAACTGCAGGCCCTCACCACTGGGTTGCCTTCTATCTCTCTGAAATACCTAAAATTTTCTTCATGGTTCTGACTTCCATGTGTGTGGAAGACAACACTTTACTAAGCATGCCTTCCCTTGGTTGAGATGTCCAGCTTGAATGGAGATGAAAACAAAGGAAAACTTTAGGTAAGTATTGCAGAAAGACAGAAGGAAAACCCAGAGATAAGGACCTTGTGGTTTCGGTCCTCACACGGGTACTAAACATCTCTGCAACAGTAAAAAGGATGTAAAGTCCAAATTGTGAATAAACTGAATAACTTAACCATGCCAACGTCACTCCCTCAGTCACTCTTGCTTCTCTACCGGTGGTTGAAGCATGCTCAGTTGCAACTTTATGAGGACATGTGACAGTGCTATTATAAAGTCACCAAAAGGCTACAATATATCTAGGAGTGATGTTGGCATCCAGAAGTAGCACAATTTTCTTCAACATTCAGGTTTCAGACCTTTGATCCTTAATCAACACATTCTTTCTGCAACAGTAAACATTTAACTAGACAAAGGACTTATTAATATAAATAAGGTAAAAAAAGGAATTTGAAATGAAAGCCATTTGTTTTACATCTCAAGTGCCCTATTAAGTACTTTTGGCTCAACAGAAAAATAACTATAGAGTTAACTAATTAGGGATACTACTCATTGGATTGTTATTATCTGGTGAATCTCCAATACGGACTTTGCTCCTTAAAGACGTTCACGTGCAACAATCCTTCCTGTTTCACTAGACCACATGTCTGAACTTGTACCTCTTCTTCAGGTCCACTGCCACCAAGATGATTGTCATTATTGGTGTGGGAACAGGAGCCTAATCTCATTTTGATAGTGTAACACCATCAACAGCTTTGCCAGCGCTGTATTCAGGTCTGTATGTGGAGCTTTTGCTTTGGCCTCTCCTAATTTTGCCACATTAACTGTGAAGCAAAAAGAAAAGAAAAACCAAGTATAAATGACTTATATGTTCTAAAAAGCCAATTGTTCCCTAGTAATCAAATTAAAGGACAGACTGTATTAGTTACTTGATGTTAGAAAAGGTTTGAATCAAGATACGTGGTAGAGGGAGTTGGATTTAATTAGGCTGACCATTGTGGTCGGGAAGCTAACATTAGACATTCAATTATTTAAATGTTGCTATTAAAATTGTTAACCTTTTCAGTAGTAATTCAATTTCTTGATGATAGAGGGTAGTTCCAATGTAAGTAATATAAAGAAAAGGAGAAAGGGGTACATCCACTTACATGTACCATTAGTGATAGTGGCTAGGCTTGATAGGGTACCATTGATTTTAATCCTAGCTGTGTTCTATTGATATAGGGCTATGATGTTATCTAAATACAGGGCTTATTCCTAGATGTAGAGGATTTGATTGCAAAGTGCCAGTTAACATCTATTAATTCTTCTCCTCCAGTCCAAGAATAAAGCCAATCTGTTTTTGCTTGACAAAATGTAGAATAATGTTCTGGCCTCACATGCTGAATAGCTATTGTGGCTAATTGTGTTATACAATATATGGTTACTTTTATAGACACTGACAAAAGAAAAAATTCATGGCTCCTAGATGGTCTTACCTATATTATTATCTGCTTTCCTCCCATAACTTCCACTTCACACAGTTGGAGATTGCTTCTGCTCGCCCAGGAATAACCACACTCACATAACACCCACCACCCCTTACAGCTCAGAGTGAGGTGGTTTGGGAATATCATTGATGGTTCACCAGCTGGGGAAAACACAGTAAGAACTAATTTTTTACCACAGTAAACAATCTAATAAACAACAATATATACAAGAATTCTGGTGTTGGAAACTCAGATAATTATTTTATAGAGACAAGGTTTGGACATATTTGGTTTATTTTCCATATAATGTTGAGGAAAATAACATAGATGGATTTTTTTTATGGGACACACTGACCTTAATCACACAGTTATACAGGGATCTATGATAAGCCTCTAAACCACAAGCAGGTCAAAGACCTAATTAAATTTCCAGAGGTGGATGCAGATGAATTTTGTCACAAAATACCTTTTAGTATAATGTATAAAGAAGCCAAAAATGCTTGTTATAATTATTATGTATTTAACATGGAAACTGTGACCTTAAAGGATAACTATACTCCACCCCATTCCACAAACTGAGCTCTCCAGTAGTACCCGGATGAGGATCTAAACTGCCAGGCCCTCACCACTGGGTTTGCCTCTATCTTCTTCTGAAATACCTAAAGTTTTCTCTTCATGGTTCTGACTTCCTGTGTGTGGAAGACACACTTCTACTAGCATGTCTTCCCATTGGTTGGGATGTCAACTGATGGAGATAAGAAACAAGGAAACTTTAGGTAAGTATTGCAGAAGACGAAGGAAAACCCAGAGTAAGGACCTTGGGTTTCGTTCCTCACCCTGGTTACTAAACATCTCTGCAACAGTAAAATGGATGTAAAGTCCAAATGTTGAATAAACTGAGATAACTTCACCATGCCAACGTCACTCCTCAGTCACTCTTCTCTCAACCGTGGTTGAAGCATGCTCATTTGCAACTTTATGATGGGACAGTGCAGTGCATATTATAAGTCACCAAAAGGCTACAAATATATCAGGAGTGATGTTGGCATCCAGAAGTAGCACTAGTTTCTTCAACATTCAGGTTTCAGACCTTTGATCCTTAATCAACATTCTTTCTGCAACAGTAACAATTTACTAGACAAGGACTTTTATATAATAAGGTAAAAAAAGGATTTGAAATGAAAGCCCTTTGTTTTACATCTTAAGTGCCCTATTAAAGTCTTTTGGGCTCAACGAAAATATAACTATAGAGTTAACTAATTAGGGATTACTTACATTGGATTGTTATTATCTGGTGAATCCCATACGGACTTCTGCTCCTTTAAGACGTTCACTGCAACAATCTTCCTGTTCACTATGACCACAGTCTGAACCTTGTACTCTTCTTCAGGTCCAACTGCCACCAAGATGGATTGTCATTATTGTGTGGGAACAAGGAGCCTGATTCATATTTGATAGGTAACACCATCAAAGCTTTGCAGCGCTGTATTCAGGTCCGTATGTGGAGCTTTGCTTGGCCTCTCCTAATTTGTCCACATTAACTGTGAAGACAAGACAAAAAAGAAACCAGTATAATGACTTATATGTTCTGAAAAGCCAATTGTCCCTAGTAATCAAAATTAAAGGACAGACTGTATTAGTTCTTTGATCTAGAAAAGGTTGAATCCAAGATACGTAAGGGAAGTAGAATTCCATTTGAAGGGAGTTGGATTTAATTAGGCGACCATTGTGGTCGGGAAGCTAACTTAAGACTTCAATATTTAAATGTTATATTAAAATTGCTAACTTTTCAGTATAATTAAATTTTTTGGATGATAGGGGTAGGGATTATGAGGATTTTTTTATGTACATGAGCAAGTCATCTGCATATAGGGCTAATTTATGAATTTCTAGTTAACGAAATACCTGTAATGTTTGAGTTATTCCTATGTACAAACTGCTAGGTGTTCCATGTAAGTAAAAATAGAAAAGGAGAAAGGGACATCCCTGACATGTACCATTAGTGATAGTGGCTAGGCTTGCTAGGGTACCATTGATTTTAATCCTAGCTGTGTTATATTGATATAGGGCTATGATTTTATCTACGAATACAGGGCTTATTCCTAGATGTAAAGAGGATTTGATGGCAAAAGTGCCAGTTAAAATCTTTAAAATTATTTCTCATCCGTCCAAGAAGGTATAGCCAGATCTGTTTTTTGCTTGACAAAATGTAGAATAATGTTCTGGCCTCACATGCGACCCAACAGCTATTGTGGCTAATTGTATTATACAATATTGGTTACTTTTATAGACACTGACAAAAGAAAAAATTCATGGCTCCTAGATGGTCTTACCTATATTATTATCTGCTTCTCCTCCCATAACTTCCACTTCACACAGTTGGAGATATTCTGTCTCCCAGGAATAACCACACTCACATAACGCCCACCACCAGCCCCTTACAGCTCAGTGATGGTGGTTTGGGAAATATCATTGATGGTATCACAGCTGGAAAAATACAGTAGAAACTATTTTTATACCACAGTAAACACTCTAATAAACACAATATATACAAGAATTCTGGTGTTGGAAACTCAGATAATTATATTTTAAGACAAGGTTTGAGGATATTTGGTTTATTTCCATATAAGGTTGAGGATAAATGGAACATGGGATTTTTTTTAATGGGACACACTGCCTGTAATCACACAGTTAATACAGGGATCTATGATAAGCCTCTAAACCACCAGCAGCTCAAACATAATTAGGATTTTCCAGGAGGTGGATGCAGATGAATTTGTCACAAAATACCTTTTAGTATAATGTATAAGAAGCCAAGAAATGCTTGTTATAATTATTATGTATTTAAATGGAAACTGTGACTTACGGATACTATACTCCACCCCTTCCACCACACTGAGCTTCTCATTAGTACCCAGGATGAGGATCTAAACTGCCAGGCCCTCACCACTGGGTTTGCCTTCTATCTTCTGAAATACCTAAAGTTTTCTTCATGGTTCTGACTTCCATGTGTGTGGAACACACTTCTACTAAGCATGTCTTCCCATTGGTTGGAGATGTCACTGATGGAGGATGAAGAACAAAGGAAACTTTAGTTAGTATTGCAGAAGACAGAGGAAACCCAGAGATAAGGACCTGTGGTTTCGGTCCTCACACTGGGTACTAACATCCTCTGCACCAGTAAAAGGATGTAAAGTCCAAATGATGAATAAACTGAGATAACTTCAACCATGCCAAAGTCACTCCCTCAGTCACTCTTGCTTCTACCCGGTGGTTGAAGCATGCTCAGTTGCAACTTTATGAGGGACGTGACAGTGCATATTATAAAGTCACCAAAAGGCAACAATATATCTAGGAGTGATGTTGGCATCCAGAGTACACAGTTTCTCAACATTCAGGTTTCAGACCTTTGATCCTTAATCAAACATTCTTTCTGCAACAGTAACAATTTAACTAGACAAAGACTTTATATATAAGGTAAAACAAGAATTGAATGAACACCATTTGTTTTACATCTAAGTGCCCTATTAAAGTCACTTTTGCTCAACAGAAAATAACTTAGAGTTAACTATTAGGGATTACTTACTTGGTTTGTTTTATCTGGTGAATCTCCAATACGACTTCTGCTCCTTTAAGACGTTTCACTGCAACAATCCTTCCTGTTCACTATGACCACAGTCGAACCTTGTACCTCTTCTTCAGGTCCAACTGCCACCAAGATGGATTGTCATTATTGGTGTGGGAACAGAGCCTGATTCATATTTGATGGGAACACCATCACAGCTTTGCCAGCGCTGTATTCAGGTCTGTATGTGGAGCTTTGGCTTGGCCTCTCCTAATTTTGCCACATTAACTGTGAAGACAGACAAGAAGAAACCAAGTATAATGACTTATATGTTCTAAAAGCCAATTGTTCCCTAGTAATCAAATTAAAGGACAGACTGTATTAGTTACTTACGTTGATTTAAAAGGTTGAATCCAAGATAGTAAGGAGTAACATTTGAAGGGAGTTGGATTTAATTGGCTGACCATTGTGGTTCGGGAAGCTAACATTAAGACATTCAAATTATTTAAATGTTGATATTAAATTGTAACTTTTCAGTATAATTCATTTTTTGGATGATAGAGGGTAGATATATGATTTTAACATGAGCTCAATCTGCATATAGAGCTATATGATCACGTTAAGAATAAAGTAAGTTAGTTAATTCAGTCAACGAGGATGAAGTTAGGGACATCCCTGACTGTACCATTAGTGATAGTGGCTAGGCTTGATAGGTACCATTGATTTTAATCCTAGCTGTGTTTAATTGATATAGGGCTATGATTTATCTAGAATACAGGGCTTATTCCTAGATGTAAGAGGATTTGATGGCAAAAGTGCCAGTTAAATCTATTAATTCTTTCTCTCCAGTCCAAGAAGGTATAGCCAGATCTGTTTTTGCTTGACAAATGTAGAATAATGTCTGGCCTCAATGCTGACCCAAACAGCTATTGTGGCTAATTTGTTTATACAATATATGGTTACTTTTATAGACACTGACAAAAAAAAATTCATGGCTCCTAGATGGTCTTACCTATATTATTATCTGCTTCCTCCCATAAACTTCCACTTCACACAGTTGGAGATATTCTGCTCCTCCCAGGAATAACCACACTCACATAACGACCCAGCCCCCTTACAGCTCAGAGTGATGGTGGTTTGGGAAATATCATTGATGGTACACAGCTGGGGAAAACACGTAAGAAACTATTTTATACCACAGTAAACAATCTAATAAACAACATATATACAAGATTCTGGTGTTGGAAACTCAGATAATTATATTTATAGAGAACAAGGTTTGGACGATATTTGGTTTATTTTCCATATAAGGTTGAGATGGATTTTTTAATACACTGACCACACCGTTAAGGGATCTATGATAAGCTCTAAACCACAAAAGCCGTCAAGACATAATTAGAGATTTCCCAGGAGGTATGCAGATGAATTTGCACAAAATACCTTTTAGTATAATGTATAAAGAAGCCAAGAAATGCTTGTTATAATTATTATGTATTTAAATGGAAACTGTGACCTTAAGGGATAACTATACTCCACCATTCCACCAAACTGAGCTCTCAGTAGTACCCAGATGAGGATCTAAACTGCCAGGCCTCACCACTGGGTTTTGCCTCTATCTTCTGAAATACCAAAGTTTTCTTCATGTTCTGACTTCCATGTGTGTGGAAGACAACTTCTACTAAGCATGTCTTCCCATTGGTTGGAGATGTCAACTGAATGAGGATGAAGAACAAAGGAAATTTAGGTAAGTATTGCAGAAGACAAAATGAAACCCAGAGTAAAAGGACCTTGGGTTTCGTTCCTCACCCTGGGTACACACATCTCTGCAACAGTAAAGGTGTAAAAGTCCAATGTTGAATAACTGACATAACTTCACCATGCAAACATCCAGCCCTCACTTCACTCTGCTCTCTACTACCGGTGGTTGAAGCATGCTCAGTTTGCAACTTTATATGGGACAGTGACAGTGCATATTATAAGTCACCAAAGCACAATATATCTAGGAGTGATGTTGGCATCCAGAAGTAGCACTAGTTTTCTTCACATTCAGGTTTCAGACCTTTGATCCTTAATCAACATTCTTTCTGCACATACAATTAACTAGACAAGGACTTAATATAAATAAGGTAAAACAAAGATTTGAATGAAGCCTTTGTTTTACATCTCAGTGGCCCTATTAAGTCACTTTTGGGCTCAACAAAAATATAACTATAGAGTTAACTATTTAGGATTACTTACACTGGATTGTTATTATCTGGTGAATCTCCAATACGACTTCTGCTTCCTTTAAGACGTTTCACTGCAACAATCCTTCCTGTTCCCTATGACCACAGTCTGAACCTTGTACCTTTCTTCGTTCCAACTCACTGCCACCAAGATGGATTGTCATTATTGTGTGGGAACAGAGCCTGAATTCATATTTGATAGTGTAACACCATCAACAGCTTTGGCCAGCGCTGTATTCAGGTCGTATGTGGAGCTTTGCTTGGCCTCTCCTAATTTTGCCACATTAACTGTGAAACAAGACACAAAAAAGAAACCAGTATAAATGACTTATATGTTCTAAAAGCCAATTGTTCCCTAGTAATCAAAATTAAAGGACAGACTGTATTATTTACTACTGATGTTAGAAAAGGTTAGATCCAAGATACTAAGGAGTTTGATTTAATTAGGCTGCCATTGTGGTCGGAATCTAACTATTAGACCTTCAATTTTTAAATGTGTGATATTAAAATTGTTACCTTTTCAGTATAATTAATTTTCAATTTCTTGGATGATAGAGGGTCGTTTGATTCCATGTAAGTAAATAACGAAAAGAGAAGGGGACATCCCTCCCTGACATGTACCATTAGTGATAGTGGCTAGGCTTGATAGGGTACCATTGATTTTAATCCTACTGTGTTATATTGATATGGGCTATATTTTATCTAGAATACAGGGCTTATTCCTAATGTAAGAGGTTTGATTGGCAAAAGTGCCAGTTAAATCTATTAAATTCTTTCTCTCCATGTCCAAGAAGGTATAGCCAGATCTGTTTTTGCTTGACAAAATGTAGAATAATGTTCTGGCCTCACATGCTAAAGCTATTGTGGCTAATTGTGTTTATACAATAATGTTTACTTTTATAGACACTGACAAAAGAAAAAATTCATGGCTCCTAGATGGTCTTACCTATATTATTATCTGCTTCCTCCCCATAACTTCACTTCACACAGTTGGAGATATTCTGCTCGCCCAGAATAACCACACTCACATAACGACCCACCAGCCCCTTACAGCTCAGAGTGATGGTGGTTTGGAATATCATTGATGGTATCACAGCTGGGAAAACACAGTAAGAAACTATTTTTATACCCACATAACACTCTAATAACAACATATCTACAAGAATTCTGGTGTGGAAACTCAGATAATTTTTTATAGAGACAAGGTTTGGACGATATTTGGTTTATTTTCCATATAAGGTTGAGATATGAACATAGATGGATTTTTTTATGGACACACTGACCTGTAATCACACACGTTAAATACAGGGATCTATGATAGCCTCTCAAACCACAAGCGGTCAAAGTTATAGTAAAGAATTTCCAGGAGGTGGATGGCAGATGAATTTGTCCAAAAATATCTTTTAGTATAATGTATAAGAAGCCAAGAATGCTTGTTATAATTATTATGTATTTAAATGGAAACTGTGACCTTAAGGATACTATACTCCACCCCATTCCACCAACTGAGCTCTCGTGTACCCAGGATGAGGATCTAAACTGCAGGCCCTCACCACTGGGTTTGCCTTCTTCTTCTCTTCTGAAATACCTAAAGTTTTCTTCATGGTTCTGACTTCCATGTGGTGGAAGACACACTTCTACTAAGCATGTCTTCCCATTGGTTTGGAGATGTCAACTGAATGGAGGATGAAGACAAAGGAAACTTAGTTAAGTATTGCAGAAGACAGAAGGAAAACCCAGAGATAGGACCTTGTGGTTTCGGTCCTCACACTGGGTACTAAACATCTCTGCAACAGTAAAAAGGATGTAAAAGTCCAAATGATGAATAAACTGAGATAACTTAACCATGCCAAAGTCACTCCCTCAGTCCCTCTTGTGCTCTACCGGTGGTTGAAGCATGTTCAGTTGCAACTTTATGATGGGACAGTGACAGTGCATATTATAAAGTCACCAAAAGGCAACAATATATCTAGGAGTGATGTTGGCATCCAGAAGTAGCACTAGTTTCTTCAACATTCAGTTTCAGACCTTTGATCCTTATCAAACATTCTTTTCTGCAACAGTAACAATTTAACTAGACAAAGGACTTTTATATAATAAGGTAAAACAAAGAATTTGAAATGAAAGCCCTTTGTTTTACAATCTTAAGTGCCCTATTAAAGTCACTTTTGGGCTCACAAAAATATAACTATAGAGTTAACTAATTAGGGATTACTTACACTTGGATTGTTATTATCTGGTGAATCTCCAATAGGACTTCTGCTCCTTAAGACGTTCACTGCAACAATCTTCCTGTTCCCTATACCACATCTGAACCTTGTTCCTCTTCTTCAGTCCACTGCCACCAGAATGGATTGTCATTATTGGTGTGGAACAGGAGCCTGAATTCATATTGATAGTGTAACCCATCAACAGCTTTGCCAGCGCTGTATTCAGGTCCGTATGTGGAGCTTTGCTTGGCCTCTCCTAATTTTGCCACATTAACTGTGAAGACAAGACAAAAGAAAGAAACCAAGTATAAATGACTTATATGTTCTGAAAAGCCAATTGTTCCCTAGATCAAAATTAAAGGACAGACTGTATAGTTACTTGATGTTAGAAAAGGTTGAATCAAGATACTGTAAGGGAAGTAGACTCCATTTGAAGGGGAAGTTGGATTTATTAGGCTGACCCATTTGTGGTCGGGAAGCTAATTAAGACATTCAAATATTAAATGTTCTATTAAAATGCTAACTTTTCAGTATAATTAACATTTTTGGATGATAGAGGTAGGGATAATGAGGATTTTTATGTACATGACAGGTCATCTCATCATATAGGGCTAATTTATGAATTCTAACTACGTCTAACGGAAATACCTGTAATGTTTGAGTTTTCCTATGTACAACTGCTAGTGTTCCATGAAGTAAAAATAGAAAAGGAGAAAGGGACATCCCTGACATGTACCATTATGTGATATGGCTAGGCTTGATAGGGTACCATTGATTTAATCTCCTAGCTGTTTATATTGATAAGGCTCTATGATTTTATCATAGAATACAGGCTTATTCCTAGATGTAAGAGGATTTGATGCAAAAGTGCAGTAATCTTTAAATTCTTTCTCATCCAGTCCAAGAAGGTATAGCCAGATCTGTTTTTGCTTGTACAAAATGTAGATATGTTCTGGCCTCACATTGACCAAACACAGCTATTGTGTGCTAATTGTATTATACAATATAATGGTTACTTTTAATAGACCTGACAAAGAAAAATATTGCTCCTAGATTGTCTTACCTATTTATTATCTGCTTCCTCCCCATAAACTTCCACTTCACACAGTTGGAGATCTTCTTCTCTCCCAGGAATACCACACACACATAACGACCCCACCCCCCTTACAGCTCAGAGTGATGGTGTTTGGAATATCATTGATGGTATCACGCTGAAAAAATACAGTAGAAACATTTTTATACACAGTAAACACTAATAAATACAATATATACAGAATTCTGGTGTTGGAAACTCAGATAATTATATTTATAGAGACAGGTTTGGGACGATTTTGGTTTATTTTCCATAAGGTTGAGGATAAATGACATAGGATTTTTTTATGGACACATGCCCTGTAATCACACAGTTAAATACGGGATCTATGAAGCCTCTAACCACAAGCAGGTCAAAGTTACTAATAGAAATTTCCCAGGAGGTGGATGCAGATGAATTTGTCACAAAATACCTTTTAGTATAATGTATAAAGAAGCCAAGAAATGCTTGTTATAATTATTATGTTTTTAAAAATGGAAACTGTGACCTTAAAGGATAACTATACTCCACCCCATCCATTCACCAAACTGAGCTCTCAGTAGTACCCAGGATGATGATCTAAACTGCCAGGCCCTCACCACTGGGTTTGCCTTCTATCTTCTGAAATACCTAACGTTTTCTTCATGGTTCTGACTTCCATGTGTGTGAAGACCCACTTCTACTAAGCATGTCTTCCCACTTTGGTTGGAGATGTCACTGAATGGAGGATGAAGAACAAGAAACTTTAGGTACGTATTGCAGAAGACAGAAGGAAAACCCAAGTAAGGACCTTGTGGTTTTCGGTCCTCACCACTGGGTACTAAACATCTCTGCAACAGTAAAAAGGATGTAAAAGAGCCAATGATAATAAACTGAGATAACCTTAACCATGCCAAGTCACTCCCTCAGTCACTCTTGCTCTCACCGGTGGTTTGAAGCATGCTCAGTTGCAACTTTATTGATGGGACAGTGACAGTGCATTTATAAAGTCACCAAATGCTACAATAATCTAGGAGTGATGTTGGCATCCAGAAGTAGCACTGTTTTCTTCAACATTCAGGTTTCAGACCTTTGATCCTAATCAAATTCTTTTCTGCAACAGTAAACAATTAAATAGACAAGGACTTTTATTAAATAAGGTAAAACAAAGGAATTGAAATGAAAAGCCATTTGTTTTACATCTCAAGTGCCCATTAAAGTCACTTTTGGGCTCAACAGAAAATATAACTATAGAGTTAACTAATTAGGGATTACTTACATGGATTGTTATTATCTGGTTGAATCCCAATACGACTCTGCTCCTTTAGAGCTTCACTGCAACATCCTTCCTGTTCACTATGACCACAGTCTGACCTTGTACCTCTTCTTCAGGTCCAACTGCCACCAAGATGGATTGTCATTATTGGTTGGGAACGGAGCCTGAATTCATATTGATAGTGTACACATCAACAGCTTTGCCAGCGCTGTATTCAGGTCCGTATGTGGAGCTTGCTTGCCTCTCCTAATTTTGCCACATTAACTGTGAAGACAAGACAAAGAAGAACCAAGTATAAATGACTTATATGTTCTTAAAAGCCATTGTGTCCCTAGTAATCAAAATTAAAGGACAGACTGTATTAGTTACTTGATTGTTAGAAAGGTTGAATCCAAGCTAGTAAGGAAGAGTATTGGATTTAATTGGCTGACCATTGTGGTCGGGCAAGCTAACATTAGACATTTCAAATATTTAAATGTTGATATTAAAATTGTAACTTTTCAGTATAATTCAATTAATGTGTGATAATGGGGTCTGCTCATTGTAAGTAAATAAAGACAAGTGGAGCAGAAGTAGGAAAAAAAAGGGACATCCCTGACATGTTACCATTAGTGTAGTGGCTAGGCTTGATAGGGTACCATTGATTTTAATCCTAGCTGTGTTATATTGATATAGGGCTATGATTTTATCTAGAATACAGGCTTATTCCTAGATGTAAGAGATTTGATGCAAAAGTGCACAGTTAAATCTATTAAATTCTTTCTCTCCAGTCCAAGAAGGTATAGCCAGATCTGTTTTTTTGCTTGACAAAGTAGAATAATGTTCTGGCCTCACATGCTGAAAGCTATTGTGGCTAATTGTGTTAATACAATATATGGTTACTTTTATAGACAACTGACAAAAAAAAAATTATGGCTCCTAGATGGTCTTACTTATTATTATCTGCTTCCTCCTCCATAAACTTCCCCTTCACAGTTGGAGATATTCTGCTCTCCCAGGAATACCACACTCAGCATAACGACCCACCAGCCCTTACAGCTCAGAGTGATGGTGGTTTGGAAATATCTTGATGGTATCACAGCTGGAAACAATACAGTAAGAAACTATTTATACCACATAACACTCTAATAAACACAATATATACAAGAATTCTGGTGTTGGAAACTCAGATAATTATATTTAAGAGACAAGGTTTTGACGATATTTGGTTTTATTTTCCATATAAGGTTGAGGATAATGAACATTGGATTTTTTTATGGGACCCACTGACCTGTAATCACACATTAAATACACGGATCTATGATAAGCCTCTAACCCACCAAGCAGCTCAAATACATAATAGAATTTCCAGGAGGTGATGCGATGAATTTGTCAACAAATACCTTTTAGATATGTATAAAAAGCCAAGAAATGCTGGTTATAATTATTATTGTTTAATGGAAACTGTGACCTTAAAGGATACTATACTCTCACCTCCCCATTCCACCAAACTGAGCTCTCAGTAGTACCCAGGATGAGGATCTAAACTGCCAGGCCCTCACCACTGGGTTTGCCTTCTATTCTTCTGAAATACCTAAAGTTTTCTTCATGGTTCGACTATCCATGTGTGTGGAAGACACACTTCTACTAAGCAGTCTTCCCATTGGTTTGAGATGTCACTGAATGGAGAATGAAGACAAAGGACTTTAAAGTTAAGTATTGCAGAAGACAGAAGGAAAACCCAGAGATAAGGACCTTGTTGTTTCGGTCCTCACACTGGGTATAAACCTCTCTGCAACAGTAAAAAGGATGTAAAAGTCCAAATGATGATAAACTGAGTAACTTAACCATGCCAAAGTCACTCCCTCAGTCACTCTTGCTCTCTACCGGTGTTGAAGCATGCTCAAGTTGCAACTTTATGATGGGACAGTGACATGCATATTATAAAGTCCCAAAAGGCTACAATATATCTATAGTGATGTTGGCATCCATAAGTAGCACTATGTTTCTTCAACATTTCAGGTTTCAGACCTTGATCCTTAATCAAACATTCTTTCTGCAACAGTACAATTTAACTAGACAAAGGACTTTTAATAAATAAGTAAACAAAGGAATTTGAAATGAAGCCTTGTTTACATCTTAAGTGCCCTATTAAAGTCACTTTGGGCTCAACAGAAAATATAACTATAGAGTTAACTATTAGGGATTACTTACATTGGATGTTATATCTGGTGAATCTCCAATACGGACTTCTGCTCCTTTAAGACGTTCACTGCAACAATCCTTCCTGTTCACTATGACCACATTCTGAACCTTGTACCTCTTCTTCAGGTCCACTGCCACCAAGATGGGATTGTCATTATTGGTGTGGGAACAGGAGCCTGAATTCATATTTTATAGTGTAACACACCACAACCAGCTTTGCCACGCTGTATTCAGGTCCGTAGTGGAGCTTTGCTTGGCCTCTCCTATTTTGCCACATTAACTGTGAAGACAAGACAAAAGAAAGAAACCAAAGTAAATAATGACTTATATGTTCTGAAAAAGCCAATTGTTCCCTCTAGCAATCAAAATTAAAGGACAGACTCGTATTAGTTACTTGATGTTAGAAAGTGTTGAATCCAAGATATGTAAGGGAGTAGACTTCCTTTGAGGGAATTGGATTTAATTAGGCTGACCATTGTGGTCGGGAAGCTAACATTAAGCAATTCAAATATTAAATGTTCAATATTAAATTGCTATTTTTCAGTATATTAAATTTTTGGATATAGAGGGTAGGATATTGGGATTTTTATGTACATGAGCGGTCATCTGCATATAGTGTGGCTAATTATGAATTCTACTGTCTAACGGAAATACCTGTAATGTTTGGAGTATTCCTATGTAGCATGCTAGTGTTTCCATGTAAGTAAAAATAGAAAAGGAGAAAGGGGACACCCTGACATGTACATTAGTGAGTGGCTAGGCTTGATAAGGGTACCATGTGATTTTAATCCTAGCTGTGTTATTATTGATATAGGGCTTGATGTTTATCTATGAATACAGGGCTTATTCCTAGATGTAAGAGATTTGATGGCAAAAGTGCCAGTTAAATCTATTAATATTTCTCATTCCTCATCCAGTCCAAGAAGATATAGCCAGAATCTGTTTTTTGCTGACAAAATGTAGAATAATGTCTGGCCTCACATGCTGACCCAACAGCTATTGTGGTAGATTGTATTATACATATGGTTACTTTATAAGACACTGACAAAAAAACAATTATGGCTCCTAGATGGTCTTACCTATATTTTATCTGCTCTCTCCTCCCCATAACTTCCACTTCAACAGTTGGGAGATATTCCTCTCTCCCAGAATAACCACACTACACATAACGACCCACAGCCCCTTACAGCTCAGAGGATGGTGGTTTGGGAAATATCATTGATGGTATCACACGCTGGAAAAAATACAAGTAAGAAACTATTTATTACCACAAGTAAAACACATCTAATAAACACAATAAATACAGAATTCTGGTGTTGGAAACTCAGATATTATATTTATAGAGACAAGGTTTGGAGGATATTTGGTTTATTTTCATATAGGTTGAGGATAAATGACATAGGAGTTTTTTTATGGGACACACTGACCTGTAATCACACATGTTAATACAGGATCTATGATAACCTCTAAACCACAAAGCAGGTCAAGAATAGTTAAGAATTTCCAGGAGGTGGATGCAGATGATTTGACACAAATACCTTTTAGTTATATGTATAAGAAGCCAAGAAATGCTTGTTATAATTATTTATGTATTTAAATGGAAACTGTGACCTTAAAGGATAACTATCTACTCCACCCCCATTCCAACAAACTGAGCTTCTCATTTGTACCAGGTAGGATCTAAACTGCCAGGCCCTCACCACTGGGTTTGCCTTCTATCTTCTGAAATACCTAAAGTTTTTCTTCATGGTTCGACTTCCATGTGTGTGGAAGACACCTTCTACTAAGCATGTCTTCCCATGGTTGGAGATGATCAACTGAATGGAGGTGAAGAACAAGAAACTTTAGTTAAGTATTTGCAGAGACAGAAGGAAAACCCAGAGATAAGGGACCTTTGCGTTTCGGTCCTCCCCCTGGGTACTAAACTCTCTTGCAACAGTAAAAAGGATGTAAAGTCAAATGTTAATAAACTGAGATAAACTTCCATGCCAACGTCCTCCCTCAGTCACTCTTGCTCTCTACCAGGTGGTTGAAGCATGCTCGTTGCAACTTTATGATGGGACAGTGACAGTGCATATTATAAGTCACCAAAAGCTCAACAATATATCTAGGGTGATGTTGGCATCCAGAGTAAGCACTAGTTTTCCTTCAACATTCCAGGTTTCAGACCTTTGATTCCTTAATCAAACATTCTTTCGCAACAGTAAACAATTTAACTAGACAAAGACTTTTATCTAATAAGTGTAAACAAAGGAATTTGAAATGAAAGCCCTTTGTTTACATCTCAAGTGCCCTATTAAAGTCACTTTTGGGCTCAACAGAAAATATACTATAGAGTTAACTATTAGGGATTACTTACATGGATTGTTTATTCTGGTGAATCTCTCAATACGGACTTCTGCTCCTTTAAAACGTCCCTGCAACAATCCTTCCTGTTCACTAAGATGACCACAGTCCTGAACCTTGTACCCTCTTTCTTTCAGGTCCAACTGCCACCAAGATGGATTGTCATTATTGGTGTGGGAACAGGAGCCTGAATTCATATTTGATAGTGTAACCACCACATCAACGCTGTGCCAGCGCGTGTATTCAGGTCCTGTATGTGGAGCTTATGCTTGGCCTACTCCTAATTTTGCCACATTAAACTGTACAGAAAAAAAACATCAAATGTTTAAAGGATAAGTACAGCTGTAAAAACCAGTTAAGTTAATTGTAAGCTGCAGCTTTAAAAAAAAAAATCCCCCCCGTTTTTTTTCAAGAACTGCCTACCTGTACCTGCTTGTAAAACAGTTTCTGACATCTTTCGTTGGATGTTGAAACAGAAATGATGGTATGACAATAAATTTCCTGTTTTCCATGTCACTTCTGGCTGTCATTCACCAGATACCCCAAAAGCTATCACAAACTGGACTTTTTATTCAGATATTACAAATGCACCACAGCTTTCAAAATTCTTCATTTATTTTTGTCCATCCATTGCCCGGATGATGTAATGGTCTTGCCAAGTGAGCTTTTAAAAACTTCAGTACCCTCTCACATCTCTGATAAGCCTTGGAATTGTTTTAATAATCCAGGAATCTTCATCGATCCTCTTGGATTGTGTTTAACCCTCTTTTTTTCCTTTTGGAAATAAGAAACACACCTTCGACTTTCTCTAGATCAAGATCTGTCCTGTTTAGATGAACTTAATCATACTACAATGGTCTAAACGATGCCTTGAATCTCACACAATCTGTCTTCGGATCTTCATGAAGGAAGGTAGTTTATTTTTTAACCTCCATGTGGTATTTTTGCTTTTCCTTCCTTGGTGAACTAAATTGGCGGACTGTATCAGGTTCCCTCACTGATAGATCAGAAGAACACCACTAAGAAAAACCACTTTAAGGGTTAACATCCAATCCGATAACCTGCTAAAAGTTCAAAGGGGAGGACCCATCAGTACTTGCAGCACTAATGGCATCTTAACCCCAGCCTCTGGTAAATACGATAAGGGAGATTTGCCCAGAGCACTAACAAAGCTCTGGGTGAATCGCCATGTATGTGTACTAGACATGGAGTTTCAGTTTAAAAATCCTGAAAATAAGAAGGTAACTATTACATTTTCATCTGGAATGTACGGATTCTTGTTAATCTTAAAGGAAATGTAACAACTGGTCCCTAAACTCTGTAGTAACGTGACTTGAAGTCAGATAGTTTTCCCTTCTTTGAGGAGATAAAAAATCAACTACCTTCCCATTCTAAACCTTTGCTAGTTAAACGTAGACTTTTTCATTCCTCCACGCTATTAAGAGAGATGCCCGGTTGCTTTTGCTCCAGGAAACATTAGGATTCCATCCTGGAATATTCTGATCTGTAATTTGCTCTACCTTTGACCATTACCCTTAATAGGGGAAACGATGGCCTTTGGGCTAACTCGGGATTACATAAGAAGACCCTTTACAGAACCCTTTGCCCATTCTGAGCCAAAGGCTTCCTCTGCTAATGCTATGGACATGGGTACCTGAGAAGAAGTCCTTGCATTTACGATTGTGCCTTGTTGCCATGAGTCTCTGGCTTGGATCCCGCCCAGTTTGCACCTACATTTGAAAGATATCCTGGGACCCAATTCTCCTGGACATAGTTGGTATCTGCTTAGAAAATCTGCCTGTACATTTTCCTCTCCCTGGAGTATTGGCTGCAGTTAATCCACTCAATGTAGGCGTGCCCAAGCAATTTTTTGGTCTTGCTTTATGAACTCAATGTTCTACTCTTTTGTTCTACTTGACTGCTTATATAGGACTTTTTTTGGAATATCTTACATGATCTTCATATAGCCTGTTCGATTCTTTCTTCTAGGGCACTAAGCACCTTGTAAATTTGAAGTTGAACCCCCTCCTTTCTTCCAAAATTTAGGCATTTTGTTGTTGAAAAGAAACCCAAACCTTTTATCCATCTGAGAACGGCTTCAAAATAGGCATAAACATCCTCCTCTTTGTTTACAACCAGCCCTGACTTAAACGGACACAAATAACTCCCTTCATATCTCTTTTGGATTTTCCATTGCTCTGAAATTAGAATATCGTCAGGTAAGGGTAGCTTGTTTTCCCATCTTCCTATCTCGGCCATTCAGTGGTCATTAGAAACCTTTGAAAAATTCTCATGGAAACTGCTAGTCCAAACAGCAAAACGATGTCACCTGAAAGATGAAAAAATTTTAGGTGAGCCACAACCCAGTTAAAAGGCTTGTGGTTACCGAAACCATCTTTCAAATGCAATATATTATCCAACACACAGTAGGTGCTGGCAGACACAATATGATTGCCAATGTGAATGACATTATAGATCTTGGGGTCCATTATACGATTTATTCTTTGGATTTGGGGAAATCATTTCATTTTGTACCAAAGGTTACTTGACTTGACATCACTCTATTTGGTCTTGGATTGAGAACCCGGCTATAGATTAAAGTGAATGGTTCCTAAATACATTCCTTACAATCTCTCTACTCATCATAGAACTATTTCTCTAACAGAATTAATATCTGTGTGATTTTAGATAGATAGCTAAATATAAAATAATAGAATTGTACTGGGGTTAAAGGTATAATAAAAGAAAACAAATCTCTACCCTTGCAATCACGTCCAGATGTAATCAGACATGGCCGTTTTTAATAATGAATTATTTTGCTCATACTCTGGTATCAAGTCTAACATAGAATGTGGATAATTGTTTGGTTAATGTGTGGCCATCTTTTATTGACACAGACAAGAGAAGAATTCATGGCTCCTGGGTTGGTCTTACCTATATTATAACCTGCTTCTCACCCCATAAACCTCCACTTCCAAGTGTGAGATGTTCTGTTCATCCAGGAAACCACACTCACCTCACGAACCCACCGCCCCTTACGCTCAGCAGTGATGTTAAGTTGGGAAATATAATTGATGATGTCACACGGTTTTGGAAATTAAAATAGGACGTATTTTTATAGGCAGGTAATAAACAACACAAACCAATAACCATAGTATATAATGACAAGTATATTTCAATGCAAATTTTCTACTGGCAAATTTAATCACTTGTCCAAAACCTACTGTATCACACACATGAACCTTAGGGTAATAGGAAACGTTGAAACTTTAATCTTGTGTCTAGAAAATTGTACTATAGGAATCTGGAATTGCTCGGGTCGGATGCCGTGTAGCCTGCATCTTAAGGATAAGGACATACTTTGAGATTGGTAATGTTAACATATTGCCAAAGGAACGTGACTATTCAAGATGAGTGTTAAGGAGGCATTTATATGAAAATAAAGAAACGGCCTAATAGAGGTGGGGGTTCGACACCACCTGTCCTGCCTTCATCAATGCTGGTTTTTGACACCTTACTCTGGGCGTTCCTATAACACCTCTTAGCCACTATCCACTCACACCCTTAACTCAACTTGACTGTGCTATGCCTAATTGGGATTTTCCAGGGGTACATATTGCCACATATTCTTGTTTACAAGTCATTCTACTTGGAAAGACGCCAGTCGGATGACTAGCGAAACGTCTTTAAGAACTAAACTTCAGTCCATTTGATCTATGAATACAACACATATTTTTTGTGCATATTTTTTTCAACTTAATACCATGGGTGTTTGGGGTTTTATATTTTTGGTGTGACGATTACTTCTTTAAGTATTACTCTATAATGTATAGGATTCATATCCAGGGGGTATTAAAGGGTCAGCTTTCTCTCCTTGGGTATTGTAATAGGGCAGATAAAGGATAGTCATTGGAATTTTTTTTTAAAAATCTTAAGATTATGGGGGCATGCCTGGTCTGTTTATCAAACAGCCAAATACCGGGCTCTTTAAACCATCAACTAGATAAGCAATATTGTATCATTAATATGTAATTCTTCAATTAAATATCTATCAACTTTATCCTTTACCCAATTATCACCGTAGTTGGTAAATGGGTTTTCGCCAGAATTATTTATATCGCTATTTTAACAATGCGCGTATTGGTAGTCTTGTACAAAACCCTATAACTCACATACATTATAGGTCC
>CM033470.1:124845180-124899818 GCA_019447015.1 Hymenochirus boettgeri
GTATCACAGCTGGAAAACTACAGTAGAACACTATTTTATACCACAGTAAACACTCATAATAACTACAATATTCCAAGAAATCTGGTGTTGGAAACTCAGAAAATTATATTTATAGAGACAGGTTTTTTTGAAGGATATTTGGTTTTATATTCCATATAAGGTTGAGGATAAATTTGAACATGGATTTTTTTATGGGAAACACTGACCTGTAATCACACAGTTTAAATCCAGGGAGGCTCTAATATAGCCCTAAAAAACCACAAAAAGCGGTCAAAGACATAATTAGAGATTTCAGGAGGTGGATGAGATGAATTTGACAACAATACCTTTTAGCTTAATGTATAAAGAAGCCAAGAAATGCTTGTTATAATTATATGTATTAAATGTGAAACTGTTGTATCCCCCTTAAAGGATAACTATACTCCACCCTTCCACCACAACTGAAGCTCTCGTAGTACCCAGTGGAGGATCTAAACGCCAGGCCCTCACCACTGGGTTTGCCTTCTATTCTCTGAATACCTAAAGTTTGTTCTCAATGTTCTGACCTCCATGTGTGGGAGACACACTTCTACTATCATGTCCTTCCCATGTGGTGAGGGATGTCAACTGAATGAGGATGAAGAACAAAGGAACTTTAGTAAGTTTGCAGAAGACAGAAGGCAAACCCAGAAGATAAGGACTTGTCGGTTTTCGGTCCTCAACCTGGGTACAAAATCTCTAACAGTAAAAAGATGTAAAAGTCCACATGATAGCCCATAAGACTGAGATAACTTACCATGCCAAAGTCACCACATCCCTCAGTCCAATCTTCTCTCTTACCGGTGGTTGAGCATGCTCATTGCAACTTTAGATGGGGACAGTGAAGTGCATATTATAAGACGTCCAAAGGACAACAATATCTAGGCAGTGATGTTGGTCAATCACAGAAAGTAGCACTAGTCTCAACATTCAGGTTAAGACCTTGATATCCTTAATCAAACATTCTTTCTGCAACAGACCATTTAACTTAGACAAGGCTTAATATGAAATAGTAAAACAAGAATTTGAAATGAAAAGCCATTTGTTCTACATCTAAGTGCCCTATTAAGTACACTTTTGGGGCTCAACAGAAAATATAACTATGGGTAACTAATTATGGATTACTTAACTTGGATTGTATTCAATCTGGTGAATATCTCAGATACGGCTTCTGCTCCTTTAAGACGTTCACTGACAACAATCCTTCCTGTTCACGTATGACACAGTCTGAACTCTTGTACCTCTTCTTCAGGTCCACCGCCCCCAAGAGGTGTCATTCTTGGTGTGGAAACAGAGCTGATTCATATTTGATAGTAACACCATCATCAAGCTTGCCAGCGCTTGTACAGGTCTGTATGTGGAGCTTGTGCTTGGCCATCCTATTTG
Organism: Hymenochirus boettgeri; assembly: GCA_019447015.1. Lineage (NCBI taxonomy): Eukaryota > Metazoa > Chordata > Amphibia > Anura > Pipidae > Hymenochirus > Hymenochirus boettgeri. The sequence continues at coordinate 124,846,585 of CM033470.1, forward strand.
CCACTTCAACTGGCGAAGCACGTACAAAAGAAAGAAACACAGATATACTGACTTATCTGTTCTGAAAAAGCAATGTTTCCCTATGAGCAAAAATTAAAGACAGACTGTATTAGTACTTGATGCTTAGAAAAGTTGAATCAAGATACGGAGTGAAGGGAAGACATTGAAAATTGGTAATTAGGCGGACCATTGTGGTTCGGGAAGCTAACATTAAGACATTCAAATTGATTTAAATGTTGATATTAAATTGTAACTTTTCAGTATAATCATTCGGATGTGATGATTTAGATTTTTACTGGCGATCTGATTGGGCATTATAATTGTAATGTGAAACGTATGTTTGAATCTATGTACAACGTATGCAAAGTAAAAAGAAAAGGAGAAAGGGGGACATCCCTGCAGTACCATTAGTGATAGTGGCTGGCTTGATAGGGTCCACCATTGATTTTAAATCCTAGCTGTGTTATATTTATAATAGGGGCTATGATTTTTGCTCGATAATAAGGGCATTTCCTAGAGATGTAAGAGGATTTGATTGTGCAAAAGTGTCCGTTACAGTAATCTATTAATTATTTCTCATCTCCGTCAAGAAGGGATATAGCCAGATCTGTTTTGCTTGGACATAATGTAGAATAATGGTCTGGCCCTCACATGCTGACCCAAAGCTATTGTGGCTAATGTGTTTTACAATTGGTTACTTTTTATAGACATGACAAAGAAAAAATTCTATGGCTCCTAGATGGTCTTACCTCATTATTATCTGCTTCTCCCCATAATAAACTTCCACTTCACCACAGTTGGAGATATTCTGCTCGCCCAGGAAATAACAACACTACATAACGACCCACCAGCCCTTACAGCTCAGAGTGATGGTGGTTTGGGAAATATCTTGATGGTATCACACTGGGGAAAATAACAGAAGAAACTATTTTATACCACAGATAAACAATCTAATATAACAACACATATTAACCGAATTTGGTGTTGGAAACTCAGATTAATTATATTTATAGGACAAGGTTGGACGATATTTGGTTTATTTTCCTATAAGGTTAGGATAAATGACACATGGATTTTTTTTATGGGACACTGACCTGTAATACACACAGTTAAATACACGGGGATCTAATGATAAGACCTCTAACCATACAAAGCGTCAAAAGCATAATTAGAGAATTTCCAGGAGGTGATGCAGATGAATTTGTCACAAAATACCCTTTAGCTATAATGTATAAAGAAGCCAAGAATGTTGTTATAATTTTATGTTTTAAGTGGAAACTGTGACCTTAAGCGATAACTATACTCCACCAACGCTTCCACCAAACGAGTCTCTCAGAGTACCGCCATGATGAGATCTTAAACTGCCAGCACTCACCATGGGTTGCCTTCTATCTTCTGACATACCTAAACGTTTTCTTAATGGTTCTGACTGTCCATGTGTGGTGGAAGACACCTTCTACTAAGCTGTCTTCCATTGGCTTTTGGAAGATGTTCAACTGAATGGGGGATGAAAGAACAAAGGAAACTTAGGTAAGTTTGCAGAAGCAGAAGGAAACCCGAGATAAGGACCTTGAGGTTTCGTCCACCCGGGTCTCACCTCGAAGTAGGCTGTAACCATGTTAAACGAATCATCACATGAACGTACTCCCAATCTCTCTTTAACCGTGTAAGCAGCGCACTTTGTGACTGACTCGTATTATAAAGTCCAAAATATGAATACAAATGTAGAGTAATGTCAATGGCCCCAGATGCACTCTTGCACTTCAGTATCTTGACCTTTACCGTGTTGAATCAACATCTTCTGCAACAGTTAAATTTAATGCTATGAAGGCATTATTATAAGTACACATAAGGAAAACAATCGGAGTATTGACAAAGTAGCACTAGTCTCACTTTTGAATTTATCCATCAATTCAGCTAATAACGTCCCTATTAAAGTCCTTTTGGGCTCAACAGAAAATATAACTATAGAGTTAACTAATTAGGGATTCTTACATGGATTGTTATACTGGTGATCTGCCAATACGGACTTCTTTGCTCCTTTAGAAGTTCAATGCAACAATCCTCCCTGTTCAACTATGACCACAGTCTGAACCTTGTCTCTTTCTTCACGGTCCAACTTCCACCTAAGATGGGATTGTCATTATGTGTGGGAACAGGAGCCTAATTCATATTTTGTAGGTTGGTAAACACCATCTGCTGTTGCCAGCGCTGTGATTCGTCTCGTAGTGGAGCTTTGTGGCCCTCTCTATTTTGCCAATAAACCTGTGAAGGACAAGACAAAAATAAGAAACACAGTATATAAATTAGGACTTATATGTTCTGAAAAGCCAATTGTTCCTAGTATCAAATTAAAGGACAGATGTATTAGTTACTACTTGATGTTTAGAAAGGTCAATTCACAGATACGTAAGGGGAAGTAGACTGTCCATTTGGAAGGGGAAGATTGGATTTAATTTAGGCCTGACCTTTTGTGTCGGGAAGCTAACATTATTAGACATTCAAATATTTAAATGTTGCATATTACAAATTGCTTAACTTTTCAGTATAATTAAATTTCTGGATGAGAGGTAGGGATATGGGATTTATGATGACAGTTTGAATTAGTTATTTATGATCTAGTCAAATCGTAAGCTTAGTCATTGTACAATGCAGGTGTTGGAAATGGAAAGGGACATAATACCATAGGATGTGCTAGGTTGATTAGAATGAAATCTGCTATCGTACAATTAGATAATCACGTGAAATTGTACTGGACTTCGTAATGACGGTTTCCTGAGTTGACAGAGTGTCAATTGCCTGAAATTAGATCACCCTGTTAAGGTTATATGGGTAGTTTCTGGACATGGTGATATGTATGTTTCCGGCTATTGTCTGTACAAGTATTGATACAGCTATGACTAGGAAACGTCTCAAGAACCGATTAAGTCAGTGATCTACATCACCGAATTTACCAGTATGAATGTACCTAGGCTTGCGAAGGAAACGAACACATGCTAATTCCTAGCTGTGGTTATATTGATAAGGCTATGATTGTTATCTACATACAGGGCTTATTCCTAGATGATAGGAAGATTTGACTGGCAAAAGTGCCAGTTAAATCTATTAATATTTCTCCATCCCATTCCAAGAAGGTATTAGCCAAGATCTGTTTTTGCTTGGCCAAAATGTCGAATAATGTTCTGGCCTACATGGACTGACCCAAACAGCTATTGTGGCTAATTGTGGTTATCACAATATATGGTTACTTTTATAGACACTGACAAAAGAAGAAAAACTTCATGCTCCTTAGATGTCTTTACCTAATTATGATCTGATTCCTCCCCCATAACTTCAACTCACACAGGTTGGAGTATTCTGTTCTCTTCTCCAGGAAGGTATAACCACACTCACATAACGACCCACCAGCCCTTACAGCTCAGAGTGAATGGTGGGTTTGGGAAATATCTTGGATGTGGTCCACGGAGGGAAACACAATTATACAGTGAAACTATTTTTATACCCAGTAAACAATCTAATAAAACTAATATATACAAAGAATTAGTGTTGGAAACTCAATAATTTATCTTTATACGAGAACAATGTTTTGGAGATAATGTTTTATTCTTTCCACTAAGGTTAGGTAATAATAGACATGATCTTTTTATGGGCACACTGACCTGTAATCACACAGTTCACATACAGGATCTACTGATAAGCCTCTAAACCACACAGCGAGTCAAAGTACAATAATTGAGTTTCCAGGGGTTGATGTCAGATGAATTTGTCAAAATACCTTTTAGTATATGTATAACGAAGCCAATGAAATCTGTTTATAATTATTATGTATTTAAGGCACTGTGACCTTAAAGGATAACTATACTCCACCATTCCACCAAAAACTGAGCTACAGCGAGTACCCAGATGAGATAAACCTGCCAAGGAGCCATCCCCACTGGGTTTGGCCTTCTCATCTTTGACAATACCTAAAGTTTCTTCATGAGTTCTGACTTCTCTGTGTGTGGAAGAACCACTTCTACGTAAGCATGTCTTCCCATGTTGGAGATGTCAACTGAATGGAGATGAAAAACAACGGAAACTTTCGTAAGTATTGCAGAATAGAACGAATAACCCAGTAGATAAGGACTTGAGTTTTCGGTCCTCACACTGGTACTCTAAACATCTCTGCAACGTAAAAGGATGTAAAGGTCCAAGATAATATAAATTGAGATAACTTAACCATGCCAATAGTTCACTCCCTCAGTACCTTGTGTCTCTACCGTGGTTGAAGCGATGCCAGTTGCAAACTTATGTGGGACCATGACAGTGGGCATATTGATAAGTCACCAAAAGGCAACAATATGTCTAGGAGTGATGTTGGCATCAAAGTAGCACTAGTTTCTTCACATTCAGGTTTCAGGACCTTTGATCCCTAATACAACATTCTTGCCTACATTTAACAGCAACTAATACAATAGTAAACAGCTTGTGAACCCTTGTTACTCTTATGTATAGCACTTTTGGGCTCAAAGAAAATATAAACAAAAAACTATAGAGTGTAACGAAATGGGATTACTTACTTGGATTGTTATTATCTGGTGAATCCCAATACAGACTCTCCTGCTCCTGTAAGGACGTTCACCGTTGCCAACATCCTTCCTGTTCACTATGACCACAGTCTGAACCGTTTACCTCTTTTAGGTCCACCAACGCCACCCAAGATGGATGTGTCATTCATTGGTGTGGGAACAGGAGGCCCTGAATTCCTATTGTATAGTTGTAACAGACACCTACAATAGCTGTTGCCAGCGCTTGTATTCAGGTCTTATGTGGAGCTTTGCTTGCCTCTCCTAATGTTTTGCCCATACTGTTAAGACAAGACAAAAAAAAAACCAAGTACTATACTTATATGTGTCTGAAAAGCCAATTGTTCCCTAGTAATCAAAATTAAGGACAGAATGTATTAGTTATTGATTTAGAAAGGTTGAACCAAGTCTACGTAGGGAGTAGACTTCCATTTGACGGGGAAGTTGGATTTGAATTAGCTGACCATTGTGGTCGGAAGCTAACACCTTAAGAATTCAAATATTTAAATGTTGCATATTAAAATTGCTAACTTTTAGTATAATTCAACATTGTCTTGGAATGATAGAGGGGTAGTGATATATGCGGAGTTTTTGTTATGTACACAGTCATCTGACAATATAGGCTATTTATGAAATTCTAGGTCTACTGAAAATAACCTGTAATGTTGAGTTATTCCTAATGTACACACTGTAGGTGTTTCCATGTAAGTAAAATCATAGAAAGGAGAAAGGGACATCCCTGCATGTCCATGTAGTGATAGTGGCCCCTAGGATTGATAGGGTTACCATTGATTTTATTCCTAGCTGTGTTCATATTGATATAGTGCTATGCTTTATTACGAATACAGGGCTTATTCCCTAGATGTAAGGAGAATTGTGATGGCTAAAAGGCCAGTTAAATGCTATTAAATTCATTTCTCATCCGTCCAAGAAGTATAGCCAGATCTGTTTTTGGCTTGTCAAATTGTAGAAGAAACTGTTTGCCTACAGATCGACCCAACAAGCTATTGTGGTGCTATTGATTATACAATAAAATAAAATGGTTACTTTTAGTAGACACTGACAAAAGAAAAAATTCATGGCTCCTAGATGGTCTTACCTATATTATATCTATCTGTTCCTCCCCATAAATTCCACTTCACACAGTTGGAGATATTCTGCTCCCCAGGACATAACCAACTCACATAAGACCCCACCACGCCGCCCATTACAGCTCAGAGTGGGGGTTTGGAATATCATTGATGGTATCACAGCTGGGAAAAATACAGTAAGAAACTATTTTTATACCACAGTAAACATCTAATAAAAACAATATATACAAGATTCTGTGTTGGAACTCAGATATTCATATTTACATAGTAGACAAGGTTTGGAGGATATTGGTAATTATTTTCCATATTAAGGTTGAGGATAATGAACATAGATGGATTTTGCCTGATGTAATCACCAGAAACAGGGACTCTATAAACCAAAACCACAAAGCAGTCAAATGACATAATTAGAGATTTCCAGGGGTGGATGGCAGATGGAATTGTGCACAAAAATACCCTTTTTAGTATAATGTATAACGAAGCAGAAATGCTTTTATAATATTATGTTATTTATAATGGAACTGTGACCTTAAGATAACTATACTCCACCCCATTTCCACAACAAACTGAGCTCTCACTAGTACCAGGATGAGGATCTAAACTGCCAGGCCCTCACACTGGGTTTGCCTTCTATCTTCTGAAAATACTTAATGTTTTCTTCATGGGTGCGACTTCCAGTGTGTGAGGAAGCCACACTTCACTAAGAATGTACTTCCCATTGGTTGGAGATGTCACTGAATGGAGATGAAGAACAAAGAACTTTAGGTAGTATTGCCAGAAGACAAAGAAGAAAACCCATATCAAGGACCTGTGTGTTTCTGAGTTCTCACCCTGGGCATAAACATCTGCTGCAACAGTAAAGATGTAAAAGCCAAATGTTTATAAATGAGATTAATTTCACCATGCAAGACATCATCCCTCAGGTCACTCTTCTCTATACCAGGGTGGTTGAAGCATGCTCACGTTGCAACTTTATGATGGACAGTGACCATGCATTATAAAGTCACCCAAAGGTCACAATATACTAGGAGTGATGTTGCATCAGAAAGTCGCCTAGTTTCTTCACACTCAGGTTTCAGACCTTTGACTTAAATTAAAACATCTTTTCTGCAAACAGTACAAGTTCAACTAGAACAAAGGACTTTAATATAATAACGGTAAAAAAAAAGGATTTTGAAATGAAAGCCATTGTTTACATTCTCAAGATGCCCTATTAAAGTCATTTGGGCTCAACAAAAATATAAGCTATTAGAGTTAACAATTAGGGATTACTTACACTGTGTTGTGTATCTGGTGAATCTCCCACCTACGGTACCTTCTGCTCCTTAAGACGTCACGCACAATCTTCCTGTCATATGACCCACAGTCTGCACCTTGTACTCTTCTTAGGTCCAATGCCACCAAGATGGATTGTCATTATTGGTTGGGAACAGCGAGCCTTGAATTATATTTGATAGCTTGTAAACACCATCACATAGTTTGCCAGCGCTGTATCAGGTCCGTATCGTGGAGCTTTGCTTGGCCTCTCCTAATTTTGCACACTTAAACTGTGAAGACAAACAATGAAAAACCAAGTATAATGACTTATATGTTCTGAAAAAGGCCATTGTTCCCTAGTGATCAATAAGACAACTCTAGAGTATGAACTAGAAGTGAACCATGACGTAAGGCTTATTGAGGGGTTGGATTTATTTGCACTTTGGGGGAAGTAACTTAGAATTCAATAAGTTATTAAAATTGGCAGTTTAATTCATCTGACGATAGTGGAGATAAGGCATTTTTAGTAGACAATTTAGATATAGGCTGAACTTTGGTGGGATCTAATGTAAACATTATATTAACTGTATATTAATTGTACTTTTCGCTATATGCAATTCTGGGATTAAGTGTTCAAGTAAATAAGAAAAGAAAAGGAGAACGGGGACATCCCTGCAGTGTACCATTAGTGATAGTGGCTAGGCTTGATAGGGTCCATTGATTTTAATCCTAGCTGCGTTTATCTTGATCAAGGTCTTGATGTTATCTATGAATACAGGCTTTTCCTAGATGTAAGAGATTCTGATGCAAAAGTGCACGTTGAAATTCTAAACTTCTTCTCTCTCCGGTCCAATAAGGTATAGCCAGACTGTTTTGTTGACAAGGTCGAACATAGTTCTGGCCTCACATGGCTGACAATGAGCTACTTGATGGCTAATTTGTTTATTACATATATGGTAACTTTTTATAGACAATGACAAAGGAAAAATTAATGGCTCCTAGATGTCTACCTATATATTATCTGCTTTCCTTCCTCCATAAACTTCCACTTCACACGTTGGAGAATTAGTCTCTGCTCGCCAGGAATAACCACACTACATAACGACCACCAGCCCTTACAGCTACAGAGTGATGGTTGTTTGCGAAAATATCATTGCGGTATCACAGCTGGAGGAAATCACAGTAAGAAACGTATTTTTAGTACCACATAAACCTAATACGAACAACACTATATAAAGAATTCTGGTGTTGGAAACCAGAATATTATATTGAACAAGTTTTGGAGATATTTGGTTTATTTTCATATAAGGTTTGAGGATAATGGAACATAGAGGGTTTTTTAATGGGCACACACTGACGTTAATCACACAAGTTCAATACAGGGTCTATGATAAGCCTCTAACACAAAGCGGTCAAGTATAACTGAGAAATTTCCAGGAGGTGGATGCAGATGAATTTGTCACAAAATACTTTATAATGTAATAAAGAAGCCAGAATGCTTGTTCTAGTATTATTTGTATAATGGGAAACTGTACTTAAAGGTAAAACTATACTCCACCACATACAAACTGAGGACTATCAGTAGTACCCAGGATGAGGATTCTAAACTAATGCCAGGCCCTCACCACTGGGTTTGCTGTCATATCTTCTGAAAATACCTAAGTTTTCTTTTCATGCGTTCTGATTCCATGGTAGTGGAAGTACACCTTGCTATCAGCAGCTCTTCCCATTGGTTGTGAGATGTCAGCTGAATGGAGGAATGAAGAACAAAGGAACTTTATGTTAGTATGTGCAGAAGACAGAAGAAAACCCAGAGATAAGGACCTGTGGTTTCGGTCCTCAAACGTGGTACTAAACACTCATGCAACAGTAAAAGGATGTAAAAGTCACAAAATGATGAATAAACTGAGATAAACTAACCATGCCAAAGTCAACGCCCTCAGTCACTCATTGCTCTAATATCGGTCGGTGTTGAAGCATGTTCAGTTGCAACTTTATGATGGGACAGTGACATGCTATATAAAGTACCAAAAGGCACAATATATTAGGAGTGATGTTGGCAATCCGAAGTAGCACTAGTTTCTTCAACATTCAGGTTTCGACCTTTGTACCTTAATCAAACATTCGTTTCTGGCAACAGTAAAAATTTAACTAGACAAAGGACTTTAATATAAATAAGGTAAACAAAAGGAAATTGGAATGAATGAATCCCTTTGTTTGACATCTCAAGTCCCTCCTATTAAAGTCACCTTTTGGGCTCAACAGAAAATATACACTAGTAGAGTTAAATAATTAGGGATTACTTACATGGATGGTTATTATCTGGTGAAATCTCCAATACGGACTTCTCTCCTTTAGACGTTCACTGCCACAATCCTTCCTGTTCACACTGACCACAGTCTGACACTTTACCTCTTCTTCAGGTCCAACTGCCCACCAAGTATGGGATTGTCATTTTGGTTGGGCATAGCGAGCCTGAATTCTATTGATATGTAACAACCAACAGCTTGCATGCCAGCTGTATGACAGGTCGTATGTGGAGCTTTGCTTGCTCTCCTACTCTTTGCCACATTAACTGTGAAGACAGACAAAAGAAAGAACCAAAGTTAAATGTACTTATATGTTTTAAAAGCCAATTGTGCCCTGAATCACAATTAAAGACACGACGTATTAGTTACTTGATTTAGAAAAGTTGAATCCAAGTATGTAAGGGAGTTTCCTGAAGTTTTAATTAGGCGACATTGTGGTCGGGAAGCTAACATTAAGCCATTCAATATTTAAATGGTTATATTAAAATTGGCATAACTTTTCAGTATATAAATTTGGATGATGTGCAATATGGTTTATTGTACATGCGGTTCATCTGCGCCATAGGGAGGTATTGATTCTCGTACGGATATGATGTTATATCCTATGTAAACGCTATTTTATTAAGTAAAAAGAAAAGGAGGCAAAGGGACTCCATCGACATGTACCATGTACGTGAATGTGGCTAGGCTTGATATGGTACCATGATTTAATCCTAGCTGGTGTTAATGATATGGCTATGATTTTATCTATGAATAACAGGGCTTATCCTAGATTGGTAGGGATTTTGATTTGCAAAAGTGCATTTTAAATCTATAAATTCTTTTCTACATCCCAAGAAGGTATAGCCAATCTGTTTTTTGCTTGACAAAATGTAGAACTAGGTTCTGCCTCACATGTGAGCAACATAGCATATTGTGGCTAATTGTTTATACACTATGAGTGGTTACTTTTATAGCCACTGACAAAAAAAAAAATGTATGGCTCCAGATGGTCTACCATATTATTATCTGCCTTCCTCCCCTAAACTTCCACTTCACACAGTTGGAGATATTCTGCTCGCCCAGGAATAACACACACTCACATACGACCCACCAGCCCCTTACAGCTCAGAGTGGATGGTGGTTTGGGAAACTATCATTGATGGTGATCACAAGTGGAAAAACATACAGTAAAACTATTGTTTACCACACAGTAAACAATCTAATAAACACAATAGATACAAGAATTCTGTTGTTGGAACTCATGATAATTATATTTATAGAGACAAGGTTTGGACGATATTTGGTTTTATTTTCCATATACAGTTGGGATATAATGAACATATGATTATTTTTATGGGACACACTGACCTGTAATCACACGGTAAATACAGGATCTTATGACTAAAGCCTCTCAAACCACAAAGAAGGTCAAAGTTATAATTAGAATTTCCAGGAGGTGTGGAGCCGATGAATTTGTCACCAAAATACCTTTAGTATATGTCAAGAAGCCACAGAAATGCTGTTATAATTATTTATGTATTAAATGGAAACTGTGACATTAAAGGAAACTATACTCCACCCCATCCAACCAACTGAATGCTCTCAGTAGTACCAGGATGAGGTATCTAAAATGCCGGCCATACACCACTGGTTTAGCCTTGCTATCTTCTGAAATACCTAGTTTTTTCAAGTTATCGACTTCCATGTGTGTGTGGAACCCATACGTCTACTAAAGCTGTCTTTCCCATTGGTTGGAGGATGTCAACTGAATGGAGGATGAAGAACAAGGAAACCTTAGGTAGTATTGAGAAGACAGAGGAAAACCCAGAGTAGAGAGTACTGTGGTTTCGTCCTCACCCTGGGTACTAAACATCCGCAACCGTCAAAAATGGATATGTAAAAAGTCCAAATGATTGAATAAACTGAGATAACTTATCCATGGCCAACGTCCCCCTCAGTCACTCTTGCTCTCTACCGGTGGTTGAAGCATGCTCAGCTGCAACTTTAATGATGGGACAGTGACAGGCATATTAAAGTCCCAAACGCTACCAATATATCTAGGAGTGATGTTGGCATCCAGAGTAGCACTAGTTTCGTCTTCACACTTCCAGGGTTGTCAGACCTGTGATCTCTATCAAAATTCTTTTGCAACAGTAACAATTTAACTAGACAAAGGACTTTTATAATAAATAGGTAAACAAAGGATTTGAAATGAAGCCTTTGTTTCATCTAAGTGCCCTATTAAAGTCAACTTTTGGGCTCAACAGAAAATATACTATGAGTTAACTTAGGGATTACTGTACATTGGATTGTTATTATCTGGGGAACTCTCCAATACGGACTCTGCTCCTTTAAGACGTCATGCAACAATCCTTCCTGTTCACTAATCCACAGTTCTGGACCTTGTACCTCTTCTTCATGGTCCAACTAACGCCGACCAAAGATGGTTGTCCTTTTGGTGTGGGAACAGAGCCTGAATTCTATGTGATAGTGTAACACCACAACAGCCGTTGCAGCGCGTGTATTAGGTCTCGTATGTGGAGCTTTGCTTGGCCTACTCCTAATTTTGCCCACATTAACTGTGGAAGACAAGACAAAAGACAGAAAGGGGACCAAGTAATAAATGACTTATATGTCTCTAAAGCCAATTGTTTGCCCTATAATCAAAATTAAAGGACGACTGATTAGTTACTTGGTTTAAAAGGTTGACATCCAAGATCCAGGATAGAATCATTAGGAAGTTGGATTAATTATGGCTGACCATTGTGGTCGGGTATAGCTAAATAAAACTATTCAATATTAATGTTATATTAAAATCGCTAACTTTTCAGTTATATTGGATGAAAGTAGGAATTAGGTATTTGCAAGCGGTCACTTTCATAAGCTATAGACTGTAAATGAATGGTATCTGTAACTCTAGGTGTTCCACTGTAAGTAAATAATAGAAAAGGAGGAAAGGGGAATCCATCTGACATGTACATTAGTGGATGAGTGGCTACGCTTGATAGGGTACATTGATTTTAATCCTCAGCTGTGTTATTATGATATAGGGCTATGATTTGATCTACGAATAACAGGGCTTTTCCAATGTAAGAGAGATTTGACTGCAAAAGTGCACGTTAAATCTATTAAATTTTTCTCCATCCAGTCCAAGAAGATATAGCCAGATCTGTTTTTGCTTGACAAATGTAGAATAATGTTCGGCCTCCATTGCTGACATCAGCTATTGTGGCTAATTGGGTTATAGCAATATATGGTTATTTATGACACTGACAAAGAAAAATATGGCTCCTAGATGGTCATTACTATGTATTATCCTGCTTCCTCCCCTCGATACACTTCCCCACTTCCTTCAAACAGTTGTTGAGATATTCTGCTCTCCCCAGAATAACCACCACTACAATAACTACCACCCAGCCCCTTCACTAGATGAATGGTGGTTTGGGAAACTATCACTTGATGGTATCACAGCTGGGGAAAATACTCGTAAGAAACTATGTTTTAATACCCACATAAACATCTAATAAACAATCAATAGATATCAAGAATTTGGTGTGTGGAACTCAGATAATTATATTTATAGCATCAAGGTGTTGAGGATATTTATGGTTATTTTTCACTAGAAGTGTGAGGATAATGAACAACGTGATTTTTTTTATGGGAACACATGACTGTATCACACAGTTAAATACGAGGGATCTATGATAAGCCCTAACCACAACAGCTAAGGTCAAAGTTAGAGACAGATCAGGTGGTATGCAGTGAATTTCAACAAATACCATTTTGCATCAATGTTAACGAACCAGAAATGCTTGTTATAATTATTAATGTTTTAAATGGAAACTTGACACGTAAAGGATACCTATTACTCCACCCGCATCCAAACAACTGAGCTCTCATAGTACCCAGGGATGAGGATCTAAACTGCCAGGCCCTCACACCACTGGTTTGCCTCTGATTTCTGAAATACACTAAGTTTCTTCCCCCCTCATGGTTTCTTGACTTCATGTGTGTGGAGACACATTCTACTGACATGGTTCCCAATGGTTGAGAGTCAAATGATGGAGGATGAGAACAAAGGAAACTTTAGTTAGTAATGCGAAGACAAGAGGAAAACCAGAGATAAGGCCTTGTGGTTTCCGGTCCTCACACTGGGTATCTAAACAATCTCCTGCAACAAGTTAAAAAGGATTGTAAAGTTCAATGATGAATAAACTGAGATAACTACCATGGCCAAAGTCACTCTCACTCCAGTCACTCTTGCTCTCTACGTCGGGTTGAAGCATGCTCAGTTTCACTTTATGATGGGACAGTGAACAGTGCAATTTAAAGTCCACAAAGGCTACAATATATCTAGGAGTGGATGTGGACATCCAAAGTACACTAGTTTCTTCAACATTCAGGTTTTCAGACCTTTGATCCTAATCAAACATTGCTTCTGCACAGTAACACATTTTAACTAGACAAAGGACTTTTATATAAATAAGGTTAAAACAAGGATTGAAATGAAAGCCTTTGTTTTAAGTCTTAAGTGCCCTTTAAGTCACTTTTGGGCTCAACAGAAAATATAAAACTAGAGTTATAACATTAGGGATTACTTACATTGGATTGTTATGTACTGGTTGAATCTCATATAGGCGTCTATCTGTCCTTATATGACGTCACTGCAACAATCCTCCTGTTCAATATGACACAGTTGAACTCTTGGTACTGTATTCAGTCCAACTGGCCACACAGATGGATTTATGTATTGTTGTGGGAACTAGGAGCCTGAAGTTCATATTTGAGTTGTGTAACACCCATCAACAGCTTGCAGCGCTGTATCAGGTCCGTATGGGAGCTTTTGCTTGGCATACTCTAATTGCACACATTAAGGTGAAGGACAAGACAAAAGAAAAAAAACCAAGTATAAAGATTATATGTTCTGAAAGCATTTTCCCTAGCAAATCAAAATTAAAGGACAGACGTGTATTGAGTTACTTGATTTGCAAAGGTTGCAATCCAAGATATGTCAAAGGGAAGTAGACTTCCATTTGAAGGCGAAGTTGCATTTTAAATTAGGCTCGACCATTGGGTCGGGAAGCTAACCATTAAGACATTCAATATGTAACATGTTCATATTAAAATTGCTAACTTTTCAGGATAATTAATTTTTGGATGAAGAGGGTAGGGATATTGAGGGATTTTGTTAGTAATAGAGTCAGGTATCTGCATATGGCTAATTTTGACTTCTAACGCTACGGAAACCGTTAATGTTTGAGAGTATTGCCTATGTACAATCGCTAGGGTGTTATGAGTAAAATAGAAAAGGAGAAGGGGACCATCCCTGACATGTCACATTAGTGATAGTGGCTAGGCTTGATAGGTACATTGATTTTATCTAGCTGTGTTATAATTGACTATAGGCTAGGAGGTTTAATCTAAGAATACAGGGCTTTTCCTAGAGGTTAAGAAGATTTATGGCAAAAGTTGCCAGTTTAAATCTATTAAATTATTTCTCATCCAGTCCAGATAGGTATAGCGCATACCTGTTTTTGCGTGACAAAAATGTAGAATCATGTTCTGCCTCACATGCGTGACCCAAACCGCTATTGGGCTAATTGTATTAATCCACTATATGGTTTACTTTTATAGACACTGACAAAGAAAAAATTCAATGCTCCATATAAGGTCTTAAACCTATATTATTCTACACCTGCTTCCTCCCATAAACTGCCACTCACACAGGTGGAGATATTCTGCTCTCCAGAATAACCACACTACATAACGACCACCAGCCCTTACAGCCTCAGAGTGATGTTGGTTATGGAAATAATCATTGATGGTACACGCTGAAAAATACGTAAGAAACTATTTTATACCACAATAGAACCACTAATAAACACATAGATACAAGAATTCTGGTGTTTAGGGAACGCAGATAATTCTATGTAATCGAGACAATTTTGGAGGATAATTTGGTTTATTTTCCATATAAAGGTTGAGGATAATGAACATGGAATGGTTTTTTAATGGGACACACTGACCTGTTATCACACCTTTAATACAGGGACTATGATAAAAGCCTCTAAACCACAAAGCAGGTCCAAAGCATAGTAGAGATTTCCATGAGTGGATCAGTTATTTGACACCAAAATCCTTTTAGTATGTGTATAACGAAACCAAGAAATGCTTGTTAATTATTCTTTATTTAAATGGAAACGTGTGACTTAAAGGATAACTATACTCCACCCCATTCCACCAACACTAGCTCTCAGTTGTACCTAGGCATATGTAACTCTAACTGCCAGGTGCCCTCACCACTTGGTTTGCCTTCTATCTTCTGGACATAACTAATTTTCTTCATGGTTCTGACTTCCATGTGTGTGGAAGACACCTTCTACTAAGCAGTCCTACCCATTGGTTGGAGATGAACACTGAATGGCGCGGATAAGACCAAAGAAACTGTAGTTTCAGTATTGCAGTAAGACAGAGGAAAACCCAAGGATAAGGAGCCCTTGCGATTTTCCGGTCCTCAACACTGGGTAACTAAACTCTCTGCAACCAATTAAAGGATGTAAAAGTCCAAATGTTGATAAACTGAGATAACTTCCTCATCTCCAAAATTCCTTAAAAGAGAAGGAGAAAAGAAAGCCTAGTCACTCCTTGCTCTCTACCAGTGGGTTGAAGCATGCTCCGATTGCAACTTTATGATGGGACAGTACCGTGCATATATAAGTCACCAAAAGTCAACAATATCTTAGGAGGTGATGTATGGCCATGCCCAGAAGTAGCACTAGTTTCTTCAACATTCAGTTTCAGACTTTGATCCTTAATCAAACTTCTTTCTGCAACAGTAACATTTAACTAGACAAAGGACTTTTATTAAATAAGGTATACACAGAATGTGAATGAAAGCCCTTTGTTTACATCTCAATGCCCTATGCAAAGTCACTTTTGGGCTCAACCGAAAATATACATAGAGTTAACACTTATGGATTACTTTACACTGGATTGTTTTATCTGGTGAATCTCCAATAACGGACTTCTGCCCTCCTTATAAGACGTCACTGCAACACTCCTTCTGTTCACATGACAACAGTCTCTGTAAACCTTTGTCCCTCTTCTTCAGGTCCAACTGCCACCGAAGATGGATTGTCATTTTGGATGTGGGAACAGGAGCCTGAATCATATTTGAGAGTTAACAACCATCAGGCTGTGCCATCCGCTGTATTCCGGTCTGTATGTGGAGCTTTGCTTGGCCCTCCTCCTAATTTTGCCACATTAACTGTAAAGAAAAAAAACAAATGGTATTAAGGGATAAGTAACACTGTAAAACCAAGTTAAGTTTATTGTAGCTGCAGCTTTTTAAAAAAAAAATCCCCCGTTTTTTTTCAAGAAAGCCTACCTGTACAATGCTGTAAATTTGCTGACCCGCCCCCATCTTGGATTTGGAAACAGAATGGAGTTATCGACATACTTCCTTTTTCCATGTCCTTCTTGAGTCATTCACCAGAATACCCCCCAAAGCTATTCCACAAACTGGACTTTTATTCTATTAAATTTACAAATGCACCACTCTTTCAAAATTCTTCATTTATATTTTGTCCTCACATTGCCCGCGAATGATGCTATGGGGTCTTGAAGTGAGCTTTTAAACCTTCAGGTACCCTCTTCATCTGATAAGCCTTTGGATTGTTTTAAATATCCAGGAACTTATCGTCCTCCTTGGATTGTGTTACCCTCCGTTTTTTTTTCTTTTGGAATAGAAACACCTATCGACTTTCTCTAGGATCCAGATGCTGTCCGTTTAGATAACTTAATCATACCTAAAGGTCTAGACTTCTGCCTTTAATTCACAAATCTGGTCCTTCGAGATCTTCAGAAGGAAGGTAGGTTTATTTTACCTCCATGTGGTATTTGCTTTACCAATTACTCCTTTGGGTTGGAACTAATGGAGGACTGTATCAGGTTCCTCACTGATAGATCGAAGTAAACCCCACTAAGAAAACCCCTTTAAGGGTTACATCGCAATCCCGATAACCGTGCTAAGTTCAAAGGGAGGACCCATCAGTACTATGCAGCACTAATTGCAGATTACCATACCTCTGGTAAATACGATAAGGGAGATTTGCCCAGAGCATTACAGCTCTGGTGAATCTCCATGTAGTGTACTAGACATGGTTTCTTTTCCTGAAAATAAGACAGGATAACTCAATTAATTTCATCTGGATTACACGGGATTCTTGTTAATCTTCAGGAACATGTACAAACTGTTCCCAAACAATCGTATAGTACTGACTTGAAGTAGATAGTGTTTCTTGAGGAAGAAAAAATCAACTACCATTCCCGCTTCTAAACCTCCTTGCTAGTAAACCGTAGACTTCAGTTTTCCAGCTATTAATGAGAGAATGCGTTCGTTTGCATCCAGGGCAACTTAGGTTACCATCACTGGGAATTTGCTCGATCTTACTTTGCTCTCCTTTGACATTAACCTTATAGGGGAAACCATGGCCTTTGAGGCTTAACTCGGGATTACATGAGAAGACCCTTTACGAACCCTTTGCCATTTCTGAGCCAAAGCTTCCTCTGCCTAATGCTTATGGACATGGGTACCGTAGAAGAAGTCCTTGCAATTTCACGATTTGGTGGCCTTGTTGCCATGAGATCTATTCTTGGATACCCCAGTTTGCACATACATTTTGAAAGATATCTGGGACCCAATTCTCCCTGGACATAGTTGGTAATCTGCTAGAACATCTGCCTGTACTTTTCTCTCCCTGGAAGTATGGGCTGCATTAATACCAATCAAATGTAAGGAGTGCCAAGCAATATTTTGTCTGCTTATGAAACTCAATGTTTTCTACTCTTGATTCCTACTTTGAACTGCTTCTTAGGCTTTTTTTGGAATAGTCTTCATGACTTATATAATCGCTGTTCTATTCTTCTTTCTAGGGCACTAACACCTTGTAATTTGAATTTGAACCCCCTCTTCTTTCTTCATTTTAGGCATTTTTGTTGTTGAAAAAGAAACCACCTTATTACCCATCTTAGAACAGAGCTTCTAAAAATAAAGGGGCATAAAACATCTCACTCTTTGTTTATCAACCAGCCATGATTAAACGGACAAATAACTCCCTTCAAATCCATTTTGGATTTTCCATTGACTCTATAATATTAGAATATCGTCCAGGTATGGTATGCTTGTTTTCCCCTGCTTCCTATCTCTGCATTCAGTGGTCTTAGAACCTTTGTAAAAATTCCCTCAGGGGGAAACTGCTAGTTCCCAAACCGCACAACGATGTCAACTGAGATGAAAAATCTAGGTGATGGATGCCACACCCAGTTAAAGGCCTATTAGTAGGTTACTCTTTCAATCAATATATTATCCACACACAGTATGTGTCTGGCAGACCCAATAAATGGATTGACCATGTGAATGACAATTCATGATCTTGGGGTCCAGTAGTACGATTTTTATTTGGATTTGGGGAAATAATTTCCTTTGTGTACCAAGGTTACTTTGACTTGGACATCACTATTTGGTCCTGGCTTGAGAACCGGCTATAGATACAGTGAATGGTTTCTAACTACATTCATTACATCTCTCTTTCATCATAGAAACTATTTCGCTAACAGAATTTCAAGATCTGTGTGATTGTGTGATAGCTAAATATAAATAATAAATTTACTGGGTTTAAAGGTTATAAAAAAAGGAAACAATCTCTATACCCTTGCATCAGCGTCTTATGTTCCTACCAGCAGCGTTTATTATAATGAATTATTATTTGCCCTACTCGTATCAATTAACTAGAATGTGGATATTGTTTGGTACAATGTGTGGCCACTTTTTTATTGACACAGACAACGAGAAGACTTCTGGCTCCTGGTTGGTCCTTACCTATATTATAACCTGCTTCTCCCCCATAAGCCTCCCCTCCACACACGTGTGAGATGTTCTGTTCTCCATCCCATGATTAACCACACTCACATAACGACCCCCAGCCCCTTACAGCTCAGAGTGATGTAAGTTTGGGGAATATCATTGATGATGTCACAGCTGTGGAATTAAAATAAGGAAGTATTTTTATAGCAGTAAATAAACAACAACACCAAATAACAGAGTATATACTTACAAGTATAATTCTTCAATATTTTCTACTGCAAGTTAGCACTTTGTCCAAACTCTATGTCTCACATGGAAACCTTAGGTATAGTTAGGGAAACGTTGGAAACTTTATCTGTGTCTAGAAAATTTTTAGCTATAGAATTGAATGCTCGGTCATGATGCCGTGTACCTGCATCTTAAGGATAGGACATACCTTTGAAGTTTAATTTAACACATATTGGCAAAGGACGTGACTAGTCAAGAGAGGTGTTCAGGAGGCCGTTATATGAATAAGAACCAAGCCTAAATAGAGGTGGGGGTTCTACCACCAACTGTCCTGCCATGTACACTGCTGTTTTGACACCTTACTCCCTGGGCGTTTCCTACTAACACCTCTTAGCCACATCCAATCACTCCCATTAACACTTGACTGTGATATGCTAATTGGGATTTCCAGGTACCATAATTGCCACAGATTCCTTGAGCAAGTCATTCTGAATTGATAAAGCCAGTCGATGACAGCGAAACGTGCTTTAAGAACTAAACGCAAGTCCAGTTGATCTAATTGATACACACATATTTTTTGTGCAATCTTTTAACTTAATACCATGTGTTTTGGGTTTTATTTTTGGTGTGGAGATACTCTTTAGTAATTCTCATAATATAACGATATCCAGGGGGGGTATTAAAGGGTTCAAGCTTTCTCCTTGGTTAGTGTATAGGGCAGAGAAGGATTAAATCAGGGAAATTTTATTTTAAATAGTAAGATTATGGTGCATGCCTGGTCTGTTATCAAACAGCCAAATACAGGGCTACTTTTACATCACAGGATGAAGCCAATATTGTTCATATCTATGTAATTATTCATTAAAATATCTACTCAACATTTATCCTTTTACCCAATTATCTCCGTTAGTGGTCAATGGGTTTCGCCAGAATTATTTATAATCGCTAAATTTACAATGCGCCGGATTGGTAGTCTTTGTACAACCCTATAAACTCACAATAATTATAGGTCATCTTACACAACCACAAGAGATGGCCATAATTCGTAAGTATTGCCAGAATGTGGATGCAGATTAAGAAATTAAGCAGAATTAGACAAAGAACGCTATGAAATAAAGGTTTTATCTGACATATTATTTCATATAAAGTCACTTACAGCTCATAGAAAATTGGGGTAAATGATAACCAGGAGTTACTTACACCTGATTATTATTATCTACTGAATCTCCCACACGACTTTCTGCCCCTTTAAAGCGCTCACTGCAACAATCCTTTCCTGTTCACTATGACCACATCCTGAACTTTGAACTCTTCCTCAGGTCAAACTGCACCAAGATGGTTGTGCATTAATGTGGGAGGTCACATGGGGTGTTCAGATATCTGTGAATTTTATACAATATGACTGTCACCAGCACTGATTCAGTCGTAAGAGGACTTTGCTTGACTTTCCCCAATCTGGCAGATTAACTGTAAAGAGACAAAAAACTTCACCATAGACTTATGGAAATACATTGACCATTACTGTGGGATATGGAACTTATTTGAACTACATCCTAATGCTTTTCTGATATTTGACCTATCCATATACTTGAACAACATAAATATGAAAGGAAGTGTTGTTTGGGTGTTTTTTACAAATAGATATGTTTGGTAACGATACAATCTTATCACTTATAGGAATGATAGTATAAGGTAAGGATTACATGGGATGAACTCTCACTCATTACTTAATATGTAATAAATCTAAGAGCAAATCGTTTCTGTTATATAATTAACCTTATTTAGTCATACAGGAGATTCCAGGGTCTGATATTTACACTTTGAGCGTTCAATTATATAATCAGATACTCATTTACCCCAAAATGGTTCTGGCCCCTACTGACTTAACAGCTATTGTGGCTAATTGTATTGCGTTACATTATGGTTTACTTTATATACACTGACAAAGAAAAATTTTTCCCATCTCCTAGATGTGCTTACCTGTAATACCCTTCCTCCCCTACACTCCACGTCACACAGGTTGGCAGGGATAAAAGTCGCTCTCCCAGGAATACCACACTGACATCGACCCCCCCATCCCCTTAACAAGCTCAGAAGTGGATGTGGTATTGGGAAAACAGTCATTGACAGTGTCAGGTCACAGCTGGAGAGAATCCATAAGAAACTCGTTATTATATAAGAAAGTGAAAGATCTCATAAATAACAAGGGCTGGAATAAGGGCATTAATAAAGTAGGACTACTGTAGGATTTTGTGTGGGCACTTTGGATGTAGGAATGGTTGATCAACAATATATCTAGGAGTGATGTTGGCATCCAGAAGTAGCACTAGTTTCTTCAACATTCAGGTTTCAGACCTTTGATCCCTAATCAAACATTGCCTAACATTGCCCTAATCAAACAGTGCCCTATTAAAGTCACTTTTGGGCTCAACAGAAAATATAACTAAGCTGGGGAAAACACAGTAAGAAACTATTTTTATACCACAATAAACACTCTAATAAACTACAATATATACAAGAATTCTGGTGTTGGAAACTCAGATAATTATATTTATAGAGAAAAGGTTTGGACGATATTTGGTTTATTTTCCATATAAGGTTGAGGATAAATGAACATAGATGGATTTTTTTATGGGACACACTGACCTGTAATCACACAGTTAAATACAGGAAACTTTAGGTAAGTATTGCAGAAGACAGAAGGAAAACCCAGAGTTAAGGACCTTGAGGTTTCGTTCCTCACCCTGGGTACTAAACATCTCTGCAACAGTAAAATGGATGTAAAAGTCCAAATGTTGAATAAACTGACATAACTTCACCATGCCAACGTCACTCCCTCAGTCACTCTTGCTCTCTAGGTCCAACTGCCACCAAGATGGATTGTCATTATTGGTGTGGGAACAAGAGCCTGAATTCATATTTGAGGATTGTCATTATTGGTGTGGGAACAAGAGCCTGAATTCATATTTGATAGTGTAACACCATCAACAGCTTTGCCAAGAAACCAAGTATAAATGACTTATATGTTCTGAAAAGCCAATTGTTCCCTAGTAATCAAAATTAAAGGACAGACTGTATTAGTTACTTGATTTTAGAAAAGGTTGAATCCAAGATACGTAAGGGAAGTAGAATTCCATTTGAAGGGGAAGTTGGATTTAATTTGGCTGACCATTGTGGTCGGGAAGCTAACATTAAGACATTCAAATATTTAAATGTTCATATTAAAATTGCTAACTTTTCAGTATAATTACATTTTTTGGATGATAGAGGGTAGGGATATATGAGGATTTTTTATGTACATGAGCAGGTCATCTGCATATAGGGCTAATTTATGAATTCTACGTCTAACGGAAATACCTGTAATGTTTGAGTTATTCCTATGTACAACTGCTAGGTGCATTGGTTGGAGATGTCAACTGAATGGAGGATGAAGAACAAAGGAAACTTTAGGTAAGTATTGCAGAAGACAGAAGGAAAACCCAGAGATAAGGACCTTGTGGTTTCGGTCCTCACACTGGGTACTAAACATCTCTGCAACAGTAAAATGGATGTAAAAGTCCAAATGTTGAATAAACTGAGATAAATTCACCATGCCAACGTCACTCCCTCAGTCACTCTTGCTCTCTACCAGTGGTTGAAGCATGCTCAGTTGCAACTTTATGATGGGACAGTGACAGTGCATATTATAAAGTCACCAAAAGGCAACAATATATCTAGGAGTGATGTTGGCATCCACCTGTAATGTTTGAGTTATTCCTATGTACAACTGCTAGGTGTTCCATGTAAGTAAAAATAGAAAAGGAGAAAGGGGACATCCCTGGTTAAATCCTTTACACAATACCTATACTAGGTCTATAAACCCTACACTATATCTTTACCCAATACCTATACTGTGTCTATAAACACTACACTATATCTTTACCCAATACCTATATAGATCTATAAACCCTACACTATATCATTAACCAATACCTATACTGCGTCTATAAACACTACACTATATCTTTACCCAATACCTATCTAGGTCTATAAACCCACACTATATATTTACCAACATACCTATACTGGGTCTATAAACCCTACACTAATATCTTTCACCAATACCTATACTGGTCTATAACCCTACACTACTCTTACCCAATACCTAACTGGGTCTATAAACCCTACACTATATCTTTACCCAAACCTATGCGGTCTATAAACCCTACACTATATCTTTACCAATACCTATACTGGGTCTAAAACACTACACTATATCTTTACCAATACCTATACTGCGTCTATAACACTACACTATATCTTTCCCAATACCTATACTGGTCTATAAACCCTACACTATATCTTACCCAATACCTAACTAGGCCTAAAACCCACACTATATCTTTACCCAATACCTATACTGGGTCTATAACACTACACTATATCTTTACCCAATACCTATACTGGCAATAAACCCTACACTATATCTTTACCCAATACCTATACTAGTCTATAAACCCTACACTATATTTTTACCCATACCTTACTGGGTCTATAAACACTACACTATATCTTACCAATACCTATACTAGGTCTATAAACCCTACACTACTATCTTTACCCAATCCTATGGGTCTATACAC
This sequence comes from Hymenochirus boettgeri, assembly GCA_019447015.1. Taxonomy (NCBI): domain Eukaryota; kingdom Metazoa; phylum Chordata; class Amphibia; order Anura; family Pipidae; genus Hymenochirus; species Hymenochirus boettgeri. The sequence goes on from CM033470.1 coordinate 124,870,504, forward strand.
TACACTATATCTTTACCCAATACCTAACTGGGTCTATAAACCCTACACTATCTTTACCCAATACCTATCTGGTCTATAAACCCTACACTATACTTACCCAATACCTATACTGGGTCTATAAACCTACACTATATCTTTACCCAATACCTATACTGGTCTATAAACCCTAAACTCATCTTCTTTATCGTTTAAAAATTATTTTACCAATACCTTACTGGTCTATAAACCCTACATAATCTTTACCCAATACCTATACTGGGTCTATAAACCCTACACTATTCTTTACCAATACCTATACTGGGTCTATAAACCCTACACTATATCTTTACCCAATACCTATACTGGTCTATAAACCCTACACTATATCTTTACCCAATACCTATACTGGGTCATAAACCCTACACTATATCTTTACCCAATACCTATACTGGGTCTATAAACCCTACACTATTATTTACCCAATACCATACTGGGTCTCTAAACCCTACACTAATCATACCCAACCTATACTGGGTCTATAAACCCTACACTACATCTTTACCCAATACCTATACTGGGTCTATAAACCTACACTATATCTTACCCATACCTATATGGTCTAAACCCTACCTAATCTTTACCCAATACCTATACTGGTCTATAAACCCACACTAATCTTACCCAATACCTATACTGGGTCTATAAACCCTACACTATATCTTTACCCAATACCTATACTGGTCTATAAACCCTACACTATATCTTTACCCAATACTATACTGGGTCTATAAACCTACAACTATATCTTTACCCATACCTATACGTGGTCTATAAACACTACACTACATCTTTACCCAATACCTATACTGGGTCTAAAACCCTACACTATATATTACCCAATACCTATACTGGGTCTATAACCCTACACTACTATTTTTACCCAATACCTATACTGGTCTATAAACCCTACACTATTTACCCAATACCTATACTGGTCTATAACCCTACACTACATCTTTACCCAATACCTATACTGTGGTCTATAAACCCACACTACATCTTTACCCAATACCTATACTGGGTCTATAACCTACACCTATATCTTTACCCAATACCTATACTGGGTCTATAAACCCTACACTATATTTACCCAATACCTATACTGGGTCTATAAACCCTACACTATATATTTACCCAATCCTATACTGGGTCTATAAACCCTACACTAATTTTACCCAATACCTATACTGGGCTATAAACCTACACTAATCTTTACCCAATACCTATACTGGGTCTATAAACCCTACACTATATCTTTACCCAATACCTATACTGGGTCTATAAACCCTACACTATATATTTACCCAATACCTATACTGGTCTATAAACCCTACACTACATCTTTACCCAATACCTATACTGGGTCTATAAACCCTACACTATATCTTCCCAATACCTATACGTGTCATAAACACTACACTACTCTTTACACAATACCTATACTAGGGTCTATAAACCCTACACTATATTTTACCAATACCTATACTGGGTCTATAAACCCTACACTATATTTTACCCAATACCTATACTGGGTCTAAAACCCTACACTAATTTTACCCATACCTATACTGGGTCTATAAACCCTACACTACATCTTTACCCAACCTATACTGGTCTATAAACCCTCACTACATCTTTACCCAATACCTATACTGGGTCTATAAACCCTACACTAACATCTTACCCAATCCCTATACTGGGTCTATAACCCACACTAACTTTACCCAATACCTATACTGGTCTATAAACACTAACACTATATCTTTACCCAATACCTATACTGGGTCTATAAACCCTACACTATATCTTTACCCAATACCTATACTGCGTCTATAAACACTACACTATATCTTTACCCAATACCTATACTGTGTCTATAAACCCTTCATTATATCTTTACCCAATACCTATACTAGGTCTATAAACACTACACTATTACCCAATCCTATACCTCCCATCCTAGACTGCTCTATCACTACACTATATCATTACCCAATACTATATACATGTATGGTCTATCCTTCATATTCCCATATTGCGTCTATAAACCTTCATTATACTTGTAACCCAATAACCTATACTGCATCTAGAAAACCCTTCATTATATCTTTACCCAATACCTATACTGTTATAACCACACATATCTTACCCAATACCTATACTGCTCTATACACTACACTAGTATCTTTACCCATACCTATACTAGTCTATCATAAACACTACAACTATATCTTTACCCAGTAACCTATACTGTGTCTATTAAACCCTACACTATTATCTTACCCAAACCTATACTGGGTCTATAAACCCTACACTATATCTTTACCCAATACCTATACTGCATCTATACCCTCATATATCTTTACCAATACCTATACTAGGTCTATAAACATACACTATATCTTTACCCAATACCTTATACTGACTGCTCATAAACCCTACACTATATGTTTACCCAATACCTATACTGCGTCTATAAACCCTTCATTATATCTTTACCCAATACCTATGCTGTGTCTATAAACCCTACACTATATCTTTACCCAATACCTATACTGGGTCTATAAACCCTACACTATGGGGCATATTTATAAAGGAACGAAAATAATGGCAAAAAATTACCGCCGCACGTCGCGATAATTTTAAGCCCCTTCGACTTAAAATCCCTTCCCGACGTATCTCCTAAGGGGGCAGGGCATATGCCCACCCCGCCCACAACCCCCCGCGGCGGCGGAGACCACCCGCCGCCCCTTCCCAGGGGCTGCCGGGAAGGGGCCGCAGCAGGTGGTCGCGACCACCCCCGCCCCCCCCTCCCCGGCAACCCCTCCAAGCCCCCGCCCTGGGCCGCTTCCCGGGAGGGAAGGGAGGGAGCCGCTGGGAGGGGTGGAGGCTCCCTCCAGCGGGGCCCTGAGAAGGCCTTTTGGGGCTTAAGGGGGGTCCCGCAGCTCGAACCGGGACCCCCCCTCCCCGGCCCTTGTAAGGGCCCTTGCGGCACTGATAGTGCCCTTGCGGCTCTAACAAGAGCCCTTGGGGCTAAGGGGTCCGCAGCTCGAACCGGGACCCCCTTCCCCGGCCCTTGTAAGGGCCCTTGCGGCACTGACAAGTGCCTTGGCGGGGGTCCCGCAGCTCGAACCGGGACCCCCAGTTTTGCGGCTCTTAAAAGAGCCCTTGGGCGGCGTCTTCTTTCTTCCAGTCCCGGCGACACCAGCTCCGCCGGGGCCGCCGACCCCCGAGAGGTACCCCTGCGGCCGCCAGGGGTGCCCCCCGGCGCGCCGCCGGCGACCTCAACGAGGCCGATGTTCCGGCGTCTTGATCCGACGCGACGTCTTCGGGCTGGCGACACCAACCCCACTCAGGTCGCCGATGCCAGGCAGACTCACTGCGGCGCCAGTGAGCCCGCAGGCACCCGGCCTCAGCGGAGACGATGTTGCCAACCGCTTCTTTCTTCAGCCATCTACTGCGATGGCATCTGGTTCCGCGGCGGAAAGCTCCTCTTTATATAGGTTTGCAGAAACCCCTAATTCATTTCTGATTGGTTAATTTTTAATGCTTGGTTTGCATGCTTACATTAACCAATCAGATTTCAGAACTTTCCAGTAATCTGATTGGTTAATGTAAGCATGCAAACCAAGCATTAAAAAATTGACCAATCAGAAATGAATTAGGGGTTCTGCAAACCTATTAAAGAGGTGCACTCCGCTGCGGAACTCAGATGCCATCGCAGTAGATGGCTGAAGAAAAGAAGCAAGAAGCGGTTGGCAACATCGGCTCCGCTGAGGCCGGCGGTGCAGCGGGCTCACTGGCGGGCAGCAGTGAGCCTGCCGGGCATCGGCGACCTGAGTGGGGTTGGTGTCGCCATCCCGAAGACGTCGCCCAAGGCTCTTTTAAGAGCCGCACACTGGGGGTCCCGGTTCGAGCTGCGGGACCCCGCCAAAGGCACTTGTCAGTGCCGCAAGGTCCCTTACAAGGGCCGGGGAGGGGGTCCTGGTTCGAGCTGCGGGACCCCTAAGCCCCAAAGGCTCTTGTTAGAGCCGCAAGGGCACTTGTAAGTGCCCAAAGGCCCTGATAGGGCCGGGGAGGGGGTCCCGGTTCGAGCTGCGGGACCATTAAGCCCCAAAGGTCTCTGTCAACCGCAAGTGCACTTGTAGTGCCGCAAAGGCCCTTACAAGGGCCGGGAGGGGGGGCCCGATTCGAGCTGCGGGACCCCCCTAAGCCCCAAAAGGCCCTTCTCAGGGCCCCCGGAGGATGCCTCCACCCCTCCCAGCGGCTCCCTCCCTTCCCCTCCCGGGAGAGGCCGGGGTGGGGGCTTGGAGGGTTGCCGGGGAGGGGGTGCGCGGCGGGTGGTCCCACCTATAACCCTACAAACATCTTTACCAATACCTATACTGGGTCTATAAACCCTCCACTACATCTTACCCAATACCTATACTGGGTCTATAAACCCTACACTATAATATTTACCCAATACCTTATACTAGTCTCTATAAACACTACACTATATCTTTACCCAATACCTATACTGGTCGATAAACCCTACACTATATCTTACCCAATACCTATCCTGTTCTATAAACACTACACTACATCTTACACCAATACCTATACTGGGTCTATAAACCCTACACTATATATTTACCCAATACCTAATGCTGGGTCTATAAACCCTACACTATATATTACCCAATACCTATACTGGGTCTATAAACCCTACCCTAATCTTACCCAATACCTATACTGGTCTATAACCCTACACTACATCTTACCCAATACCTATACTGGGTCTATAAACCCTACACTATATCTTTACCCAATACCTATACTGGGTCTATAAACCCTACACTAATCTTTACCCAATACCTAACTGGGTCTATAAACCCTACACTATATCTTTACCCAATACCTATACTGGGTCTATAACCCTACACTACATCTTTACCAATACCTATACTAGGTCTAAAAAACACTACACTATATCTTTACCCAATACCTATACTGTGTCTATAAACACTACACTAATCTTTACCAATACCTATACTGGTCTATAAACCCTACACTATATATTTACCCAATACCTATACTGGGTCTATAAACCCTACACTATATATTTACCCAATACCTATACTGGGTCTATAAACCCTACACTACATCTTTACCCAATACCTATACTGGGTCTATAAACCCTACACTACATCTTTACCCAATACCTATACTGGGTCTAAAACCCTACACTATATCTTTACCCAATACCTATACTAGGTCTAAAAACCTACACTATATTTACTTAATACCTACCTATACTGGGTCTATAAACCCTACACTATATTTACCCAATACCATACTGGTCTATAAACACTACCTATATCTTTACCCAATACCTATACTGGGTCTATAAACCCTTCATTATATCTTTACCCAATACCTATACTGTGTCTATAACACTACACTATATCTTTACCCAATACCTATACTACGTCTATAAACACTACACTATATCTTTAACCACTAACCTATACTGGGTCATAAACCCTACACTATATCTTTACCCAAACCTATACTGTGTCTATAAACACTACACTACTCTTTACCCAATACCTATACTGTTCTATAAACCCTACACTATATATTTACCCATACCTATACTGGGTCTATAAACCCTACACTATATATTTAACCCAATACCTATACTGGGTCTAAACCCTACACTACATCTTTACCCCATCATAACTATACTCCACCCCATTCCACCAAACTGAGCTCTCAGTAGTACCCAGGATGAGGATCTAAACTGCCAGGCCCTCACCACTGGGTTTGCCTTCTATCTTCTGAAATACCTAAAGTTTTCTTCATGGTTCTGACTTCCATGTGTGTGGAAGACACACTTCTACTAAGCATGTCTTCCCATTGGTTGGAGATGTCAACTGAATGGAGGATGAAGAACAAAGGAAACTTTATGTAAGTATTGCAGAAGACAGAAGGAAAACCCAGAGATAAGGACCTTGAGGTTTCGGTCCTCACCCTGGGTACTAAACATCTCTGCAACAGTAAAAAGGATGTAAAAGTCCAAATGATGAATAAACTGAGATAACTTCACCATGCCAATGTCACTCCCTCAGTCACTCTTGCTCTCTACCGGTGGTTGAAGCATGCTCAGTTGCAACTTTATGATGGGACATTGACAGTGCATATTATAAAGTCACCAAAAGGCAACAATATATCTAGGAGTGATGTTGGCATGGTGAAGTTATCTCAGTTTATTCATCATTTGGACTTTTATAAATAGGACCCACTGATCTGTAATCACACAGTCAAATACAGGGACCCATGATAAACCTCTAAACCACAAAGGAGATCAAAGTAGAGATTTCCAGAAGGTGGATGCAGATACATTTGTCATAAAACCTTTTAGTATAATGTTTGAAGATGGGCTTTACAGAAAATACAATTATAGAGTTAACCTATATATATATATATATATATATATATATATATATATATATATATATGTAACAACAAAAAAAATATTTTGGTAAATTGTCACTGGCAATCAGGGGGTTAATTTTTCCTTCTTTCCTTCACAGCTCTGTCACGTGAGGGATTTAAAACCCCAGGGATCCTGTAAGCATGCTCAGTTTAATATCTGTGGACTGAACAGCTCAGTGCCGACTTAATAAACAGCATCAGTCTGCATCCAGCACATCTTACTGCAAATACATTACATGGCAGAAATCTGTATAAATGAGCTTGGATCGTTGTACAGGGAGGACAGTTTATAAAAGGGAGTGGACCACAGTTTACAATGAACAAATACCTTTGTGGATATAATGGCAGGATTCTAAAGTAGCCTGATGGAAACTCCTAAATTTGGCTTTTTAAAGCTAAGGTAAGATTTCTTTTGATGCATAGCTTTTGTAAGGCCCTATAAAGGGAGAGAAAGGACCTAGCTTCTTCTTTTTTTTTTTTTTACTTAAATATGCAAGTGATTAGATGATCCTAAAAGGGTCTTCCAATTGTCCTAGACTCTTCCTCATAATTCCAGAATATTTATCATGCGTATTTTGATCTGTGGGATTTCTTCTCATCACCTTGGTCTGTTGATTTTATTCTGGCTGTTTTCCTTTTTCTCTACTCCTTCATTATTTCTTCAGTTTCACTGGTCACAGCCTCCATTTTTCTCTGCACCTCCATTATTCACCTTCCAAATTTCTCCTTGTGTGGCAATCCTCAATTCCTTTTCTCCACTCACGGTAAATATATGCATACAAACAGGTAAATATGTAAAACACTGGTGCATATACAATGCATGCGACCATTAATGAGTAAGCAGTATTTCCTAGTTCCCAACAGAAAATATGAATGGCACTGATAACATGCTATATGCAAAGCTGCATCATTACAATTTGCTGATTGATTCTGCAGAGAATTACAGTATAGCTTGTATTATGGTACTTGATGATGTGGTTTTTTGAGTTTAGGTTGGGTTGCTTGAATTGTAATAAGAATAATAGAAATTAATAAAAAATGTAAAAAGTTTATTTCAAGGAAATTACCAGTAATGGAAAATCTATTCTTATTATAATGAGTATAAACCTTAAACATAGACTGTCACTTAGATGTCTCATTATTATTTCAAATGCCACATTCATTGCTGTTTTCTGGTGTAGCCAAGAGGTAAACTAAAGTTAAAATGTAAATGAACCTGAAAGGATTCTGTTAATTCCTAATTAGCAAATAGCCATAATTCTCACCTATAAAAATAAAACACATTGTATGTAATATGTGATTGATTGGTTTTTGGGTGTTTCTTGAGCTCTGCAGCATCCCTTCCCAGTGAAAATTATCTTTCTTTCTTTTTATTACTGTTAAGTCTTATTCAAATTGGCCCCATGCAGGTAACCTAGTAGTTAATATTGGCATGGTTGGAGCTCACTTACTGAGCTTCTGCAACTCTTTTTTTTTGTAATCCACTCTAGAAAACAGCAGAATTGAAGGTTTCTTTGCAATCAAATTTTTATTTCAGATTAAGTTCTCATTAAATACATTTTGTACTCAATAAAAAAATCTTTCTTTATTTTTACAGAAAAAAAAATTGCTTTATAAAAAATTGCTTCTAAGTAGTAGCACAGAAACCATACTAAGCTGAACTGATAATCTCGCCTCACCATACATTTCATGCATTTAATGAGTTATCTGCTTATAAAATTATATATTATAGGGTGTTGAACCTCATAAATATGCTGCATTTTATAAATTTTAAAGTTATCTGTAAACTTGCAAAAGAAATAAAAAAGCACCTCCAAGCCCAATTTTTTAAACTGATATATTTTTTAATTATTTAGCAGTTTACCAAGACAACATTGGGGGCACATATATAGATGCTAGATTTTCATTAGAGATCACAACTAAACATATATGATGTGCACAAATATACACTGTACAGAGCTTTAGTGCACCATGAAGCTTTGAAGCTCTGTTTTCTTTACTCCAAAAGAACTTATAAATATTGGTTTGAAAATAGCATTTAACATTTTACAGTTACATTATATTCTGTATTTGATATTACACAGTGTTACATTTTAATAATAAACTGTGTAGTCTAGCTGGTGACACATGAGATATTAGTGGGGGATGCTCAGTGTCCTGATACAGTAGCTACCATGGCAACATCTTCCTAGTCTTGATTTATATTTGTGGGAAATTAAAACAGCTGAACAGGGTCAAGGAAAGAGAGAAAATCAAGATAAAAAATAATTCAAATTGCAAACTCTGTTGCCAGAAAAAAGAACTGTGTTTTTTTTTCTAACAGAACACAAGCATGCTGACAGAAATATCATGAGCAGTCATGCAGGAGAGAAATATAGAAATTACAGACACAACAGATTTGTAAATGTATGCTTTCCCAGGTATAATAGTTCTCTAGACATTATAAGACTAGGCATAATTATAAATAATATTAAAATCATTCAAACATGTTTTTTTTCTTGACAGCGCATTTCTTTTTGGTTGTTTTTACACAATACACATGCCTTATAATCAGAAATGCCATGTTGGGCTACATGATTTTTAAAACATGTTAGGGCATGGCCACACTGCAACACAATCGCAATCGCATGCGATTTCATGTGCAATTTTTTTGCACATGAGTATAGGAGTATAGGAAAACGCATGCGATTGCGATTAAAAATGCAGAACGCAAATCGCAATCGCACCGAAAAATTTGCGTTTTCAATGATTTTTTTAAAACGCAAGTGCAAGCGCAAACGCAAAAAAAAAAACGCAGCAGTGTGGCCTAGCCCTTAGTTTGATTTGTACATCTTGTCACTGTTGTCACTGTTGCTTATGTGAATCCTCTTAGTTTTCACTCTTCTGCAGTCTTAAGGGCAGCTGCATATGCCTGATCTGTTACCATGGATACTACCGAGCATGGTGCTGGACAAAATGAAAAGGTCTGCAATCTGCAGAGATTGGTTAGTATAGAGTTGGGCTGATATCATTAGGTTTTAGTGATTTTAAAACAAAGTTTATTTACAAATATTTTTTTTTTTATAATGTGCATCATAGAAACTGATTAACTTTATAACATTGTCTGCGATTTAAATGCTATTTAGTAGCATAAGGTGAAACATTGACTTCAAAAACAACCACTACTAGCGGTCATTTTTCCAAACACTATAAAGGTTTGTTATCGGACAATTAAAAATATTTACAATATATAGGTTCCAGGGCATTATTTAATAGCCGTCAGTGACTATGAGAGAGGTGTCCTTAGGCTAATGTCCCGCTAGCACGCATGGCAGAACATGCAGGATTTTTGCAGTCTTGCCCAGTAGAGTCTAGACCTTATAAAAAAGCAGGAGGACATCATATTACCATACTAACAATGTTGTCAAGGTTGAATAATGACAATTATTTTACTAAGTTTAACTATTAAAGTGGCTTGGTGGTTAGCACTGATGCCTTGCAGCAACGAAGTCCTTTGATTCCACCCTTGGACACATCTGCAAGGAGTTTGAATGTTCTCCCCGTGCTTGCGTGGGTTTCCTCCGGGAACTCCGGTTTCCCACACAATCATAAACACATACTGTTGTATGTGTCAAATAAATGTGCTTAGATTGTAAGGGGTAGGGTCTGATGTGAATGTATACATGTAATTGTAAAGCGCTACAGAAGATGTTGGCGCTATATAAATCCACAATAATAATAATATCAACAACAATAATATATGTATACCAATTTGTGGTGGAACTTATAAAACAATTCTCTGTGTGGCACATATATACCAATTTGTGTGGGGCAGTGTTGGCAGATATTCCCCTTGCGGGAGGGGGCGTGGCATGGTGGAGCAGGAGGTGTGGTTTTCTTGAGAGTTGCAAGAAAGAGGGAAAACATCACGTGTCAGGGTTTATGGCCTTCGACTGTTTTTACAAGATGATAAAGCATCTTGTTTTACCAGTCAGGGCAAGATCTGCTCTGTCTTTTAGAAACAATTTTGACATTCAAAAGCATTAACTCCTATTTTCATGACATTACTTTGAAATTTCCTTTAAATGTAAAAAAAAATAACCGAAATAACAGTGTTCATAATGTAAAATAACGTTAGCCCGCAATAGAGGTGCAATTGTTACACAGTGATCATTATTTTACACAGCAATTGTAAATGGTATCACCATAATTAACAATTGTAATGTGATGCCATCACAATATGACATATGTACTGCTGGTTTCTTTTTAATTTGTCATTTATTAACCCCATAAATGCGCTGCATTCCGTTTTTGGAGCACATGTGATTACAGTTTTTTCTGAAAACCCAATGCACTCTAATTCCGGGATATTGTGCGCAAACGGATGGTAACACGTGCATTGCTTTTCAACCACATTATTCTGGTCTAGTGTGGTTCCCAGCAATTGAACTTATTGCTACTGACCAATATTTAGGTTAAACAATATGCAGTAAAATTTTTAATACTAAAAATTCTTGCAATTACTGTCATCTCTGCTTAATTACTTCAGACATGCTTAGTGTGCTTCACCCAGGCAGAGAGAGGAATTCTTCAATCACTGACTTTGTTGTACCACCTGTGTTAAAAGGAGGTTGGAGTAAAACTGAACATAAAAATAACAGAGGGACTTTCTGTAGGAGATGTTTTAGTGACTTTAAAGAGGGAAAGGCTGAGGCCAAAAGAGATTCGTTGGCATTGGTGCCCATGATGCAATAACTGTCGCAATGTGGTTACTTCGCTGCAAAAAGTGCAGGTCAGTTGTGATACGTAAATTTATTGCATCTTCCCCATAGTAGTGGCCATTTCAATTGGGCCGTGCTAATGTGCGCTTTTTACTACATAATCAGATCGCCAACACAATCACAACTGGTACCTTGCTTTTATTAATAACTTTTTATTAATAACTAGTTTTACCCGGCATTGCCTGTGCACATATGTAGGTATAGTATTTTGTACTTGCAGTTGTGTGTTTGGCTTTAGATGGAAGAGACAGGGAAAAGAAGTGCACAGTTGGTCATGTACTTCATGTATTTAATAGTTATGAGTTGAGGAGGTGACATTGCTTGAGGTATGTATAACAAATATGTTTATACCAAAACTTTATATACAATGTTATCGGTTTTTCCACTTGGAGCATAATTATATAAATGTTGTGGTGAACATGCTACGTGGAATTTGCCGTGGGAAAAACATGTTGATTGCAATTGAATACCGAAGCACTTGAGTGACTGACGGGCGTCACCCTGTTCTTGTGTCTCTGAAGCATGTGACGTGTGACTCTTTGTCTGTGTTGTTAAAGTCGGGCTTCATTCTGTTGCACTGTCTGAGCCCTGTGTGTTTTTACTAAGCGTGCTGTTTTTCTGCACATAAGTTAGCAGTATGTCACTTTCAGGGAGATTCAATAAAAGTTCTTATCGTTAAAAATGGTGCTAATTTTGCCCCAACCAATCAGATATTAGCTTTACATTTTAAATAATATCTGATTAGCACCATTTTTAACGATTAGAACTTTTATTTAATCCCCTGTTTGTTTAACACTTTATACTTGCACAAGGACCACTTCATATTGAATATTAGGTTCCAATCAATAAAGTTACTTTCTGGTCCGAATTGAAAGTGCCATGATGTCTTTGTTCTTTTAGTTGTAACTGTCTCTGAAGTGTGTGGGGCCACGGCATTCTAGGTTGTGGATGGTCTGGCGGCATGTCTGTGATATTGTGGTGCCCAGTAGGCATGGATGTAATGGAGGGGTATGGCCATACTGTTTGAAAGCATGGGCATGCCATTTAGGTGCATGTGTATGATCTTTTGGAGCGTGGGTGTCAAGTTGGTGTGGTGGTGTGCCTGTGATGTTTGGGGCATGGGCAGAATCTTTGTGGATGTAGGCGTGATTCGGGGACGTACCCATGATGTTTGAGAGCGTAGCTGTGATGTATGGGGCGGGCTGTAGTATTGTTTTGGGGGGGTGACCACAATATCTGGTAACGTGGCCACACTATTTGGGGGCGTGGTTGCAGTGTTTGGGGAATTGCAGTTTTCTTTGAGGGCGTGAGCTTGACGGTTTGGTTATGGCCGTGACTGTGATGTTTGTGGGTGTGGGCATGACCACAACATTTTGACGTGTGCCTGTGATGTTTGGAGGCGTGGTCATGCCTTTGGGGGCGTGGTCATGATGTCTTGGTTAATTTTCATTGCTACAGCACATTCCAGAAGGCTATGCTTTAAATTTCTTAGCATGACAATCAATGCAAATGTGATTCATATCACCAATAGTTACATAGTCTTTCTCGGGTTTATATTTGAAACCCTCCAGGAGCAAATTTTAATGTATTAATGTGTAGCCGTACACTGTTGTTGTGTCACTGAAGTGGACTCTTTGCTTTGAAATTGGGCAGCACACAGAGCCCAGGCCCTTCATCTGAGTCGCTGAATTGGGGAATCACACTCTGCAAGTGATGTGCAGGCTTTTTGTTGTTCAAACTGGACTTCACGGGTGTCTGCTCTTTCAAAGGGCGCCACCATTATGTGGATGGATTCGGGGGTGTGGCTGTGAGGTGAGTGCATACATACATACATACATACAAGATTTCTACTTTATATAGTAGATTTCAGACTATAAATTAGGGACCTGATACACATGAGCTAATGCAGCCCAATCTTGGCTTTCAACTGGGTATTTACCATTTGATTACACTTTTTTTGTTACAATGTATTTATGCCTTTAGATATGAAATTATGTAGGAGTCAAAAAGCATTCCATTCCATGTAGGATGCATCGAAATTAATGATATGTCTTGCAGACCCTAGGCTAGGTTGTTATTTTGTTACTTGTGTTAATGGTATTTGCTAATGTTTTGTCAGACCTTATATTTTTTTTATCTACAATTGCATTTCTACCAGAACTACACTCACAAGTGTAATGAACTTAATGTTTGACACAAATGCTTAAATTAAATTGCATATGTATAAACATCATGATTAACAGGATGTCATGTTTTTCACAATGGTACCTTACATATCTTATTTATTGCATACCATAACTTGATATTACATACAGTAGTAACATAGTAATTGAGTAATTGATCCAGAGGAAGGCAAAAACCCTGAGCTAAAAAAGGGGGAAAAATTCCTTCCTGACTCCAAACAGTAATCGGAAAAAGTATCCCTGGATCAACCAGATCTACAGTAAATGTATTAATACCAGTAATTCTCAATATTATTTCGTTTTAGAAACTTATCCAGGCCATTTTTAAAGCTATTCAATGAACTTGCCATTACCACATCTGCTGGAAGACAGCTCCACAGTTTCACCACTTTCACTGTAAAGAAACCTTTCCTAACCTGAATATTACAGGAAAGTGTGTAGTGACTTGGCAAGAATGGGTTAACTATTGGTATTAGTTCTTGCAAAGGACCAATAAAAATACCATTCCACCCTGGAACAGTCCTATTGTTTATATTACGATTAGTGAAGCATGGAACCAGATCTCCTTTTCCAGACAATGTGGGGCCGAACTGTGCATCTGGAATTCTCTTCAGCTAGGGGTCTGGTGGGTACTAAGAGGTCATTTTAAGGACAGTCATACATGCAAAATAAATGTATTTCGGTATTGGAATGTGTAAGATAGAAACCAATATTATATTTATGAATGGAATAGAAGCTGCTTCAAAATGGTACCCAACATGGAGCCCTTATTCCCTTGCCAAGGCGAGTTATTAATATCATGGGAAATATGGATTACACACAGGTCATGTTTGGTATTGGAGGAATTGATAATTAATACAGGAAGCCGCAGCAGCCGAAAGACAAGCAGACCGTGCATTTCAACTGGAGTTGGCCAAGCTCCAGCACCAGACCCAGTCTCCACAGTCCAGTGAGTCCAGAGAGGGTCCGTTTGGTTTGCATGGTTCACCCAAGCTTCCTGTCATGGACAATGATAGCAATTTGGACACTTTTTTGTTGAGTTTTGAAAAGTGCTGCAGACAGTATCAGTTGCCACAGGAGCAGTGGGCAAGATACTTGACACCTGGATTAAAAGGCAAAGCCTTAGATGTCTTTGTTGAACTATGATGGGTACTATGATGCTTTGAAACAGGCTCTGATTAAGAAGTTTAACCTCACGCCAGAGGTGTATCGCAAAAAGTTTCGAGCATTGCAGAGAGGTCCCACTGACAGCTACTCAGATGTTGTGAGTAATCTGAGAACCAGTTTTCGCCAGTGGATTAAGGGACTGTCGGTTACCAAATTTGATGAGCTGGATGATCTTATGGTAATGGATCAGTTCCTTAACATCTGTCCTGGAGATGTGCGATGGTTTGTATTGAATCGGGAGCCAAAAACAGTGCAAAAAGCAGCAGAAGTCGCAGACACCTATGCAGCCAACAGAGTGCCAACCTATCCGAATCGTCCAACTTTACAAAGATCACCCAGCTGGAAGGATCGTTACCCTGGGAAAGTAGCTGGCAATTCTTCCCCTGGGGGTCATACAACACCAGCCCCTGCTACTATACCTTCAGGAGGCAGACGTCCATCAGTGGATACCAGGAGGTGCTTTATCTGCAACAAGGTGGGTCATGTTAGTGTCACCTGTCCTGAGAAAAGGAAACCTAACTTACCCCCTAGAGCATCCCACTCATCCCCTGCTGTTCTAATTGCTGCTGGTAGTGCCAGAAAGAACACAGATAACTTTCAACCTGTTACTGTGGGTAACAAACTTACTATTGGCCTTAGGGACACTGGGGCTGAAGTTACTTTGGTTCGCTCAGAACTGGTAGAATCTGACAATTTTATTCCTGGGAAGACCATGACTGTCTCAGGTATTGGAGGTATCAGTCCAGCTGTACCCTTGGCCCAGGTATTTCTTGACTGGGGAGCAGAAAGTGGAGTGAGGGAAGTGGGGGTATCGGATGCCAGTCCGACTAATGTGTTGCTGGGTACTGACCTAGGGAGGCTGGTATCCCAATATGTACCTGTAACTGCTTCCAAGGAATCTATTCTCCCACTGGAGGACTCTAATAATTAAAAGGTACTTTACAATGACTCTGATTTAGGTAATGAGAATATTAATGTGGAAATGTGTCCTCCTATTACACCGGTAACAAATGTATCTAATGTACCAGTTAACAGTATTAACAATGTAACTGATAATGAGGTTAACGATAATCTTTCCATTGCAATTGTAACAAGAAGTGCTTGGTCCTTGTTGGCAGAGCCAGGGGAAGACTCAACCACACTAAATTCCTCTTGCTCTGAAACAGTGGACCCAGGGGTTGTTAAGCCTTTACCAATGGTTACTTTCTCAGTTGGTCCTACAGCTGATTCCAATGAGTTTGAGGCTGCTCTGAAAGCGGATGCTAGCCTAGAGGGGTTGTGGATGCAGGCAGACCAACCACCCACTGAGACTGATAAGGAAAAAGTTTATTGGGAGAACAATAAATTGTATAAAGAGGTGTTTCCATCTGAACCAGGGGTAGCAGAGAGACAGTTGATTGTACCTGCACAATACAGAGATCAACTGTTAAGGGTAGCACATGAGATACCACTAGCTGGCCATTTAGGGATACACAAGACTAAAGGCCGTTTAAGTCACAGGTTCTATTGGCCTAATATGGATACTGACATTGCTAATTATTGCCGAGCATGTATCACTTGCCAGCATGTAGGTAAATCTGGGGATGTTAGCAAAGCTCCACTCATTCCCCTTCCTACTATTGATGAGCCATTTCAGAGGGTAGCTGTGGATATCATCGGGCCTTTAGCCATACCCAGTAGTTTGGGAAAAAGGTTCATCCTGACTGTGGTAGACTATGCCACCCGATATCCAGAAGCTATACCGTTATCTTCCATACGGGCAGACAAGGTTGCAGATGCCCTGCTGACCATATTCTCACGGGTGGGTTTCCCACGGGAAATGCTCACCGACCATGGTACCCAATTTATGTTTAATTTAATGCAGAGCTTGTGTAAGAAGGTGCAAGTGGAACACCTGGTTAGCAGCCCATATCATCCCACAAACCAAGAAGGATGTGATGTCATTTTTAGGAATTGCGGGGTATTACAGGAAATTTATCCCCCATTACAGTTCCCTAGCAAAACACTTAACAGACTTAACGAAGAAGAAATTGCCCAAGGTGGTACTCTGGACACCGGAATGTGACCAGTCTTTTAATGCTCTCAAGAGTGCGCTGTCTACTGCTCCCGTACTACAGGCCCCTGATTTTAAAAAGAGGTTTATAGTACAAACAGATGCCTCTGCTTATGGCCTCGGGGCTGTACTGAGTGAATGAGTCAGGTGTACTGAGTCAGGTGAATAAAGAAGGTGAAGAACATCCTATACTTTGTCTGAGTAGGAAGCTATTGCCCAGAGAAGTAGCTTATGCCACTGTAGAAAAAGAGTGTTTAGCCATTGTATGGGCATTGCAAAAGTTACAACCCTATCTCTATGGTCGTAACTTTACAGTTATAACTGACCACAATCCACTGAGCTGGTTAAACAGGGTGTCTGGAGATAACGGAAAACTGCTAAGGTGGAGCTTAATACTTCAGCAGTATGACTGTACAATACAGCACAAGAAAGGGAGTGAACACGGGAATGCAGGTGGCCTTTCCCGCCAATCGGAGCCGTCTGAGAGTGGACGCAGTGGAGGTGACCTGTGAGTCACATCCCGTGCGCCAATTTTAAAGGGGGAGGGATTAGTGAAGCACGGAACCAGATCTCCTTTTCCAGACAATGTGGGGCCGAACTGTGCATCTGGAATTCTCTTCAGCTAGGGGTCTGGTGGGTACTAAGAGGTCATTTTAAGGACAGTCATACATGCAAAATAAATGTATTTCGGTATTGGAATGTGTAAGATAGAAACCAATATTATATTTATGAATGGAAGGCCCTTCAAAATGATACCCAACATGGAGCCCTTATTTCCTTGCCAAGGCGAGTTATTAATATCTTGGGAAATATGGATTACACACAGGTCATGTTTGGTATTGGAGGAATTGATAATTAATACAGGAGAGGAATATGTGGTCAATATCCCAATACAATGTACATATCTACATTTATATGGAATCTGCCTAACTGAGGGGGAATGAATGCTTTTGGCTAGTCGTAAATCTGTACATTCCTAGACACTCCCACCTCATGCAATGCCCATAGGATGGGAGTGGTTCATCAAATGGTTTAAAAATCATTGTAGCCCCTATAACTGTGTTCATACTAAGGAGACATGCTAAAAACGTGTGTATGGGCCTGATGTTTCTTCCCGCCCCCGGGATACAGGATACATATTTTTATCCTTTTTTTGTATTATGTGCAATGTCCACCTTTTGGAATATTAAATCTAAAATTTAATAAGTTTCGTCTTTGATGCTCTAAAAGAACTCAGTTAGCCTCTGATAATTTTATATGTGGCTGAATGGAATGGAAATGGAATGTTTTGCAGTGTAAATGCTAATTAACTCTGTGACTGCTTGTGAAGGACTGATGCTAATTAACCAGTTTGTTGCTGGAGTGAATGGTGTAGTGTTAAACATTTAGCTGCCAGGATAGGGGTGTGCATAGTCAGTGAGAGTCAAGAGTGTTTTTGGGGCGTCTTTAAGGCCGTAACTTAAAGTGGTGGCAGCAAGTACAGATTGATTAGTCAGATCACGTGCCCAGCGAACTGGCGTTCGTAACAGTATTACTATTGCTATTTAATATTTTTAATTCTTTAGCAAGAAGGGGGTCATTTTATTACAATTTAGGTATTGATCCTTTTACTGGTTGCAGTGTTATTTTATGAGGAAGTCATAACATTGTGGTCATAAAATACCAATAAATATCAATATTGGTACTTTCTGCTGCCAAGGTGGCCCCTCCTCCACTCCACTGCCCTGTTTCATTGCTGATTTTTTTTTTTAACTTAGCCTGAATTCTGTTAGATATATCATTAAAATCTACAGTAGGGGTACACTATCCTTATAATTGTACAGTATTAGTATAGTATAGTATCGGAAATTTCCCTGGATCAACTCTACTTTATGTATCAATACCAGTAACTTGCAACATTCCTTGTTTGCAGAAACTCATCCAGCTTTTTTTTGAAACTGACCAATGAACCTGCCATAACAGCGTCCACTGGAAGACAGTTCCATAGCTTTACCGTTCTCACAGTGAAAAACCCTTTCCGAGCTTGAAGCCTAAACCTTTTTTCTTCAAGTCTTAAGGGATGTCCTCGTATCCTTTGACATGTTCTATTGGTGAACAATGCCCCAAATAGTTTATTGTATGGCCCGTTAATGTATTTATACACAGTAATCATTTCCCCACGCAAGCACCTTTTGTCCAGCGTACATAATTGTAACTTTTCCAGTCTCTCTTTATATTCAAGCTCCCCCAATCCCCTTATCAATTTAGTTGCCCTACTCTGAACCCTTTCCATTTCAAAGATGTCCTTTTTGTACACAGGATTCCAAAATTGCACTGCATATTCCAAATGAGGCCTTACCAGGGGTGTCCCTAGGGTTTTTGGCACCTGAAAATACTTTTGAATGGCGCTCATAGATTGAGCGGTGCGCGTAACGCACCGCTGCCGCGTCAAAGTGGGCGTGGCTTAAAGTGTGGGCATGGCCTAATGTGTGGGTGTGGCTTAGCGCATGGCGTGGCAAATTTCATAAGGGTTTTTTTTGAAAATGGTTATTTATATGCTTTATTACGCTCTATTTTTAGAAAACACTAAAAACATGTTGGTGCAACTGGTACATTACATTAGAAAGCCCTACCATGTAGAATAAAAGATGTTGGCCAAAAGATTTGTAAGCCCTGCTACCACGTCAAGGTAGACTCTTTCAGCAGGGCCCTAACTATTATCTAGATTATATATAATTATATAGATTATTTATCTATCTCTGCTATCTGTCTATCTCTCTATCTGTCTATCTATCTCTGCTATTTATCTATCTATATTATCTATCTATCTCTGCTCTCTATCTATGTATCTCTGCTATCTATCTATCTATCTATATTATCTATCTCTGCTATTTATCTATCTCTGCATCACTATTATCTATCTATCTCTGCTATCTATCTATCTCTGCTATCTATATATCTATCTATCCCTGATATTTATCTATCTCTGCTATCTATCTATCTATCTCTGCTATCTATCTATCTATCTATCTATCTATCTATCTATCTATCTATCTATCTATCTATCTATCTATCATAGATAGATAGCAGAGATAGATAAGATAGCAGAGATAGATAGATAGATAGCAGAGATTGATAGATAGATAGATAGATAGATAGATAGATAGATAGCAGAGATAGATAGATAGATAACAGAGATAGATAGATAGATAGATAGATAGATAGATAGATAGATCAGATAGATAGATAGATAGATAGATAGATAGATGATAGCTTAGATAGATAGTAGGTAAATAAATAGAAGATATATAGATAGATAGATAGAATGTATAGATAGATAGATACAGAGATAGATAGATGATAGATAGATAGATAGATGATAGATAGATAGATAATAGATGATAGATGAAATACAAGGAGTAGACAGACAGAGATAGATAGGTAATAATAGCGAGATAGTAGATAGATTACATAGATAAATTGCAGAGATAGCTAAATATCAGAGATAGATAGATAGAAGAGATAGATAGATGGATAGATAGCAGAGTTAGATGTAGATAGCAGAGATAGATGGATAGCAGAGATAGATGGATAGCAGAGATAAATAGATAGATAGATAGCAGAGATAGATAAATATCAGAAATAGATAGATATATTGATAGCAGAGATAGATACATAGCAGAGATAGATAATAGAGATAGATAGATAATAGCAATAGATAGATAGCAGAGATAGATAGATAGATATATAGATAGATAATATAGATAGATAGCAGAGATAGATAGCAGAGATAGATAGCAGATAGATAGATAGATAGATAGATAGAATAGATAGTAGATAGAATAGATAGCAGGATGGATAGATAGCAGATAGATAGAAATATATAATAAATAGGATAGATTAATAGATAATAGCAATGATATGATAGCAAGAGATAATAGATAGATAGATGATAGATGTAGATAGCAGAGATGGATAAATAGCAGAGATAGATAGATAGATATATAGATAGATGATAGATTAGATAGATAATAGCAATAGATAGATAGCAGAGATAGATAGATAGATAGATATATAGATAGATAATATAGATGATAATAGAGATAGATAGCAGAGATAGATAGATAGCAGAGATAGATAGCAGAGATAGATAGATAGATAGCAGAGATAGATAGATAGCAGAGATAGATAGATAGATAGATAGCAGAGATTGATAGATAGATAGATAGATAGCAGAGATAGATATAGATAACAGAGATAGATAGATAGATAGATAGATAGATAGATAACAGAGATAGATAGATAGATACATAGCAGAGATAGATAGATAATAGAGATAGATAGATAGATAGATAGATAGATAGATAGATAAAAGATAGATAGATAGATAGATAGATAGATAGATAGATAGATAGATAATACAAAAGTAGATAGACAGGCAGAGATAGATAGGTAAATAAATAGCAGAGAGATAGATAGATAGATAGATATAGATCATATAGATAGATAGATAGATAGATAGATAGATAGATAGATTAGATAGATAGATACGATAGATAGATAGATAGTATATACAAGGTAGATAGACAGACAGAGATAGATAGGTAAATAAATAGCAGAGATGATAGATAGATAGATTACATAGATAAATTGCAGACATAGCTAAATATCAGAGATAGATAGATAGAAGATAGATAGATGATAGCAAGATAAATAGATAGCAGAGATAGATAAATATCAGAAATAGATAGATATATTGATAGCAGAGTAGATACATAGCAGAGATAGATAATAGAGATAGATAGATAATGCAATAGATAGATAGCAGAGATAGATAGATAGATAGATAGATAGCAGAGTATATAAATATCAGAGATGATAGATATATAGATAGCAGCGATAGATAGATAAATAGATAGATAGATGCATAGAAGAGATAGATAGATAATAGCGATAGATAGATAGATAGATAGATAGATAGATAGATGCAGAGATGATAAATAGCAGAGATAGATAGATAGATAGATAGATAGATAGATAGATAGATAGATAGATAGATAGCAGAGATGGATAAATAGCAGAGATAGATAGATAGATAATATAGATAGATGGATAGATTAGATAGATAATAGCAATAGATAGATAGCAGAGATATAGATAGATAATATAGATAGATAATATAGATAGATAATAGAGATAGATAGCAGAGATAGATAGATAGCAGAGATAGATAGATAGCAATATAATAGATAGATAGATAGATAGATAGATAGAATGCAGAGATTGATAGATAGATAGATAGCAGAGATAGATAGATAGATAACAGAGATAGATAGATAGAATAGATAGATAGATAGTAGATAGATATAACAGAGATAGATAGATAGATACATAGCAGAGATAGATAGATAATAGAGATAGATAGATAGATATAGATAGATAGATAGATACAAAGATAGATAGATAGATAGATAGTAGATAGAATGATAGATAGATAGATACAAAAGTAGATAGACAGGCAGAGATAGATAGGTAAATAAATAGCAGAGAGATAGATAGATAGATAGATAGATAGATCATAGATAGATAGATAGATAGATAGATAGATAGATAGATAGATAGATAGATAGATACATGATAGATACAAAGGTAGATAGACAGACAGAGATAGATAGTAAATAAATACAGAGATATAGATAGATTACATAGATAAATTGCAGACATAGCTAAATATCAGAGATAGATAGATAGAAGATAGATAGATGGATAGCAGAGATAAATAGAGCAAGATAGATAAATATCAGAAATAGATAGATATATTGATAGCAGAGATAGATACATAGCAGAGATAGATAATAGAGTATAGATAGATAATAGCAATAGATAGATAGCAGAGATAGATAGATAGATAGATAGATAGCAGAGATATATAAATATCAGAGATAGATATATAGATAGCAGCGATAGATAGATAAATAGATAGATGCATAGCAGAGATAGATAGATAATAGCGATAATAGATAGATAGATAGATAGATAGCAGAGATAGATAAATAGCAGAGATAGATAGATAGATAGATAGATAGATAGATAGATAGATAGATAGATAGATAGATAGAGCAGAGATGGATAAAATAGCAGAGATAGATAGATAGATAATATAGATAGATGGATAGATTAGATAGATAGCAGAGATAGATAGATAGATAGATAGATAGATGATAGATAGATAGCAGAGATGGATAAATAGCAGAGTAATAGATAGATAATATAGATAGATGGATAGATTAGATAGATAATAGCAATAGATAGATAGCAGAGATAGACAGATAGATAGATAATATAGATAGATAATATAGATAGATAATAGAGATAGATAGCAGAGATAGATAGATAGCAGATGATAGATGCAGAGATTGATAGATAGATAGATAGATAGATAGATAGATAGATAGATAGATAGATAGCAGAGAATAGATAGATAGATAACAGAGATAGATAGATAGATAGATAGATAGATGATAGATAGATAGATAGATAGATAGATAGATAGATAGATAGATAGATCAGATAGATAGATAGATAGATAGATAGATAGATAGATAGATAGATAGATAGATAACAGAGATAGATAGATAGATAGATAGATAGATAGATAGATAGATAGATAGATAGATAGATAGATAGTAAATAAATAGCAGATAGATAGATATATGATAGATAGATAGATAGATGTAATAACAGATGAGATATATAGATAGATAGATAGAAGATGAAGATGATAGATAGATAGATAGATAGATAGATAGTAGATAGATAGATAAGATGATGATATAAAGATAGATAGATACGATAGATAGATAGATAGATAGATAGATAGATAGATAGATAGATAGATACAAGGTAGATAGACAGACAGAGATAGATAGGTAAATAAATAGCAGAGATAGATAGATGATTACATAGATATTGCAGACATAGCTAAATATCAGAGATAGATAGATAGATAGAAGAGATAGATAGATGGATAGATAGCAGAGTTAGATAGATAGATAGCAGAGATAGATGGATAGCAGAGATAGATGGATAGCAGAGATAAATAGATAGATAGATAGCAGAGATAGATAAATATCAGAAATAGATAGATATATTGACTGCAGAGATAGATACATAGCAGAGATAGATAATAGAGATAGATAGATAATAGCAATAGATAGATAGCAGAGATAGATAGTAGATAATTAGATAGATAATATAGATAGATAATAGAGATAGATAGCAGAGATAGATAGCGAGATAGATAGATAGATAGATAGATAGATAGATAGATAGATAGATAGATAGAGCAGATGATGATAATAGCAAGAGATAGATAGATAAATAGATAGATGAATAGATAGATATATAATAATAGATAGATAGAGAGATAGATAGATAGATAGATAGATAGATAGATAGATAGATAGATAGCAGAGATGGATAAATAGCAGAGATAATAGATAGATAATATAGATATATGGATAGATGATAGATAATAGCAATAGATAGATAGCAGAGATAGATAGATAGATAGATAATATAGATAGATAATATAGATAGATAATAGTAGATATAAGCAGAGATAGTAGATAGCAGGATAGATAGATAGATAGCAGAGAATTGAATAGATAGATAGATAGATAGATAGATAGATAGCAGAGATAGATAGATAGATAACAGAGATAGATAGATAGATAGATAGATAGATAGATAGATAGATAGATAGATAGATAGATCAGATAGATAGATAGATAGATAGATAGATAGATAGATAGATAGATAGATAGATAGATAGATAGATAGATAGATAGATAGATAGATAGATACAGAGATAGATAAATAGATAGATAGATATAGATGATAGATATGATAGATAGATAGATAGATAGATAGATAGATAGATAGATAGATAGATAGATAGATAGATAGATAGATAGATAGATAGAATGGATAGATAGCTAGATAGATGATAACAGAGTGAGATAGATAGATAGATAGATATATATAGATAGATAGATAATAGATAGATAGATAGATATATAGATAGATGATAGATAGAGTAGATAGGTAGATAGATAGATAGATCAGATAGATAGATAGATAGATAGATGATAGATAGATAGATAGATAGTAGATGATAGATGAAGATACAAGGTAGATAACAGACGAGATAGATAGATACATAGCAGAGATAGATAGATAGATTACATAGATAAATTGCAGACATAGCTAAATATCAGAGATAGATAGATAGAAGAGATAGATAGGTGGATAGATAGCAGAGTTAGATAGATAGTAGCAGAGATAGATGGATAGCAGAGATAGATGGATAGCAGAGATAAATAGATAGATAGATAGCAGAGAATAGATAATATCAGAAATAGATAGATATATTGATCAGATATATACATAGCAGAGATAGATATAGAGATAGATAGTAATAGCAATAGATAGATAGCAGAGATAGATAGATAATAGATATAGAAGATATATAGATAGATAATAGAGATAGATAGCAGAGATAGATAGCAGAGATAGATAGATAGCATAGATAGATAGATAGATAGATAGATAGATAGATAGATAGATAGATCAGAGATTGATAGATAGATAGATAGCGAGATAGATAGACAGATAACAGAGATAGATAGATAGATAGATAGATAGATAGATAGATAGATAGATAGATAGATAGATAGATAGATAGATAACAGAGATAGATAGATAGATACATAGCAGAGATAGATAGATAATAGAGATAGATAGATAGATAGATAGATAGATAATAGATAGATACAAAGATAGATAGATAGATACAAAGTAGATAGACAGGCAGAGATGATAGGTAAATAAATAGCAGAGAGGTAGATAGATACAAAGGTAGATAGCAACAAGATAGATAGGTAATAAATAGCAGAGATAGATAGATAGATTACATAGATAAATTGCAGACATAGCTAAATATCAGAGATAGATAGATAGAAGAGATAGATAGATGGATAGATAGCAGAGTTAGTAGATAGATAGCAGAGATAGATGATAGCAGAGATAGATGGATAGCAGAGATAAATAGATAGATAGATAGCAGAGATAAAGATAGATAGATAGCAGAGATAGATAAATATCAGAAATAGATAGATATTTGATAGCAGAGATAGATACATAGCAGAGATAGATAATAGAGATAGATAGATAATAGCAATAGATAGATAGCAGAGATAGATAGATAGATAATATAGATAGATATATAGATAGATAATAGAGATAGATAGCAGAGATAGATAGCAGAGATGATAGATAGCAGAGATAGATGATAGATAGATAGATAGATAGATAGATAGATAGCAGAGATTGATAGATAGATAGATAGCAGAGATAGATAGACAGATAACAGAGATAGATAGATAGATAGATAGATAGATAGATAGATATAGATAGATAGATAGATAAAGAGATAGATGATAAGATACATAGCAGAGATAGATAGATAATAGAGATAGATAGATAGAGGATAGATAGATAGATAAATAGATAGATACAAAGATAGATAGATAGATACAAAGTAGATAGACAGGCAGAGATAGATAGGTAAATAAATAGCAGAGAGGTAGATAGATACAAAGGTAGATAGACGACAGAGATAGATAGGTAAATAAATAGCAGAGATAGATAGATAGATTACATAGATAAATTGCAGACTAGCTAAATTCAGAGATAGATAGATAGAAGGATAGATAGATGATAGAGCAGAGTTAGATAGATAGATAGTCAGAGATAGATGGATAGCAAGATAGATGGATAGCATAGATAAATAGATAGTGATAGCAGAGATAAAAGATAGATAGATAGCGAGATAGATAAATATCAGAAATAGATAGATATATTGATAGCAGAGATAGATACATGCAGAGATAGATATAGAGATAGATAATAGCAATAGATAGATAGCAGAGATAGATAGATAGATAGATAGATAGATAGATAGATAGATAGATAGCAGAGATTGATAGATAGATAGATAGATAGATAGATAGATAGATAGATAGATAGATAGATAATAGATAGATAGCAGAGATATATAACTATCAGAGATAGATAGATATATAGATAGCAGCGATAGATAGATAGATAGATAGATAGATATTAGATAGATGCATAGCAGAGAATGAAAGATAATAGCGATAGATAGATAGAAGAGATAGATAGATGGATAGATAGCAAGTTAGATAGATAGATAGCAGAGATAGATGGATAGCAGAGATAGATGGATAGCAGAATAAATAGATAGATAGATAGCAGAGATAGATAAATATCAGAAATAGATAGATATATTGATAGCAGAGATAGATACATAGCAGAGATAGATAATAGAGATAGATAATAGCAATAGATAGATAGCAGAGATAGATAGATAGATAATATAGATAGATAATATAGATAGATATAGAGATAGATAGCAGAGAGATAGATAGATAGCAGAGATAGATAGATAGATAGATAGATAGATAGCAGAGATTGATAGATAGATAGATAGCAGAGATAGATGATAGATAACAGAGATAGATAGATAGATAGATAGATAGATAGATAGATAGATAACAGAGATAGATAGATAGATACATAGCAGAGATAGATAGATAATAGAGATAGATAGATAGATAGATAGATAGATAGATAGATAGATAGATAGATAGATAGATAGATAGATAGATACAAAGATAGATAGATAGATACAAAGGTAGATAGACAGGCAGAGATAGATAGGTAAATAAATAGCAGAGAGGTAGATAGATACAAAGGTAGATAGACAGACAGAGATAGATAGGTAAATAAATAGCAGAGATAGATATAGATAGATTACTAATAAATTGCAGACATAGCTAAATATCAGAGATAGATAGATAGAAGAGATAGATAGACGGATAGATAGCAAGTTAATAGATAGATAGCAGATATAGATGGATAGCAGAGGATATAGCAGAGAGATAGATAATAGATGCAGAGATAAAAAGATAGATAGATAGCAGAGATAGATAAATATCAGAAATAGATAGATATATTGATAGCAGAGATAGATCATAGCAGAGATAGATAAATAGAGATAGATAATAGCAATAGATAGATAGCAGAGATAGATAGATAGATAGATAGATAGCAGAGATTGATAGATAGATAGATAGATAGATAGATAGATAGATAGATAGATAGATAGATAGCAGAGATATATAACTATCAGAGATAGATAGATATATAGATAGCAGCGATAGATAGATAGATAGATAGATGCATAGCAGAGATAGAAAGATAATAGCGATAGATAGATAGATAGATAGATAGATAGATAGATAGCAGAGATAGATAATAAGCAAGATAGATAGATAGGAGATAGATAGAGGGATAGATAGCAGAGTTAAGATTAGATAGATAGCAGAGATAAATGATAGCAGAGATAGATGGATAGCTAGATAAATGATAGATAGATAGCAGAGATAGATAAATATCAGAATAGATAGATATATTGATAGCGAGATAGATACATAGCAGTAGATAGATAATATAGATGATAATAGCAATGATAGATAGCAAGATAGATAATATATAGATAGATAAATAAGATAGATAGATAGCAGAGATGATAGATAGGAGAATATATAGATAGATAGATAGATAGCGAGATTGATAGATAGATAGATAGTAGATAGATAGATAGATAGCATAGATATATAATAAATATAGATAGATGATTATAGATAGCACGATAGATAGATAAATAGATAGATAGAGCTAGCAGAGATTGATAGATAATAAGCGATAGATAGATAGATAGATAGATAGATAGATAGATAGATAGATAGATAGATCAGATATGATAAATAGCAGAGATATAGATAGATAGATAGATATAGATGATAGATAGAAAATAGTAGATAGATAGCTAGATGGATAATAGCAGAGTATATAGATAGATAGATAGATAGATAGATAGATAATAAGATAGATGGATAGATTAAGATAGATAGCAGAGATAGATAATATCATATAGAGAGATAGATATATAGATAGCAGAGATAGATAGATAGATAAATAGATGCATAGCAGAGATAGATAGATAATATAGATAGATAGATAGATAAGATAGATAGATATAGATAGATAATAGATAGATGCAAGATAGATAGCAAGATAGTAAATAGAGGAAGATAGTAGATAGCAGAGATAGATAGATGGATAGATAGATAGATAGATAGATAGATAGATAGATAGATAGATAGATAGATAGAATAGATAGATAGATAGATAGATAGATAGATAGATAGATAATATAGATAGATAAATAGCAGAGATAGATAGACAGATAGAAGAGATAGATAGATAGCAGAGATAGATAGATAGATAGATAGATAGATATAGAGATAGATAGATAGATACATAGCAGAGACGATAGATAATAGAGATAGAATAGATAATAGTGCTAGATAGATAGATAGATAGATAGATAGATAGATAGATAGATAGCAGAGATGGATAAATAGCAGAGATAGATAGATAGATAGATAGATGATAGATAGATATATAGAATATAAGCTATATCAGATAGATAGCAGAGAATCCACC
>CM033470.1:124899960-125103024 GCA_019447015.1 Hymenochirus boettgeri
AGATACAAAGGTAGATAGACAGGCAGAGATAGATAGGTAAATAAATAGCAGAGAGATAGATAGATAGATAGATAGATAGATAGATAGATAGATAGATAGATAGATAGATAGATAGATAGATAGATAGATAGATAGATAGATAGATAGATAGATAGATAGATAGATAGATAGATGGATAGATAGCAGAGTTAGATAGATAGCGAATGATGATAGCCAGAGATCGAGGTGCAGAATAAATAGATGAGCAGAGATAGATAAATATCAGAAATAGAAGAGATATTGATAGCGAGATAGATACATAGCAGAGATAGATAATAGAGATAGATTAGATAATAGCAATAGATAGATAGCAGAGATAGAGATAGATAGATAGATAGATAGATAGATAGATAGATAGCAGAGGTATATAAATATCAGAGATAGATAGTATATAGATAGCAGCGATAAGATTAGATAAATAGAGAGATGCATAGCAGAGATAGATAGATAATAGCTAGATAGATAGATAGATAGATAGATAGATAGATAGCAGAGATAGAATAATGCGAGATAGATAGATAGATAGATAGATAGATAGATAGATAGATAGATAGCAGAGATGGATAAATAGCAGAGATAGATAGATAGATAATATAGATAGATAGATAGATTAGATAGATAGCAGAGATAGATAAAAAGCGAGATAGATAGATAGATAGATAGATAGATAGCAGAGATGGATAAATAGCAGAGATAGTAGATAGATAATATAGATAGATGGATAGATTAGATAGATAATAGCAAATAGATAGATATCAGAGATAGATAGATAGAATAGATAGATAATATAGATACATAATAGAGATAGATGGAGATAGTAGATAGCAGAGATAGATAGATAGGGGGCAGAGATAGATAGTTAGCAGAGGATAGATAGATAGATAGATAGCAGAGATTGAAGATAGATAGATAGATAGATAGAGTAGATAGATGATAAGATAGATAGTATCTATCTATCTATCTATCTATCTATCTATCTATCTCTCTGCTATTTATTTACCTATCTTTCTCTGCCTGTCTATCTACCTTTGTATCTATCTATCTATCTATATGATCTATCTATCTATCTATCTATCTATCTATCTATCTATCTATCTATCTGATCTATCTATCTATCTATCTATCTCTCTCTCTGCTATTTATTTACCTATCTATCGCTGTCTGTCTATCTACCTTTGTATCTATCTATCTATCTATATGATCTATCTATCTATCTATCTATCTATCTATCAATCTATCTATCTATCTATCTATACGTTTATTTTACGATAACAATCGGTATTTTACGATAACGATACCGATCTTTTATAAATAGGGCCCATTGTTTCTTATTTTTGCTGATTCCCTCATGTCTGGTGGTGTGCCTCTGGATTGGAAAAAGGCTGATGTTATTCCAATATTCAAAAAGGGTAGTCGTTCACAGCCGGGTAATTACAGGCCTGTAAGTTTAACTTCAGTGGTGGGGAGAGACCCTATTAATAAATCGGTTGGCTAGACCAACCCTCTAGCCATCTTCTCCCCTAAAACAGCTGCACCGCCATCAGTGAGGTGCAAACCATCCCTACTAAAGGTGAGGTAATTGAATATCCCTGAAGAAGCCCCGCCCACATGCTTGGGGTGAAACGCGCGTTGGATAAACTTTGATGAACTTCATAGGCAATATGCGGATTACATTCAGTAGGTATGTGTAACGAAACCCGGCCTGTGATACGGAGGTAAGAGAACACCACTCCGCACTTATAGGTGGGTGAAGAGACCCAGTTTGTCTTAGAGGCTTAAGGAGTGGTGAGTTCACACTGCCGAAGGTCCGGCAGGTCAGTAGTTATACTTACCATTGTACTAGGAAATTGTGTATTTGCAAAGATCTGTGACTGTAGGATGATCTCTGCCAAACAGCAATCTGTCTCTTACCAAACAGCAACCCAGGAGAGTGCACGTATCCACCAGCTGGGAGAATCAGTTGGTATTCAGAACATTGATACTGTTTGCAGCACAGAGATGCAATAGATCACTCACAATATGTTACTGTATCCATTAATGCATTTGCCACTGAACATTTGCTTTTTAAACTAATTTGTTGCAACATATCTAATAACCATACAAAACAGAATTGTTTGGAATTATAAAGCTGAGTATTTGTTAAGCTACAGTTTTTAATAGGTGCAATAAAAAATACATGTGTTAAAAAGGATACCTTTACTATTGGTATAATTACTATTTAAGTAATATTTTGACTATAGGTGTTTGATTCCACAAGTGCTGTGAAAGGGACACTATCTTGGTCTTTAACCAAAAGTTGTGTTAACATCCCTACTAAAGAGCCTGTAGCCGACAGCAAAGTCTGCCCAGTATTGTAAAGGAGTAATAAAAGAGCACAAATGTATATAAGTAATAAAGGAAACAAAAGGAAGGGAATGTTTAAAAAGGAGCAACAAGTAGAAAAGGCAATGACGGTGTGTGAGAGGAATACATTTAGTAAATCTGATCTGTCTCATTGAGCAATCTTATCACAGCTGAAAATAAGAGCTTATTAAATATCTTTTTAATTGACTTCCTAAGCAGGCTATTATATCACACAATTACATTGAATTTTTAGGTGTGCTGCTACTTTAAATATATGTCCTGGACAGCCTATTATTGCATTACACAATAACAAAAGGCGGAACAGTTTAATTATAAGGTGTGTGGCTACTTTGACCTATTGGTGATACTGCTGCTCAACTAATTTCCAACAATTGAACTGATTGCTACTGACCCATTTTTTGGTAAACAATACACAGTAAGATTTTTAATATAAAAATTCCTGCAGTTACTGCCATTTCAGACATGTTTAGTGTGCTTCACCCACATTAAGCATGGAATTTTTCAATCACTGGCTTTGTTGTACCACCTGTGTCAAAAGGAGGTTGAGTAAATCTGAAAGCGAAAATAACAGAAGGGCTTTTTGTAGGAGATGTTTTAGTGACTTTAAACAGGGTAAGGCTGGGGGCACATGCGATTTGTTTGCGGTGGTGCCCGATTGCTCTGCAATCCCAGTCATTTTCGGGGATCGGAGTGCATGTGAATTGCACCAAAAATGGTGATCACATGTGCTCCAATCAGCGGATCACAGTGCAAACAGTCCCGGTGCACCTGGTGTAGCCACACTAGTGTGCACTTAAATTTAGGTCCTAGACAGCCTATTGCATTACACAAACAAAGGGCTGTTCAATTTAATTATAAGGTGTGTGGCTACTTTAGAGATTTTAAAATTGTAATTTCCCCCCCCCCCTTTATTTGATCCCACTGTATTTTATATAGCAGATAATGTATCCCCTACTGTAAATAAGGACAAGCACATGGTTGAGTGCTTTCATAAAGGTTACGAACTCTGAGCAGACTTCTAATATCCTATTAATTTATTGTAGGGGATACATTATCCATTATAATCCACCCCTTCTCTCTGATTTAAAGAAAGACATTTTTGGCCTCAGAGACTGCCTGCAAAACCAGAGCCCCCCTATAGATTTTACACATTCCATTACCCCTACCCACACACTTTCACACACATACATACTTCATCCATATCAGCATATCAGGCTGACCCTATCTCCAGTTTGCCAGTCTCCACACGGAGCCACAACAATCTCAAGATTATTTACACTGAGTCCCATTAGGACCCAATTGAAGGAGTGGATTATATTCTTATAAATGGCGCACAACCATGTAAGTAGTCTAAGTACTGTAGGTCACATTCTGGTGCAGTAGGGGGTGTTGTGCCATTACTTTCACAGACCTATGCAGCCAGGGGTTGGTGGTGTTGTGTCCCTAGGGTGTGTTGGTGTCAAGTCAGTCTGGTGCAGGGAGGTGTGTGGGGGGAGGGGGGTGTTTTGTCATAGTGTAGTGCAGGGGGATGACACAAACTGGTACAGTGGGGGCGGTTGTGTCATTACATTCACAGCCTTGTGCAGGCCATCTCTCAGGTATGTCTATAAAAATCACGCTAGCTTATATTACAAACTATAGTAGCTTTAGTTGCTTATTGATATTGGCTGGGCTAACCCTTATACTATATTTTTGTATTATTCTCTACCAGCAGGTTAGACTAGTGTGATTTTTAGAGCCCTCTTTTTAAGCATTGTGTTATTAATAAATAATTGGTTTATTTATATGATATAAATTATTATTTATTATATTTACGGTAGGTCTTTAATTATTAGAATATTTATATACATTATTATTTGTTATCTAGCACGGGATGTACACTTTGGTAAATTATAAGCATATTACAAGCAATGTTCCCTCATTCAAAATCAGCTATGTGCGCAGAAATAAATTATCTGTGCACATACAAAATGAAATTGTATGTGCTACACATTGCAGCATTAATATTCCAGCAGATTTTAGGGATATTTATGTTTGTTATTTAGCATGGGATTTACACTTGGTATTTTGCACATTATCTATAGCTTGATCTGTCTAAATTTATTTTACTGTTTGTTACTTGTTTTTTTAGGCATATATTTGTACATTGTGATTTGCACATAGTTTTATTAATGTGGGATTATTAGTGCGGCACTGGAAATGCTATATTGGTATTGATACATTATGTAGAGCTGATCCAGTGATATTTCTGATTGCCACTTGGAGTCAGGAAGGAATGTTTTTCCCCTTCATAATTCTGGTGGTTTTTTTTTTTTGCCTTCATCTGGATCAACAGTTAGGCAGGATATTGCTGAGTATATTGGATTGGATGGACGCATGTCTTATTCAATCTCAAATACTATATTATACTGTACTATATTTATTCCTTATGATTTACTGTAAGGGTACACTATTCATAGTGTAATTAGCCCTGATGCCTTGCAGCCCTGGGTTCAATTGAAATCAAAACAGATAGGTTGTATGTGTGAAATAAAGTGTAAGCTCTTTGTGACAGCACCTGATGTGAATACCATTGTGATTGTAAAGTATCATGGAAGATGTTGGTTCTATATTAATTCAAAAGAATAATTAATATTATAGATATGTGTAGCTGTCACTAATGCAAGGAAATATTATACTGCTGCTCATTTTATAATTCAGATCACTTAAATTAGAAATAATTGAAAACATATACTATTTTCCACTGAAATTTCCGTAGGAGAAAAGCAATACAATCACCACATAGTCAGTTTAGGTACGTGGGTTATATTTCAGCTGCAGGTTACAACGTAAGCTAAACTTGAATTTAGGATTTGATTGGCTGGTTTAAAAACACACACACCTCTTTCCACCCCTTCTCTTTGCATAATGGTACAGGTAAATAAAGAATGTGTGTGTGTTTATGTGTGTGTGTCAAAGGCGGAAATAACTTGTGTCAGAGAACAAAGTCCATAACAGCAACGTCAACCCAACTACAGAAGAAATACTTACTAAAGTGCTCTGAGTAAGTCCTGAAATTCTTTTTCAATTGCTATGGGTCAGAACCTGAGAAAAAAAACAGCAGGGCAATGGTGGTAATAGGCAGGTAAGAGAGAAAAGTAATTAATGTAATTAATTAAAGTAAATAAGTTGTGTGTTTATAGAGATGGCACAGGAAATATGTTTTAAATGGATCGGGGGAAGTGAACGTTTGCCTCAGAAGTCAGTCTAGGAGTGTGTATTTTTTTTTAGGAGTGTCAGTAGTCTATTTCTTTGCCACTTGTGATATCTCTCAGGATTTGTTATGCCACTTAGAGTACAATACTGCAGTCCACAAATGATGTGAACAGTGGTTTGTTTAAAGCAATGGCAGTACTTGCCATTTTAATGTTGTAGAAAGATTCCATTAACCGATCTTTGTTTTTAACTTACATTAACCGATCTTTGCACATAAAGTACTAAGAACTGCATGTCTCTGAGTTTAACATTTTGTCTGTATTGGTAGAGAGATTTGCCTTGTACTCTATGGGTAGACAGTAGAACAGTTTTTGCACTTCTGCATCTGAAGTTATGGAAACACTAATGATAAAGTGTGCAGAATGTCTGAGTGCTTTAGTTCATGTTGCTTGGCAAATCCAGTTTTAAATCTCTTACAAAAGGAAAACAGTTTCATCATCTAGACCTATTGACACCTGAGACAAACTTTTTAAAGCTGCCACCTATATCTGTGTGCCACCAAAAAAAGTGGGCTGGCTTGTGGAGTGTGGCAGGCTAACTAACACTGGCTATTGAACTAGGCTGACTTGACACTGTCTGGTGAACTGGAGGGCTAACCCTCCACCCCTCCAATTCATCAGACACTGTTTGGTGAACCCTCCAGTTCAGTAGACACTGTTAGGTCAGCCCTCCAGTTCAGCAGACACTATTGGGTCAGCCCTCCAGTTAGCAGACACTGTTAGACCAACTTTTTAGTTCAACAGTGAGTGTTGATTTAACAGTGGCTGGTGAACTGGAGGGTTGAATTAACCGTGATTGTTAAACTAGAGGGCTGACTTTACAGTGTCTAATGAACTGGAGGGCTGACCTAAAAGTTGCTGCTGTACCCTCCAGTTCAGCAGACACTGTTAGGTCAGCCCAGTTTTACCATGTTTCGTGGTACAACCACTTCCTCAGAAGCTGAACAGGATGGCTGACTAAACCGTTGCTGGTCAACTGATGGGATGACTTCACAGATGCTGGTGAATTTTGGGCTGGCCTAAAATTGGCTACTGAATCCTTCAGTTCAGCAGGTCACAGGTGCCCAGAATCCCCCCTTTCCACTGGCTTATAGTTACATGCAGTGCTGACACCTTGAGGTATTTAAAGTGCAAGGATGCGTGTCAGTCTGAAAGGGGATTAAATAATGTGAGCCAACTTCCAAAGGCATGAGCAGTAAAATGTTACTAGTTTGGGGACAGGTGTGAAACTGATACCATAGATAGTGGCTGAGGCCACACAGTAGTAAAAATATCCACACAAGTGCTCTCTATTTAAAGGATATGTACACTGTAAAACAAAGTTTAGTTTGCTGGATAGCTGTAGCTTTAAAACCAAAGGTGTGTAATTTTTTTTTGTTCTATTCCCCCCCCCCCCCCATAGCCTACCTTTCCTCCTTGAACCTTGCTGTGTTACTGCTCTTGTATATTGCAGCTGTTGCTCCGCTCTCTACGAGATCCTGAATGGAAGGCTAGCTTCTAGTGGTCACAACAGTAAATCCTTATTTTCAGCGTGCGTTACATGGCACGTGCCATGACATCATTGTGTGCATTTTGCAGCGTGATTCCGCTATGGCTATCCTGTAAACTAAACTTTGTTTTACTGTGTACATATCCTTTAACAGAGCTGTCTCATACCTTTCAAACAAGCGTAAGATGATGTCTCCGTTTCTTTAGGTCTAAGTTATAGGCTGATGATATATATGTTTATAAATGACTTAGAAGGGGGCATTGAGAGCAAGGTCTCTGTGTTTGCTGATGACACTAAATTATGCAGAGCTTTGGAAACTTCCAATGATGTGCAAGTGCTGCAAGCAGACCTAGATAGATTATCAAAATGGGCAGCAGAATGGCAGATGAGATTCAATGTTGATAAATGTAAGGTGATGTATTTGGGATTTAATAATCCCTGTGCCACCTACACCATAAATAACTCTGTGTTAGGTGCATCTGAAATGGAAAAAGATTTGGGGGTTCTGGTAGATAACAGACTTAGCTGTAGCAAACAATGCCAGGTAGCAACAGCTAGAGCTAGCAAGATATTGTCTTGTATAAAGAGGGGAATAGATTCAAGAGAGAAAAATATTATTCTCCCTCTTTACAAGGCACTGGTAAGGCCTCATTTGTAATATGCGGTGCAGTTTTGGAATCCCATATACAAAAGGGACATCTTGGAAATGGAAGCAGTCCAGAGAAGGGCAACTAAATTAATAAGGGGAATGGAGGGGCTTGAATATACAGGCAGATTAGACAAGTTAGGGCTGTTTACATTGGAGAAGCGGCGGTTGCGTGGGGACATGATAACCTTATACAAATATATTAATGGCCCATACAGTGAACTCTCTGGTGCATTGTTCACTAATAGGTCATATCAGAGGACTCGTGGACATCCTTTAAGGTTGGAAGAAAAGAAGTTTCATCTTCAAGTTAGGAGAGGTTTCTTTACAGTGAGAACGGTGAAACTGTGGAACTGTCTTCCAGCAGAGGTGGTAATGGCAAGTTCATTGAATAACTTTAAAAAAGGCCTGGATAAGTTTCTAAAACTAAAAAATATTGAGAATTACTGGTATTAATGCATATAGATCTGGTTGATCCAGGGATACTTTCCGATTGCCGTTTGGAGTCAGGAAGGAAATTTTTTCCCCCCTTTTTTAGCTGGGGTTTTTTGCCTTCCTCTGGATCAACTGTTAGGTAGGGTTAAAAAAAAAAAAAAAAAAAAGGGAATAGGTTGGACTTGATGGACGAATGTCTTTATTCAACCTTAATTACTATGTTACTATGTTACTATGATGTTCTATGTAAAAAGCCCCATCCCCAAAAATCAAATTTTTCTGAAGCTATTTACAGACTTTGAACCATTCTCTATCCTTTACTCTACCTGGAAGGAAAAAGGTTTCTTTTCAGACTTGTGGCTAGCTTTAAAATTATTTAGACATTTGTGGGCAGGACTTATGATGAGGCTGATGATGCTCTGTCCCAGCAGTGGGCATGCTCCATCCACAAACTTGGAGGCAGACCCCAAAAATTCTGGTGATGTCACAGATCACAGTACTAGCAAGAAAAAACACCATTATACTGCTGTAACTTTGGACCTTCTAAAGCTAGAAGCATGAGCCTGGTAAGTGTGTCCTTTTAAATAAAGTCAATTTGTGTGGAGACCACAGTTCCCCTTTAACATATTTAAAATTAACCTTAGTAAAGATGTTGCCCACTTACAGTGCTGGCTTCTCATTGACAGGTCTTGACTTTCTCCGCACTCCCTTGCACTGTGTACGCACATGCGCACAATGCAAGGGACTGTGGATGCATCAGAAACTTTCAAGGAGAAGCAGGTGTTAAAGTGACCGGCGGTTCTCTCCTGTCTCCAGCAAGTTTTAATAAAGAATGGGAGGTAAGACATAGCTCCTTTACCTCCTGTTCTTTAGCATGCTACATAAAGTATAGCATGCTAAAAGCATAGCATCACACAGGAGCCTGGAATTCAGATAACATCAATAAGAAATTCCAAAGCACTCATAAAAATGTCTTTTCAGTTCCTTAGGCAAAAAAGCACAGATTTATATTATTTTGTACAAGGGTGAAGATGTCCCTTTAACATCCAGTCTCAAAATACTTATAAAGAAAGTTTTATAAAGGGCCAGTCCAATCGGAACCTATGGGATCATTCCTTTTTAGCTAGTGTACTGGCAAAATGACCAATTCTGACGGACGTTTGCTGTCAGCATCGGAAGTGGTCTTTTTGGACCTAAAATTTTTTGGTGTGTGGCAGTCCTGAATGATTCCTATACCTAGACCGTTTGGGAATATGTGTAGCCACATCTTATAGATTCTGTTGGTCATCTGTTAAAGATTGGTACTGCTTGTACCCAGCTTTAGATGCAAACACCTCCTCGCTCTTCCCACTTTCCTTTGAAAGCTAGCCAATAGGAGAACCACCTCAGCCACTGCTGCACTCCTCCCAGCTCTGGCAGCATCCAAATATCCCCCCAAAAGGAAGTGAGATAACAAAGGGTTGAAACTTAAAAACTGATGCAAAGGAAAGCATTTGGAATTATGACCTGATTGACTTTGAGGATTTTATTGATCGAAAAGTTATTAGTACAATGTAGAATTGCAGCTGATTGGAAGCACACCCTCTTGATATTCCTGTGATGTTCTGACAACCCCCTTGCCCAATCATTATGCAATTGATATTATGATTGTAATTGTGATTGTAGTATCAATCACAAAATTATCCTGCCAGGAAACACTGTCAGGAAAAACTGCTGTTGTACTCAACATTACAATCGATTCAACATTCATCTTGGATCGAATGTTGAATTAGTATAATGTTGAGGTGGCGTATAGCCAGTTAAAGAATGGTAAAACTCTTCTGTTAGATGCCCTCATTGTTTATCGGTGTATTTCAAAAGAGGGCTGGGTGAGTTTTTAAATTTGAAGAACACTGAATTTTAATAGTGTAGCCAGGAACAAGTATTTTCCTCCTTCAGTTTCTTTGGTCACTCAAATGCAAAAGACCTGTCTATCATGTGCTGATGATGGCTCAATAAAGCTATAAGCTAAAATTTCTTATTTAATGATTTACAATCTAAATATATAGTGGGACATTTATTTGGTGCTATGATGAAAACATGCAAATAGGATTAGCTAAGTCATCTCTTCTGAGCCTATCACAGGAGCGGATGCTGGTCAAGCCCCTCCTGCTTGCGGAGGAACAAAGGCTGGTAAGTACATTTGGGGACATCTTTGGCAGCTGTAAACCCCCTTGCTACATACTAAAAATTTTGTTTGGGGGGTAGACATACCCTTTAAGAAAATGGTAGCTATAGCAATGACTCCCTACCCCATTTGATTTTTTGGTAACATTATGGTTAATGCTACATACAGAAAAGTATGCTAAAAGCATAGCATCACACAGGAGCCTGGAATACAGATAGCATCAAGATAAAATGCCATAGCACTCATGGGTGAAGCTGCCCTTTAACATCCAGCCTCTGAGCCTCATATGCAAAATACTTATAAAGAAAGTTTTATTTAAGTCTTCTCTTTAAAAGAACTACAATTTACCTCAAAATTAAAATCCTTGAACGTAAACTACAGTTAAATATATATGTAAAGGACATACTGAGTGTGCTTCCTGTTTTTCGTTTGCATTTCTGTACCTTAAGCTGGGTACACACAATAGTGATAAAAGGGACAGTCCCGTCGGTACCTATGGGATAATTTTTAGCTAATGTGTTTACCGGCAAAATGACCAATTTTGACAGACGTTTGCTGTCAGCTTGATGGCTGGGGTTGGGCAGGGGTGCCTTACAATATATAGTTTGTTTGTATGCCCCCCCCAAAAAAATGTTTAAATTATAAACTATATATCCTAGGGAGGTAGGATCCCCCCCCCATCTGTAATCAAAAGTGATTACAAGAGATTGACACAAAAACTGTTACAGGTTAACATTTTTGCAAACTATAATAAGATTTTTTTAATGTTAAAATATTTTTGGGGGGGTCTAACATTTCTAGAAGACATATGTAAAATAGCTTTAAAACACCCAGCACACTTCTTTGCATTATGTAAAGACATCTTCCAGTAAGAAAAAGAACCAACAGTATTTTCCAGGCTGGAAAAGTCCCGTAAATGCATTAATGCCACTTCATACTTTTTTCTTTTTTTTTTATTTATAATTTTTTACTAAATATTTATATATAATATTTACAATAATATATAATATATTACAATATATTTATGTATATTAACAATATTGACTAGTGGTGAAAAAGTAAAATTTCACTTCTTTATAAACAGTGTTAAATCAATGTTAAAACCAGTGTTAAATACTTTACCTTGGCATCTTTTATATATATGCTCCTAAATACCAGTCTACTACATGTCTTGAATAAATTTGTGATTGCTCAATGCTCATAAGAGCAATTACAAAATAAATATTTTAATTTTCCAGTTTGCCAAACGGAAAAACATGATTTAAAGTTAAAAATCTTTCCCATAATCCAATGAAATGTATAAAAACTCACAAAAACAATCTCTCATGTCCATATGTGGCCAACAAATAGCCTAAATGCTTTGCATTAATGGGCAGTGGTGTTCTTTTATTTGAATATGCAGAAATCTTTCAGTTCTTCAGAATTTTTAGCAAAAACCTGCCCAATCTCAAGGACAAATAAAAACATACCCTAAAGGTGACCATACATTAGGCCGATTTTATGTACAATCCAACATACAATCCAACATTTCCATCGATTGGCCGAAAAATTTTACATTTTCCCATTCTTAACACACGACATTAGATCGTAAAATCGATTGTAATTACGATCGGGAAAGTTGGTTTTTAGGTCAATTGGTAGAATGATTGTAGTGTTTTCTAAAGTTCCGATTAAATGTGAATGTAATGTAACCTTACAATGGACGACATTCGACATTAATCACAAAACAAATTGAATGTTGAACAATATTTATTGTACATCTTGGTACAATTAACATTGTACATCTGTCTATCAAAATATCGGTCGGTTTAAGATTGTAATTACGATCGTAATAGTGTATGGCCACCTTAAATCTCGATCTTTTTTTGAATAATACAATATCCGATGTGCACCAATGCACACAGGAGCACGGCCAGCAAAAAGCAGAATGCTTAACACTAAAGCTAGGTACACACAGTGCAGATTTCTGAAAGATGACAGACAGGATCTGCAAGATCCTGTCTGCCATCTTTCAAAGATCTGCATACACACAGTCCCGAGCGTTCTCCCTATGAACTTCATAAGGAGAACGCTCGGGACTGTGTGTTTCCATTGGCCGCGCTAGACTCCTCTATAGTGAGTCTAGCACGGCCAATGGAAATTTTCCATCGTTTACCCGATCGTTCGGCGGCCGAGCGCTCGTTCGGGGAAACGAGCGTACACACATAACGATAAAGCCCCGATACCGTCGGATCGGTCAGACGGTATTGGGGCTTTATCGTTACTGTGTGTACCCTACTTTAGGCTATGTTCTTATGTTCTATGACTGAACACAGCTTACACACACACCTACATGCAGGATATATGATGTCTGGATGCAATTTTTATAGAATTTTATGTTTGTTGCAAGTTTACTAAAAATATTTTTAAAAAAAGATTAAAAAGTTAGAAATCTAGTCTAAACCCTCAGGACAAAAAGAAAATTCCAACAAAATATTAACTTTTCACATTCCTCCTCCTAGATCATTTTCCAGCCCGAGCAGCACGCCCATAACTAGCTATTCTGGGGTGCTGATAATGTTTAACTTTTTTAGGAGGGTTAGCATGCCATTTAAATCACTCTGAAAAATGTATGGATCTAATTGCTTGCCCTTTCTCTCTGTGTTCATAATATAGTATAATATAAAAACATGGAATAGCACGTTATAGGGAGGTACCCCGTAAGGTTCACCCGCCTGACATGTTAGAAATCTTATCTAAACCCTTCTTCCTGGTACTCCTGATTGAAGATAAATTACCTTAAAGTCCACCAGTTTCCTCTGCTCTCTGCCAGCTCTATAAGGCTCATAAGGCTTTTTGGTGTGCTAGCCCCCATTC
The DNA here is from genome assembly GCA_019447015.1 of Hymenochirus boettgeri. Classification (NCBI taxonomy): domain Eukaryota; kingdom Metazoa; phylum Chordata; class Amphibia; order Anura; family Pipidae; genus Hymenochirus; species Hymenochirus boettgeri. Next base: position 124,913,211 of record CM033470.1, read on the forward strand.
AAGGCTGTGATAGTAATGTTAAAAGGCATGTCCACCCCTAACTCTAAAAGTTCGCTCAACTGCAGGGGAGGCACAACAGTAAAGAGCCGTAAATCATTGCCAGGGAGATTACTATCCCAGCCATGACTGAAGGTTGCAACCAGCATCAGAGGAAGACCATGGAGAGTACCTATAATGATCTCAGGGCAGGGTGGGGAAGACAAGTATAGATTTTTGGTAGGGGTGGATATTCCTTTTATATTCCAATTCCAAGCATCCCCTGAAAGATTATGTACAACTACAACTATCTGGACTGGAGGTGCTGGGAATTGTAGCAATTGAGACAAATGCATAGGTGGATTGACATGCATAGTAAAATCAAAAATAACCACACTCAATTGTCTCATTTGTGCAGGGGCAAAGTAATGTGGGATCAGCAGGCAACCTTATTATTAATATTATAATTATTATTCACTACTGGTTGTGTCATGAATGGATACGGACAAGGACTTTTCCCTCCCTGCTGCCTTAGGCTAAATACCGAACATGTGCAGGATAATGTGGGGTGAGAGCCAAATAGCTTCCTCCTTACTACCTGCTTTGGCAGAGCAATAACCAGAGCACAGAACGAGGTTAGCACTTTATTCCACACACACTTTAAGGTGATATATGAAGCCAATAAAGAAGTCAGGTAAAGATTTGTTCATCTACAAAGATGCTATTTAGTTAGAAAATTACTAAAGGTGTTTCAACTTTAAAAAATAATCCAGAATAGTGTTTTTGCCAGTGGATACAGTGAGAATGATATTCAGGACAATGAAAATGGCCTCTCTCTTTAGAATTCAGCTTAACCTGGGTACACACCATACAATAATTTGGGCCAACCGACCGACATTTCAGTGTTTCGTTCGGTCAGTCGGGCCGAATTATTGTATATATTGAAGCTGGATGAGTTTTTTAAAAAAAAATAAACAATGTTATATGTTATTGGTATTGATACATAAAGCTGGTGTTGACCCAGGAATATTAATGTTTTTCTTTTTTTTTCCTGGATCAACTGGTAGGCAGGAATTGAGTAATGCTGGACGCAGATGTCTTTATTCAACCTAAAATACTGTATTATAGTCTGAGTTAGCAGATCACAAGAGAATTGTGTGTCAAGCCTTGTTCATGTAAAATGTATCAGTTATCAGGAAGGAGGTTACTGGTATTAATACCAGGGAAGTCAGTCGGCAAAAAATTACTAACTCTCTTTTAAGTTTAAAAATAATGAAGAAATAGAATATGTAAAAATTTTTTACTGTGACTGAGCTTTTCAAATGATTCTTTTGCCAGAATGTGGAATTTTGAACCCAATCACGCGGTTTTTCAATGGGCCATGCTATTAAACCGAAATATCGGCAGTACCAATTTCAGACAGACGACAGACTACCAAACTGATTTAATGATCGGTAGTCCATCTGATTTATGATGTGTACACAGCCTAATATCTATGTGAGTTTAAATTGATGTATTATTAAACTTGGGAATGGCAGGCTTAGGTATAGATTTCTTTAGATATCCAATCTGAACCATCTTACATTTCAAATGTCAATCAAAGGAAAATTGTCTCTTAAGTTAAAACATAGCTTTTATATCTGTATGTATTAAGTAGCACCACTGCTCATACTTACCTTCATCAACATAAGCTATAATATTCCACCCATCCACTTCCGTGCATGGACATAGTGACTGTCATTGACTTATAAGTATACTGTTGACTATGTGACTACATTGTTATGTAGTTGGGGGAGGGGGTTGGCTTATACCTAATCCCGGCCCCACTCCAATACCGCACCTGTATGATTAACCCATCCCCACCCTAATGTCTACTGCCCGTATAGCTCCTTCATCAACTCGTACCCTAAACACAATTAATATTACTAATTTACCTCTCCTTTCCCTTCCCCCTGCTCCTATATCTGGGGCCTTGTGGAATGCATTGTCTGTTTGTAATAAACTTGCACATTTACATGATCTATTTATCTCTAACTGCTTTACTTTTCTTGGTCTTACCGAAACATGGCTGTCAATCTCTGACTCTGTCTCACCTGCCACACTCTCATATGGTGGCCTTCACTTCAGCCACACCACTAGGCCCGATAATAAATGTGCTGGGGGAATTGGTATTCTTCTCTCTGAGCGCTGTACTTTCAAACCCATCACACCCTTACCAGCCCTCTTCCGTCTATCTTTTGAGTTCCACTCAGTCTGTGTTTACTCTCCCACACCCCTGCAGATTATGGTTATTTATCGATCAAAATGAAAAACTACTACCTACCACCACCAAAAGACCACACACCAAAATAATATAATGTATAACAACAACTGTATTAATACATCAATAAATGACCGGCGGTCACAATATTAAAAGCTTATAAGAATATCACATATAGAATATACTGTGTACATAATCCAACATACCACAAAGTTATTACATGTATATCAATAGCTCATATATAAATGAATGAATAAAAAGAGGGCATGTAGCTAAAAAGTTCCAAAAATTAATAAAATCACCCGAAACAGTCCTCCTAATAGTAGATATCCAAAGAGTATACCGTCCGTGGTGATATATAGTAATGAAGGAGATAAATATCAAAAACAGCGGTGTGCGCACACCTAAAAAATGTGTATAAAAAAGACGTATCAATACTGCACCGTGCTCTCGTCGTACACTGCTGGGCAAAAGGCGTATCACTTACGATCCCCCGAATATAAAAAGTTGTTAAATCCGTGGCAAGCGAGCTCTTGGGATCTATGTATCGCTGTTCTAGTCCGCTAGAAGGTAGACACTTCCAAATTCCTTCTATTCCGACACCGGCTTTTGGCAGATAAACTAACACATCAGAATACCAGTTAGACCTCCCGCACTCCTCGTGTGCCATCTCTGCCTTCATGTCCTCCCGCTTCCTCAAACTAAACATGGACAAGACTGAACTTGTCCTTTTCCCACCCTCACAATCTGTTCCCCTCCCTACCCTTACTATTCATATTAACAACACACCCATATCTCCATCTCCTCATGTCCACTGCCTGGGAATAACGCTAGATTCGATTCCGATCTTTCCTTCAAGCCTCATGTCAATTCGCTTGCCAACTCCTGTCGGCTCCAACTCAAAAACATCTGCCGCATTTGACCCTTCCTCTCGAAGGAAGCTACAAAAATCCTAGTCCATGCCCTAATCATATCCTGACTAGACTACTGCAACACACTCCTGTGTGGTTTACCAAACAACCTCCTGGCACCGCTTCAATCCATTCTCAACTCTGCTGCCCGGCTCAGTCATTTCTCTTCTCGCTTCTCTAATGCCTGTCCTCTCTGCCAGTCCCTCCACTGGTTGCCCATCACGCAAAGAATCCAGTTCAAACTGCTTACCTTATCCTATAAAGCACTATCCAACATAGCCCCTCCATATATTTCAGAGCTGATCCAGCAATACCGTCCCAGGCGCAACCTCCGCCACCGCAACCCTCCTCTCATCCACTCTGGTCACCTCTTCCCATGCCCGTATTCAGGACTTTACTCGTGCTGCCCCTCTGCTCTGGAACCCCCTTCCTCAGTCTGTCCCTCACTCACCATCCCTTAACACCTTCAAACGTAACCTTAATACCCACCTCTTTAGGCTAGCATATAACCTGGCCTAAACATTACCCCCTTGCTACCCAATTTGATCCAACCTGCCTCTCATGCTCCACTGCCAATCTATTTACAGCCTACCGATTCCTGTCACCTTATGTCTCACCCCCATATCCCCTAGTCTGTAAGCTCTTTGGGCAGGGTCCTTTCTTCTATTGTATAACGGTATTGCTGTAAGAAATTCCTCACTCTGTTTACTTATATTATGTATTACCTGTGTATGTAATATATATGATTTTATATAACATGTATTACCCTGTATGTATTGGATGACTATGTAATTGTAAAGCGCCACAGAAGATGTTGGCGCTACATAAATCAATAATAATAATAATAACACCAGCAGAGTAATGCTGGAAGGTGCTGGACATAAGTATTGCACAACCTTAGTGACAAGCTTGACCTTCAGCAATAAACTACACTAATGTATATCGCCCTGTAAGTACCTTAGAACCCTAAAGTACTTACAGGGCGATGCACCACTGGCCACTATATTAAAAACTGGTCTTAAATTTAGTTTAAAAGGTTAGCAAGACATGGTTTGGGGTTGCTGCGCAGGTATCGTGGATTGAAGATATATTTGCAGAGCTTTTTAATGTCAGTTAATGGCCGTCATTAAAGTCCTGCAAAAGTTTAACAGTGGATCGATTGGCATATTACATTGGAGGGCTCAATATGAAAACCTTGCAGCCCATGATTTGGGCACTACTGCTCTATAAAATCCCCCACCTTCTATTTTTCCATTACTCTAGTAAGGCCAGTCTACGGTTACCAGACCAAGGATTGGAGGACATTCTAAAAAAATATAATTTGTGCATCTGGCCTCAGTTTTTCATGAAAAGGGCGCATGCAGCCCAATGGTTGGGCACCACCAATGTGAGTCCCGCAGGCTGCAGTTTTTCATGAAAAGGGAGCATGCAGGCCATGGGTTGGGCACCACTGCCCTATAATATATACCCCCCACCAACTAATTTCCCTTCACCCTAGTAAAACCACTCTATGGTTACCAGACCAAGGATTGGAGGACGTTCTAAAAAAATAAAATTAGTGCAACTGAACTGATTTAATTTAAGCTGTATGCAGTTAGACAGTTTGCATGTGTGAAATGGATTGTCAAAACTTTCCAGTGCTGTGTCAAAGTGATTACTGAGCATGATTTCCCTCACAGAGAGTTATGTTTAATAAAGGGAAATCGCTTAAGAGTGGGAGGGGTGTGGATACAAAATGAGTACTGGATGGATGGCATGCAGCAACACACACACCTGTATATGCTAATTATTTATAGATTAAGATGAATTGATGTAATTTTTCACCCATTTTCATACAATTTAAAACCTATTAACCAAAATATAAGACAGAGCATTTGAACACGTCAATAAATTGACCTAAGCTTATCAGACCTTAGCTGAGCAATGGTGTATCTGATGAAGGTACTTGGGAAAGTCCACTGGGAGTACAGATCGCACTGCCCCACTGTGCACCATCTATCTTGAGATTTTTAAAGCTGAAATCTGTGTGAAAGATTGTTGGACAACCTAATAATCGGTCTTAATCTAATCTACCAGGTTGTTAAATGATTAAAGTGTAGGCTATGTATACACGGCAGATTGTTGATAAATACCAGACTATTTGTTATGTAATGTTGTGTAAAACCTTAGCTGAAAGATTGTGTATTTACTATCAAGAATGTGGCTTGATTGACAAAGAACTGTAATATTACATAGCAGACAACATGGTTTTATTTGTTTCTTATATGCAGGAAAACAATGGAAATAAACATAAAGATGGACAATACACACATACTGTTAAAGCAATCAAGGAGATCAAATATAAGTTCTTATCATTAAAAGTGGTTCTAATTTTGCCCCAACCAATCTGATGTTAGCTTTCAAATTAAATAAGATCTGATTGGTTGGGGCCAAATTAATACCATTTTTAACGATAAGAACTTTAATTGAATCTCTCTGCATGTGTTTAATCAGTAGTTAAATTAGTTAGTGTGTAATTTGGTCATGCACATTGATGGCAACACTATACTGACCCATTTTTTGTTCTAAAGGATAAGGTAGTGCATCACAAGGTAAGCAAGAAGGATATGTGGCTGAAGTTACACCAGTGATGGATTCCCACATAAACTGATCGGTTTCAGTTATGTAATGATATTCACTATCAATAATGACAGTCAATGGGCTTAAATACATAGAAATTACCTGTTTTTTAAAAACAGAATCAGACTGACTTTTTGGCATTTTGGTATGTGTGGCAAGATTGCACTTTCTTTAAGAACAGCTTTTTGCAATTTACAGGGAGATGTAATACTTATCTTCCATGATCCTCTTCCTCTCTGGTTCCTGCGATGCAGTAATCACTTGAATCAACATGATTTACTGCATTGCATGAACAAGGCAGGTAAGAAGCACAGAAGGTAATGCAACAGTTTTAATAACATTTGTTTTCCCGCTACTAAGATACCTGTGCTGTTAATTTTCAACTTTTTGCGGTCGATATTACATCTCCCAGTTAGTTTCCTGCAAGTTTGCTCAATTTGTACTAATATTTCCTGAAATTATCCCCTATCACAGCTTGAAGGCTGTTTCTGAAGTACCAATTCTGAGATTGGTATATCATTTTCTCAATGCTTTATTTTGAAAGATACGATTCATAACCATGCATATTTTGTAGACATGAAGTGGAATAAAGGGAATTTTCTTACATAAGGGCTTGTTTGTAAGATGTTTTTTTGCTCTTCTCCCAAATTGCATAACTGTCCTCTGAACTTACAAAGCTCTAGGCGATGGTGGGGGTGGATTTCTGTTCACTGATCTCTTCTGACTTCTCCTTGGATCACAAGTAAAAACCAGTTTATCTGCCTTTCCCCTCCCCTCAGGAGATTATCTGTGTGTTTAGCAGCTATGTGGATCATTCCAAAGCTCTGGCCATAGTTACAGTAAAGGGGCCAATCCACTCAACAGATTGTTCATTTGATAAAAGAAAGTATCTAATGTTCACAGACATCCATCTCTGATTCTTACCCAAAAGGTTACCATAAAAAAAAAGCTAAGGGGTTGTTCACATGATTTGCCTTTATGTGCATTTGTATGCAGTTTTGGGAATATATGCATTTTTAAAAAAAGCAATGACATAAATTTTCGCACAAACATCCATATTAGCATTCACACCAGTGTTCTTATTAGTGGTGGTCTGATGCTTTTAAAATACCCACTGCTGCATGCATAAATATCCGGAAACACACTCAATAGGGGCGAGGCCACTTGCGTTGCAATGTCTGCCTGTCATTTTTGGGGATTGAAGCACATGTGATCAACAGATCGCAGCGCAAACGGCCCCAGCGCGCCTATTTTGGCCACTCCAATTGGGCCACACTAGTGTACGCTTTTTAACACACAATTGGATTGTGTGTTAATTCACACTGATGTGGCCTAGCTCTTAAACTGTATGTATGTGGAAAACACATTTGCAATGTGTACAAACACATCACTTTTTTTTATACCTTTTACAGCTTTGAGTTTTGTGTTTTGCAGTGTTAAGCATGAAGCTAATTAGATTACTGCTGTTTTTGTGTCTATTGCATTCTGTTATTTTTCCTCCTTACATTGTTTTTCTTTTTTGGTTTGCACATTTTGTTAAAAGGCATGTACACCCTTTATTTCACTCACCTTATATAGTTCTTCTAGTAATCTTTTGCATTGTGGTAATTTTCCCCCCTGTAATTTGTAAATAGTAGATTTAAACATGTTTACTTCTTCATATAGTAAGGAGTCTCACACACACTGGTAATCAGTCAGCTCCTATTCCAAGTTAGTTAGAAACTTAGGCGCTGGATTGGAATCTTACAAAATGTAGAGTGAAATTGATTTGCTCTGAAGGTTTCATATGTAAGTGACAAGTGTCAGTTAATATCTGAACAAAAACACAGTTTTCTGACACATTGACACAGACATGTCCAGCCTCTAAATATCAATAACCTCAATGGAGGATCTGGGTCTGTAAGTATTGAAACTGAATATGTAGGGGTGCTTTACCCATAGACTGATTGTTATTTAGAGGCTGGACATGCCCTTTAAAATTAAAGATGGAGTCAGATTCAATTCAGTTTCAAGCAAATATATATCCTCTAATATTTACCTTAGATATGTTTACTTTTGAGCAGGGGTGTTTCAAGACCTTTTGTCACCTGATTCAAACATTTAAAGCTGCACCTAAATCTTTTTACAATATGTGAAGTGGAGCAGCCTGTGTTAAGCCAGCCATCCAGTTCAGTATCAAGTGTTAAGTCAGCCCTCCAGTTCAGCAGCAGTTTTAGGTCAGCCCTTCAGTTCAGAGGCAAGTCTTAAGTCAGCCCTCCAGTTCAGCTGTCAGTGTATAGTTTGGCTACCTTAGTTGTAGTTTCTTTATATTCCAGCATACCCCATAAATGGGGTGTTCGGGCTGTTAAATACCATCTTGAGAGGTACAGTTCTTATCCCATTGAATGGATTAATTTTATATTAGATGCTCTCACTTACCTGCTGACGCATAATTTCTTCTATTTACAACAGCGTGGGGCATCATTGGGTGCTAAATTTGCGCCTACATATGCCAACCTGTTTATGAGGTGGTGGGAGGAGACTATACTCTTCCACCACCCCTGTTTTAGTTTGGACACATCAAAGATTAGTCTATATAAGAGGTATATAGATGATTTGTTGGTGGTATGGACAGGTACTGAGCTGGAGTTCTCCGAATGGGCTAATGCCATGAAAAACTGAATTTGAGTTTTTCTCACCATTTTGGTGGCAATGTGATTAATTATTTAAACATCTGCATTTTCACCACAGAGAAAGGCCTGGAGATAGATAACTATAGAAAGCCAGAATCGAGAAATACTATACTTCATGCCAAGTCTGCCCATCCGCCACACTGTATAGCAGCAGTTCCCTATGGTCAATACCTGAGATTACGTAGGAACTGTTCTAATAATACCTTGTTTAAACGTGCTGCCCAGGATATGACAAATAGGTTTAAGGATAGAAAATATAATAATAAGTCATTACAAAAAGCTGTATCTAGGGCATTCGCAAGTCATAGACAGGAGCTTTTAAATAAAAAGCGGTCCCATACGATCTCGGGTACACAGCCCCCTCAGGAGTCTAAGGGTACATACTTTGTTACTCGGTTCAGTGCACAATATTGCCAAATAGTGTCAACAGTAGAGATGGTCGAACTATTGAAAGTTCGGTCCGTTTTCGAACTTTCGAACTATTGCAAAAGTTCGAAAGTTCGAAAGTTCGAAAACGGACCCATTAAAGTCTATGGGAGGCAAATCGAGTCAAATACAACTAAAATATTAATGGTAACTTAATGTAAATGGCTGTGGGACCTGGGAAATGGTCTAGGGAGCATGTTCCAATATCCAGGACTTTTGTAAAATCGATTTTACTCTCACGCACGCTACTTTCGAGCTTTCGCGTTCGAACGTTCGAGGTAACATGGACATTTTACTCGCAGATTCGATGCTCGCGTATAGGCTGTAATGGAGACTTTACTCGCAGATTCGATGTTCGCGCCTAGATATCATGTACATTTTACTCGCAGATTCGAACGTTCGAACGTTCGAACATTCGATAAATCATCGAAAGTCCGGGAAATATCGAAAGTCCGCGTCCGAGATAGTTCGAGAAGTCCGGGTCCGTTCGAACTCGAACAGTTCGGCTCGAACTCGGGTTCGAGTTCGAGTTCTATGCCATCCCTAGTCAACAGTAAAAAGGTACTTACCCATCCTAGAAGAGGATCCACTGATGAAACAAATTTTGAAACGTGGATGCAAATTTGTCCCTAGAAGGGCCAAGTCCATAGGCGATAGACTGTCCCCTAGTTTATACAACTCGCCTAGAGTATCTTCTAATACATGGCTTAATTTAAAAGGTACGTTTAAATGTGGTTCGAGCATGTGTAAAACATGTCGACATATCTACAAATCCAATAGTATTAGTAGTACAGTTGCGGGAAAGACATATAAGAATGAAAATTTTATAAATTGTAATTGAAACTGCAAACAGGGTGCCGGATCTGGTTTCCGGCTGTACAGAACACCGGGGGAAACAGGCAGTATAAGTATAGATCAGCTAAGTTTTTCTGCAAATAACTATCGCGGTTGGGGGTGGGTAAGGGACACCTACACTACAGAAAAGGGATATGGAGCTAGGGGGAGGGATAGGAAAATGGGAGGAGGTTGCAGTGAGCATGGCATAATTCTCCCGGAGGAGATACAGGAGGCAGAAACATTATGGGACATAGGCAGGCTCCTGCTCTTTACTTTTTTGGACTTTGGAGTAGAGATGTCCGAACTTCCAAAAATCCGGTCCGCGCGAGGATCCGCGGATTTTCAAAAAAATCCGAAAATTCGAAAATCCGCGAGCGGACCCGTTAAAACGTATTAAAATGAAAGTTCGGCAAAATCCACATTAAAAGTGGTCTAAATAGCCTTGGTAACGTACACTTAACCACTCAGGGACCTGGGTAATGGCCTTAGAAGCACGTATAAATGCCAACAATACCTAAAAAGTACAGTCCGCTAGCGTGACTTTAAAAAAACAGTATTTTTCGAAAATACGAGGATTCCCGTAAAAACGAAGATTTCCGTAAAAAAACGAGGCTTTCTGTAACTATGATAGCTGCCATTGGCTAATTTGGATCATGTGGCTTGCTCCGTCTTGAAAATTTACACGAATTACTCGTTTTTACGAGTATTCTCGTAATTACGAGAATACTCGTAATTACGTGAATCCTCGTAATTACGAGGATCTTCGGTTTTTTCCGTATCCCGCAAGTATCGTAGATCTTCGTAATTACGGAGATACTCGTATTTTCGAAAATTTTCGTAAAAAAAAAAAATCCGCAGTTCGGAAGTTCGGAAGTCCGGAATAATCCGCCGTTCGCGGACGGGAGAAATCCGCGGCGGATCCGGGTTCGGGTCCGCGAACCGGCCATCTCTACTTTGGAGGGACATTGCAGGGCAGCTATTTGGAGCAGGGATGTAAGGTAAGGATTTTACTACACTACACAGTGGGGCCAGTAGTGGGTTAAAATGTAGTTTTGGGGGTGGACATGCCCTTTAAGCACACCAGTTTAGTAGCCACTGTTAGGTCATCCCTCCAGTTCAGCATTCACTGTTAGGTCAGCCTTCCAGTTCACCAGCCAGTGTTGATTTAACACAGACTGGTAAACATAAGATACCCAAACCCAAAATACCCAAACATACTGGTAAATATATGTTGCCCACAAAGATTAGTAACTATAAGATGCCCACACAGACTGGTAAATATAAGATGCCCACGCAGACTAGATGTCCCCTCCCCCCACAAAACTATGATCTGGGTCTGCTCCCTGGACTGTGGAAAAGGAAAAACAATCTTGTGGAGCTTATGACAGATTAAGCAAAAACACTTATGAAATTATTATAAAAAGAATGAATGAATGAATGACAAGGCTCTTTAGCAGTTCATTGTAACACGATGAATGGCTACACTGGAATCAATGCAGCCTGCATCATGCTTCCAATAAAAATACCAACCAATTTGCATGTAGATTTTATATAGTAAGTCACAAGTGAGTACACCCTTACATTTTTTGTAAATATATATATATATATATATATATATATATATATATATAAAAACAACCAAAAAACGGGGGGGTTGGAACCTGATGATGGCTCGTGTGTGGAGGGCCGAAACGGTAGGTTTTACTGTCCTACTGATATGGAATAAAAAAACTTTCTATTTTGAGTCCTAGGAGTGCTCTGTGTTACATTCTGCTGGGATATATATATATATATATTATAATATGATATAATATATTATATATTATATTATATATTATATATATATATATATATTAAAGTACATGTAGAACTGTGCACACAGGATTTATCAAAATATCAAGTATTTATTGTGCAAATTGCATATCGACAACGTTTTGGCCCCTTTCTAGAGCCTTTTTCAAGCCAGTGCAAATACACAAAAATGTGCTCATTTAAGTGCTAAGTGAGCCACTCCTGTTCCTGTGACATCATCATCATAATCAAAAATACCAACATGTGCTAGAATAAACAATTCTCAGGAATACTTCTATTTAAAGTGCAAATATATTCTGTGCATAAATTTTAGAAAGTGCATAAAATAGTGCTACTAAAAAGCAAAAAGGATATATAAATATATATAGTTACGTTTAAAAGTGCTAAAAAGATCACTGGTTTCAAGTGCAAGTATACAGCAGTACAATATATCTGGTAGTCATAAAAAGTATATTACAGACCAGAGCATATAATAGCTGGTAAAATTGCATCCATTTTATAAATTCACTTTTTAGGAAATACATTCAAACTGTATTAACATAACATATAGCAATATAGTAATGTCTTATCGCATCTACTCCTTTTAAATACTTTCCAAATAATTAGTACCAAGTTAAAAGCCGGTTAAAGCACGCTCTGCTCCTACATGCTCATAACAGTCTCAAAACAGAAAGCTGGTGGTGGGGCTTCCGACTAGGTACCTGCTGAGGTAAAAGTATGCATATCTCAGCGTCGGAGCTACGGATTAAGTTAAGATTAAAACACATCTTAGATTTTGGGGGGTAAGTAGGCTTAAACTACTTATTGGCTTGTTTTTTGGCTGGACATGCCCTTTAAGACATTCAGTCAAAAACATCTTACATTTCAGCTTACAAATGCGGTGCCTTAGTATCATAAACTCTTCTGTTATGTATAGTTTTTCTGAAGCTGGAATGGTGACAGTGGGTACGTGAACTTCATGGTGGAAAATTCCCTTTTACAATGCTGCCTCATAGGGATTTCTGAACATGCTTGCCCTCACAGAGAGTCTGTCAGGGGGCTGGGGGACTGAGGTTGAGCAAACCAAGTACTGGTCATTAAATATAATAGAGAACCAGGTTTTCAGTTTAGGTTTTTGTTGGACCTCCACCTAAGTATAATACATTTTCTGGCATAAAAAAGAGTTTTTCTTATAAATATGTGGTCACATTTAGACCACATATCCTCCTCTATTGCTCTAAACAGACAAATCAAAAGTCGGGCTGTTAGTATATGGGATATAATCTCATGCACTTTGAACCAAAATTGCATCATAAAGGACATTCCCATATTGAGTGGACACAATCTGTCCTGTCAGGGCATGTCCTGATTTTATTGATGGTGTTATGGCAAATCTGTTTGAGTGATAGATATGCCTGATGAATAACATTAAAAATGGATAAGATGGATGTTTGCCACCAGATATACATAGGTGAAACATAAAGTTTATATATGTACTTACATATTTGAAACCCCTATTTTTTTATGGAAGAGTCAAAATGGAAGGTTTAGCCACACCGCTGTCTATGCTAAAACCTCTGCATGTGTTTAGATCAATAAAAACTGAAAGGAAATGTCGCGCATACTACGTATGTCGCACCTCGAAGGCGATCTTAAATTCGAAAACACGACTATCTACATCTTCGTGGACTTTTCGATCGACCTACAGAAATGGTGAGCATCATTCATGGATGTTAAAAAGCAACTACAACTTAAAAGGATATAAATATTCTATAATCTACCTGGCAAAACTCCGGATAACCAATGTTACAAATACCCGCTTTTTGACAACGCTGAAAATGCAATGATATGGATCCAAACCTGTCAACCCAACAACATCATCATCCGAAGCTAACCTTTTCCTCACGACCACCTCATCAGAACTTCCATAACCCCCCCCCCCGCTTCAACCCCAATTCAGCTACCCCCCCCAACTGTATGTCGAAGGTTGGGGACATGATACCTCGAAACTGTAAGTACTTCCCAATCCTGGGAACAACACCCACAAACTTTGTTGTCTAAGGACTTCTACCCATTACCCACTCCCCCTACTAACATACTATTGCCTGCATTGACTTTGATATTTCCTGAACTAAAAAGCAAATCCGTCACCTTCTGAGAACAGGCCTAGGCAAACAAACACCGACCATTTGGTAAACCACCCCCCCTAATCTACAGCAGGCCTGTTGCACTACTACCATTGAACTGCTCCCTATTGTCGAAATGCTGATGCCATACAATCTACAATACAATTCTATTATACAGTAAATATAACAATAGACCATTACTACCTAAAACTCTTCTAACAACTATCCACTTTAACCTCCCCATCCCTATCCCCCAACCACCACCGCCCTTTTTGTGTTTTCCTTTTGCCCCTCTCTCTCCTACCCGCTTCTTATACACCTATCTATCTCAAATGGTCTAATATAAGTGCCATAAACCTGCAATAACTATGCAACTGAAAATATGCACAAATGTCAATAACTTGTTATAGGTAGATATATAGTATGTGATCAGCTGCGTCAATTAATGAATCAAACTTCTACTTTATCAGAAACTATCTACTTTAAACCCCATTACCCCATCCCTCCTCCCTCCCCCCAACCTCCTTCATTTTCTTCTACATTTCCATCTATCAAAGGACTGATAAGTTACTGTAATCATATAGCTGAAAAGAACTACAAATGTTAACAACCCAATATGTTTGCAATGTATGCCTATATATAAGTTAACACATGGTATCAATCTTTATTCTCTAACTTAAAAACTGTACTTTAAGTCTGTTCCAAATATCTTATCATCTTCATGTTAAAACATATATGGATAGCCATATATAAAAAATTACCTTCTCTCTCTACCTCTATCGCTTTAAACTACTCCTCTCCTCCTTATCTTTCCCTGAGCCTATACCTCCTACTAACAGCTACATACTAACTCCCTAAGCTTTCTAGCTGCCTTGTTTACTAATTCCAAGTCAAACCACACTCGAGAATGATGGCAATGGTGAAATTGTTAACCCTTACCACCACTAGTACATGATGCCTGCTAGCCTAAATGGTTTGATCCGAAATGTAAAACTAACCCCTCCCTAGTCTTATATCTTTCTCGATTTCTACCTTTCTCACTAACTCTACTAAGTAACAGACTAATACCCCTTTATTGGGCCTGGGACCTGCAGTCACAAAGTACTAGACAAGTTAAATTAAAGTACACCCCATTATAATTTGTAACGATAAATGGTTACTTTACCAAAAACTGTTTAACTGCTTTGCAAATAACAATTGTAACTGGTTGTCTTTAATATTTGTTACCGTTAAGATGTCATTATGCACCATATTAACTTCCCTTTTCTACTGGAAATATCCACCCCTTCCCTACCCACCCTTCCTGGACACCACCGCCTTACCTCATTGAGTCACAACACACCACCATAATGCAAAATGATTAGCTTCTTGACAAGAAACACCCGAGGCCTCAATGACAAATTGAAGTGTGCAGCAGTATTCACATTTCTTCAACAATACAACCCTGATATCATCTGCCTACAAGAAACTCATCTAAAAAAATTCACCACCAAATATCTACGCAAGAGATGGGTCAGATGGGCAGCACATAGCTGCCACACATCATACTCCTGAGGAGTGTCAATCCTTATACGTAACGCCACCAGATACAAAATGCAAAAAACCTCAATAGACGACCAAGGCAGATATGAATGTGTGGCTCTGGAAATCAACCAAATGCACTTTGTACTGATGGTCATCTATAACCCCCTACCAGCAGAACTACAAACTCTCAAAAAGATGATAGACTTTACTTCCACCTATCCACACTCCCATGTAATTTGCATGGATGACTTTAAATTAACAATGGACCCCAAACTCATTCTATGAAGCATCCATTATTGTACTATTAAAACCTGGAAAAGACCCAGCCGACCTAAACTCATATAGACCTATATCGATACTCAATAGCGATTACAAAATCTTAGCTAAGGTCTTAGCCAACAGACTGCAAAAAGTAATGCTGGACCTTATACATCCAAACCAAACTGGCTTCCTCCCAGGCAAATTTACCTCGAACAACCTCAGGCACACGCTAATACAGTCACAGATCAACCATGACAACACTGGACAACGTATAATGGTCTCCCTAGACATGCAGAAAGCCTTTGACACTGTGGAATGGGACTTTCTATGGGCATGCCTTTACAGATATGGCTTCGGAAACTACTTTATTAAATGGTTACAAATACTGTTCAAAGAACCCCAAGCCTATATCACTCTAAATGGCACAAACTCACAACCATTCCCACTCTCGAGAGGTACTAGACAGGGATGTCCCTTCTCAGCACTGCAATTTGCCTTAGCAATAGAAGCTCTAGCAATTAAAATTCGTTCAGATACCTCAATTAAAGGCTTCTCGCTGGACAACAAATCCGAGACACTTGGACCTCATGCAGATGATGTCATTCTCTACTTAGATAACCCCGGTACACCACTAAAATCCCTGATTCATACTGCCCCATTCAAACAGCAGATCACTTTGAATACCTAGGCATTTATATTACTTTATCGCCCATTTATTTCTAAAGATTGAATATACAACCACTACTTGAAATAACTCAATGCAAAGCTACTGACGTTCAATTTATTAGGACGAATTAACCCAATCAAGATCAATCTACTTCCAAAACGCCTCTATCTCGCCTCTACCCCAAGCTAATAAAACTCCAATCAATAGCATTAACCATAACGATAACAACAAACTGGCAAAGATATATACCAGAATTACCAAATGATTCATGGAATGATTTTGCCAACTTACATATGACTGTCTCACCATCAGCTAATAACAAACTAATACAATATAATATTATACAACAAACCTATCTCTCACCAAAAAGAATGCATCGCATTTCAACATCCAGAGCTCACACGTGCCCGAAATGCTACCAAGACCAGGCCAACTTCTGGCACCTCATATGGACATGCTCAAACGTGAGAACATTTTGCCAGCAAATTATTACTTTTTTAACTAACATAACTAAACTACCCATACTGTTCAAAAGCGAAATATGTGTACTAGGGATACTAGACAAAGAAATATGGACTAAATATCAAAGAATTTTCTTGACGGAAACTCTCTTCCTTTCTCGGAAGACCATTATTCTTAAATGGATGGCACCCGATTCATCAACCCTCGCCCAATGGAAAACCCTCATTAACACCACATTACCATACTTCAAAATCCTATACCAAAAAAGAAAATGCCCCCAGAAATTGACAAAGATATGGAACCAATGGATCGAAAACCAAGATACTACTATCTAAGTGCCGAAAAGGCGGTGGTGCCCCCCCCCCCCCCCCCCCCCCCCCCCCCCCCCCCCCCCCCCGCCTTTCTATTTTCAAGACTCAAGGGGTTTTATTTATAAATAAATGCAAATTTAGAAATGGTGCTTGTAAATATTTATAAAGTTTATTGGTCAAATGTTTAATTGCACAATTAATACTGTTTCTACCATAAGAAGATATACAACAAATTATATTATGATAATATTTATATGATTGAGACTGTCTTGTACAATCTTAAATACTGTACCTATTGTAAATCAAATTACTGCTAATAAACAAGAAGTTAAAAAAAAAATATATAAACAGTGGCTCTTTTAGGCATAACAGACTGACGCGTTTCGTGTCAGTGTAGATACTTCAGTGTAGACACTTCATGTGCCCTGGCACATATATCTAGTGCAAGGGCACATATTAATACATATTAAACAGACACACTTTAGCACACATATATTCAACACTTATATTTCACTGACCTGTATATATAAAATGCCATATCCAGCAGCACACACTGACCTTTATATATAAAATGCCATGTCTAGCCGCACACACTGACCTGTATATATAAAATGCCATGTCTAGCAACACACACTTACATGTAAATATAAATTGTTCGATGTCCAGCAGCACACACTGACCTGTGTATATAAAATGCCATGTCAAGCAGCACACACTGACCTGTATATATAAAATGTCATGTCCAGCAACACACACTGCCCTGTATATATGAAATGCCAGGTCCAGCAGAACACACTGAGTTGTATATATAAAATACACCTAATGCTCAGTACACACAGACCTGTATGTATAAAATACCCCCATCGTCAGTAAAGCTACTTACTGACTGAGTCACTGGAAGCCAGGGCTCATGGGGCCATGCAGAAGACACAAGGAATTCCAGCAAGCAAGCAAGCACACACCCTTTTTCTCTTTTTCTAGGAATGTAACTGCCATTGTAGTATTGTAGGAAAGAGGGCATTTTTTTACTACTGCCTTTCCCTCACTCTCTGGGCCCCTGCCAAGACTGGGGCCCCATACTGGAGCACCTCCTTCTCCCCCACCCCCACCCCCCCTGGATGCCCTTTCCTCCCTATAATATTGTTTCACTGTGGAGTTTGGGGATAAAATCACCAAGCCTGGATAAATGGCTCTATACCATTCGGCTGTATTACATGTTATTATGCCACTGGTTCTAGACACATACATTAGCCATTTCTGTAGGAATGCTGGGAGTGACAAATCATTACTTATTTCTTTAATTATTAAAGCAATGCTGTTTTTATAGAATGAGGTTGTGAAGTACCTTCTGTTTAAAAAAGACTCTACATCGGGTAGTGTGGGTTTTACACAATTCGGCTGGATAGTGGCCAAAAGAACATCACCCTTTAAGCCCGCTAAAAGATCTAATAATTATTGAATATTTTTAAATTATCAAACATCCGAACATTTCGCGTTCCAGAGATCCCAAACTTTACTTTAAAAGATCTAATAATTATTGAATATTTTTAAATTATCAAACATCCGAACGTTTCGCGTTCCAGAGATCCCAAACTTTACCTCAGAAGTTTGGAGCCGTCAGATCCAAGTTGGAACCCTAATCCTCACCCCAGGGGTTCTTTATATAGGGTCTGTAACAAGCTGTCAAAGTCTGCTCATTTAGCACTTTGTTTCCTTAGTCTGGGACTGTTTCTGGACTGGCTAATAGGCAGACACACTCCTTGTTTGGGCTGAAATGCGTAGGTTATACAGACCCGCTATTTGTCTACAATAAACATTTGCTAAGTCAGTGGAGTGCTCTGTCAACATTATTTTATATATATATATATATATATATATATATATATATATATATATACACACACACACACACACCACCGCCACCCTTTGGATTGTGCTGGAAGTGTCATTGCTTTCGAAATACATGTTAAATATGCAACCTAACATCTAGATAAGACAGACACTATCCATCTTATATTTGTTGTATAAAACTATCACTTTTTTGTGTATTCTTAATCCATTTGTTTTGATAAATCTAAACAGGAAGATATTTAAATCCAGGGTTTGCCTTTTCTTGATATATTCATCGTAACATTGTGTAGAATGTTATAGTTCAGTAGAAACACCACAGTGAATTACATCTGCTGTGAAGAGCTTAAATCAATCTTCCTCCTCAAATTCCCAACCAATAATAGACCAATAGGTCCACTAAATCTTTCTATAATTAAAGGGCATGTCCACCCCAAAAACTATAATTAAACCTAATACTGGCCCCATTGTGTACTTTTACTTAACATTACCCTTACCTTGCATCCCATTTCCTTAGGGTTCTTCTGCAATGTCCATCCAAAGTTCAGGAAATCAAGGAATAGCAGCTGTATTCCTGTGGGAAAGGTTTCTGCCTCTACAGTGTCCTCTCAGTAGTTTTTGACATGCGCCCTCTCCCTCCCCCTAACTCCAAGCCTGTTTTCTGTAGTGTAGGGCTCCCTCTCCCACCCCCAAATGCTATAGTTTTTTGTTAAAAAATTGGTTCTAACAATACTTTAATTCATTCCCCATGCGTCCAGTAATGCCTGCAGCTGTGTCCATGATTGGCTGCCTCTCAGCAGGTTAATCCCCCTGCTTGCAGTTCCAGCAAGCAGAGGGCCAGGTTTACAGCACCGGGGGAATAAAGAAAAGTAAGTATTGTTAGAAGCTATTTTTTAACAAATAACTATAGCGTTTGGGGGAGGGAGAGGGAAACCTATAACATATGAAATTTTTCTGAGGGTGGACATGCCCTTTAAAGTTATCAATCTGTCTTTCAGTACTCACACTCCACATTAACTTATAGCTGTCACCAGGGAGTATGTTAGAGAGTTATCACTATTGGTAAATCTGAGGTCCTATAAAGAACCCAGCTATCCTGCTATGTTTCAATCTTATTAGATGTTATCATTACAGGGCACAGGTTCATGGCTTCTATGGGATAGGACCTGGAATCGCAAGATATCAGTCAGCTATATAGCTTAACATGAGGTAGGCTTAAAGGGGAACAAAGCTCTCAAACATCCATTGACTTTAAAGGACAACTCCACCCTCATAAGAACATCTTTTAGAAAGAATGGCCTCTTTAAAATATGTTGATATATCATAGTTTGTCCTATGAATTCATTACTGTATGCCTGCTATGCTTTTGGAGGCCTCATGGAAACACAGCAATTTAGAAACCTGTACTGAGCCTGTACTGAGCCTGGGCATGCTCAGAAGAGGCAGATAGGGGATTAACATTCAGTCATTGGCTGTGATGTCAACTGTCAAATCCATAACTGACAGTTGCTAACTGGAAGAACAGGAAGCAGAAACAGGACATTGTGCAGGATTTCAGGTTAGACTTATATATTTCAGATTTTAAACTGTTACCGTTTAGGGTTTTGGAGGGTGATTTACCTGTATGTAAGTTTTCATTTTGGGTCTGGACTTGCCCTTTAATGCTTCCTTGAATATGAAGAGAGAATGGAAAAGTTACAATTATGTACGCTGGAGAAAAAGCGCTTGCGTGGGGATATGATTATTGTGTATAAATACATTAACAGGCCATACAATAAACTATCTGGGGAATTGTTCACCAATAGAGCATGTCAGAGGACATGTGGACATCCCTTAAGACTTTTTTAAGAAAAAAAGGTTTAGGCTTCAAGTTCGGAAAGGGTTTTTCACTGTGAGAACGGTAAAGCTATGGACTATGGCATTGGACATTGTTATGGTTCATTGGTCAGTTTAAAAAAAAAATCTGAAGGAGTTTCTGCAAACAATGAATGTTGCAAGTTAGTGGTATTGATACATAAAGTAGATTTGATCCAGGGAAATTTCCGATTGCCACCTGGGGCCCTATTTATAAAAGATCGGTATCGTTATCGTAAAATACCGATCGTTATCGTAAAATAACGACCGGGTTTTTACCGATAACGACCGTTATTTACCGATATCGTTAAATACCGGTCGTTATCGGTAAATACCGGACGTTATTTACCGATAACGGTCGTTATTTACCGATAACGGTCGTTATCGGTAAAACCCCGGTCGTTATTTTACGATAACGATCGGTATTTTACGATAACGATAACGATTTTTTATAAATAGGGCCCCTGGAGTCAGAAATTCTATACTGGATGGACGTATGTCTTTATTCAATTTCAAATACTGTACTATACTATTCAGCTCAAGGTATGTCTCTGGTATTCAGTTAGATCAGCTGGAATTGAAGTTTCGCTAACTACCCGACTGGCTTACTCAATTCAGAATCGTACAAATTATTATTATTATTAAAGGAATAGTTCATTGATGAAAACAAGTTAGTATTAATAGAATACATAAATTAAGCAGATATCATATCTCTTACCTGTTTCTGTGTGTGATGCTCTGTTCCCTAGTAATGTTCCCCGGTATAAGTTCCCCCGTTGTAGCTTCTGAATGTGTCTCTCTGCCCCTTGGCAATTTTGCGACTGCGGTGTGTCCCTGGTGCATGCGCATTGAGAGGCCACTGTAGTCGTGATTCAGTGACCTCTCTTAGTGTGCACCGAGGATCGCGCTGGTAGAGGTATGTGCGCGCGCTGGTAGAGGTATGTGCGCGCGCGCTGGTAGAGGTATGCGCGCGCATAACTATGAGGAACAGACAGCCTACGAAGGATTATGCGGCGTAACTATTACCCCTGCCACCCCCGCGACCAGGTGAGGGCATTAGGGCCTTGGCCGGTTAAGAAGCTGTCTCCACTAGAAGTCCCTATAATTCTCCAGGTCACTGCTGGGATCTGCCATACAGATTTATACTTACAGATTTATACTTTACTAAGTTGCTCAGTGGCCAGTGATAGATAGATAGATAGCAGAGTTAGATAGATAGATAGATAGCAGAGATAGATAGCAGAAGCTACAACGGGGGAACTTATACCGGGGAACATTACTAGGGAAGAGCACACACCAGAAACCGGTAGAGATATGATATCTGGTTGAATTTTATGTATTCATTAATACTAACTTGTTTTCATCAATGAACTATTCCTTTAATAAATACATATTTTTTATGGCATTATTTAATACTAAGTGAGGTGTAAGTTGTCTGTTAGTGATCCCTAAGTTCAGTAGATGAGCTGTATAGATATCCCCCTCCCTGTGTGCCAGCAAACACTGATGCAGCAAAAAAAAGTGCACGTGAAAAAAGGGGAGGGGTTGCAACATGTCAGTTCAGCAGATAGACAACAAGCAGTGCAGAGTGAAGGACACTCCCACCAAAAACGAACAGAACTTTACTAGCTGATTGCAGAGGCTACAAGCAGAATTTTTTCACAAGAAAGGGATCCTGGGGGCTGGGGCACAGGGGAGTTTATTATACTGAAGTTTGTAAAATATGGCATTTCTGAGAGAACACTTCCTTTAATGATTTATATAGAGCCAACATCTTCCGTTGCGCTTTACAATTACATAGTCATACATTACATACAGGGTAATACATGTTACATAAAGCCATACATATTCCGTACACATGTAATACATAATAATAATAAGCTCCTAAAAACTCAATTCAATCTCTGTAAAAATATAAATATATTTACACAATATAAAGGAGATATATATATTATTATTATTATTATTATTTTACACAATATAAAGGAGATATATATATTATTATTATTATTATTATTATTAATGATTTATATAGAGCCAACATCTTCCGTTGCGCTTTACAATTACATAGTCATACATTACATACAGGGTAATACATGTTATATAAAGCCATACATATTCCGTACACATGTAATACATAATAATAATAATTTTTCTCTGACTCATGTCTCACCTGCCACATCTCATATGGTGGCTTCACTCAGCCACACACTAGGGCCCGATAATAAATGTGCTGGGGAATTGGTATCTTTCTCTGAGCGCTGTACTTTCAAACCATCACACCCTTACAAGCCCTCTTCCGTCTATCTTTGAGTTCCATAGTCTGTGTTTATCTCCCCACCACCCCTGCAGATTATGGTTATTTATCGATCAAAATGAAAAACTTACTACCTACCACCACAAAAGACCCACACAAAATAATATAATGTCTAACAAACAAATGTATTAATACATCAATTAAATGACCGCGGCGGTCACAATCATAAAAGCTTATAAAGAATACACATATAGAATATTACTGTGTACATAATCCAACCTACCACAAAGTTCATACATGATTATCAAAGCTCATATAAAAGGAAGAATAAAAAGAGGGCTGTAGCTAAAAAGTTCCAAAATTAATAAACTCACCCGAAACAGTCCTCCTAATGTGAGATATCCAAAGAGTATACCGTTCCGTGGTGATGATATAGTAATGAAGGAGATAAATATCAAAACAGCGGTGTGCGCACACCTAAAAAATGTGTATAAAAAAAGACGTATCAATATGCACCGTCTCTCCGTAGACACTGCTGGGCAAAAGGCGTATCACGTTACGATCCCCGAATATAAAAGTGTTAATCCGTGCAAGCGAGCTCTTGGGATCTATGTATCGCTGATTCTAGTCCGCTAGAGGAGACCACTTCAAATTCCTTCTATTCCCGACCACCGGCTTTGGCAGATAAACTACACATCAGATACCAGTTAGACCTCCCGCACTCCTCGGTGTGCCATCTCTGCCTTCATTCTCCCGCTGACTCAAACATAAAAACATGGAAAGACTGAACTTGTCCATTTCCCAGGCCTCACAATCTGTTCCCTCCCTACCCTTACTATTCTATAACAACACACCATATTCCATCTCCTCATGTCCACGGCCTGGGAATAACGCTAGATTCGATTTCGATCTTCCTGCAAGCCTCATGTCAATTCGCTTGCCAACTCCTGTCGCGGCTCCAACCAAAACATTCTGACCCGCATTGTGACCCTTCCTTCGAAGAAGCTACCAAAAATCCTAGTCCATGCCTCAATCAATCCTGACTAGACTACTGCAACCACACTCCTGTTGGTTTACCAAACAAACCTCCCTGGCCACCGCTTTAAATCCATCTCAATCTGCTGCGACCGGCTCAGTCATTGTCTCTCTCGCTTCTCTAATGCCTGTCCTCTCTGCCAGTCCCTCCTGTGTGCCCATCACGCAAAGAATCCAGTCCAACACCTGCTTACTTACCTATATAAGCACTATCCAAATTCGCACCTCCATATATTTCAGAGCTGATCAGCGAAATACCGTCACCAGCGCAACCTCCGCCACCGCAAACCCTCCTCTCATCCACTCTGGTCACCCTCTTTCCCATGCCCGTATTCAGGACTTTACTCGTGCTCCCCTCTGCTCGGGAACCCCCTTCCTCAGTCTGCCCCACTCACATCCTAACACCATTCAAACGTAAACCTTATACCACCTCTTAGGCTAGCATATAACCTGGCCTAAACATTACCCCCTTGCTACCCAATTTGATTCACCTGCCTCTCATGCTCCATGCCAATCTATTTAAAGCCTACAACGATTCCTGTCTACCTTTGTCATCACCCCATATCCCCAGTCTGTAAGCTCTTTGGGCAGAGGCAGGGTCCTTTCTTCTATGTATAACGGTATTGCTGTAAGAAAATTGCCTCAATCTGTTTACTTATATTATGTATACCTTGTATGAATATATATGATTTTACTAACCAGTCTTACCCTGTATGTATTGGATGACTATGTAATTTGTAAGCGCCACAGAAGATGTTGCGCTACATAAATCAATAATAATAATAACACCAGCAGAGTAATGCTGGAAGGTGCTGGACATAAGTATTGCACAACCTTAGTGACAAGCTGTGACCTTCAGCAATAAACTACACTAAGTTATATCCCTGTAAGTACCTTAGAACCCTAAAGTACTTACAGGGCGATGCACCAATGGCCACTATATTAAAAAACTGGTCTTAAATTGTTTAAAAGGTTAGCAAGACATGGTTGTGGGTTGCTGCGAGGTATCGTGGATTGAAGTATATTTGCCGAGCTTTTTAATGTCAGTAATGGCGTCAATTAAAGTCCTGCAAAAGTTTAACAAGTGGATCGATTGGCATATTAATTGGAGGGGGTCAATATGAAAACCTTGCCGCCCATGATTTGGGCAAACTGCTCCTATAAAATCCCCCACCTTTATTTTTCCATTACTCTAGTAAGCCAGTCTACGGTTACCAGACCAAGGATTGGAGGACATTTAAAAAATAAAAATAATTTTGGCATCTGGCTCCGTTTTTCATGTGAAAAGGGCGCATGCAGCCCAATGGTTGGGCACCACCAATGTGAGTCCCGCAGGCTGCAGTTTTCATGAAAAGGGAGCATGCAGGCCATGGGTTGGCACCACCTGCCCTATAATATATACCCCACCAACTAATTTCCTTTCACCCTAGTAAAACCACTCTATGGTTACCAGACCAAGGATTGGAGGACGTTTCTAAAAAAATAAAATTAGTGCAACTGAACTGATTTAATTTTTACGATGTATGCAGTTAGACAGTTTGCATGTGTGAAATGATTGTCAAAACTTTCCAGTGCTGTGTCAAAGTGATTACTGAGCATGATTCCCCACAGAGAGTTATGTTTAATAAAGGGAAAAATCGCTTAAGAGTGGGAGGGGTGTGGTGTGGATACAAAAATGAGTACTGGATGGAGGCATGCAGCAACACACACACCTGTTATGCTATTATTTATAGATTAAGATGAATTGATTGTAAATTTTCACCCATTTCATACAATTTAAAACCTATTAACCAAAATATAAGGACAGGCATTTGAACACGTCAATAAATTGACCTAAGCTTATCAGACCTTAGCTGAGCAATGGGTACTGATTGGATGAAGGTACTGGGAAAGTCCACTGGGAGAGTACAGATCGCACTGCCCCACTGTGCACCATATCTTGAGATTTTTAAAGCTGAAATCTGTGTGAAAGATTGAAGTGTGGACACCTAATAATCGGTCTAATCTAATCTACCAGGTTGTTAAATGATTAAAGTGTGGCTATGTTACACGGCAGATTGTTGATAAATACCAGAATATTGTTATGTAAGTTGTTGTAAAACCTTAGCTGAAAGATTGTGTATTTACTATCAGAATGTGGCTTGATGACAAAGAACTGTAATATTACATAGCAGACAACATGGTTTTATTTGTTTCTTATATGCAGGAAAACAATGGAAATAAAAACATAAAGATGGAACATACACAATACTGGTAAAGCAATCAAGGAGATCAAATATAAGTTTTATCATTAAAGTGGTTCTAATTTTGCCCCAACCAATCTGATGTTAGCTTTCAAATAAATAAGATCTGATTGGTTGGGGCCAAATAATACATTTTTAACGATAAGAACTTAATTGAATCTCTGCATTGTTTTATATCAGTAGTTAAATTAGTTAGTGTTGTAATTGGTCATGCACATTGATGGCAACACTATACTGACCCATTTTTTGTTCTAAAGGATAGGTAGTGCATCACAAGGTAAGCAAGAAGGATATGTGGGAAGTTACACCAGTGATGGGATTCCCACATAAACTGATCGCGTTCAGTTATGTAATTGATATTCACTATCAATAATGACAGCTAATGGGCTAAATACATAGAAATTACC
Organism: Hymenochirus boettgeri; assembly: GCA_019447015.1. NCBI lineage: Eukaryota > Metazoa > Chordata > Amphibia > Anura > Pipidae > Hymenochirus > Hymenochirus boettgeri. The sequence continues at coordinate 124,939,698 of CM033470.1, forward strand.
TGTTTTTTAAAAACAGAATCAGACTGACTTTTTGGCATTTGGTAGGTGTGGCAAGATTGCACTTTCTTTAGAACAGCTTTTGCAATTTACAGGAGATGTAATACTATCTTCCATGATCCTCTCCTCTCTGGTTCTGCGATGGCAGTAATCACTGTAATCAAATGATTTACTGCATTGCATGAACAGGCAGGTAGAAGCACGAAGGTAATGCAACAGTTTTAATTAAACATTTGTTTTTCCCGCTACTAAGATACCTGTGCTGTTTAATTTCAACTTTTTGCGGTCGATATTACATCTCCCATGTAGTTTCCTGCAAGTTTGCCAATTTGTACTAATATTTTCCTGAAATTATCCCTATCACAGCTTGAAGGCTGTTTCTGAAGTACCAATTCTGAGATTGGTATATCATTTTCTCAATGGTTTTTTGAAAGATACGATTCATAACCATGCATATTTTGTAGACAGAAGTGGAATAAAGGGAATTTCTTACATAAGGGCTTGTTTGTAAGATGTTGTTTTTTGCTCTTCTCCCAAATTGCAATACTGTCCCTAACTTACAAAGCTCTAGGCGATGGTGGGGGTGGATTTCTGTTCATGATCTCTTCTGACTTCTCCTTGGATCACAAGTGTAAAAACCAGTTTATCTGCCTTTCCCCTCCCCTCAGGAGATTATCTGTGTGTTAGCAGCTATGTGGATCATTCCAAAGCTCTGGCCATAGTTACAGTAAAGGGGCCAATCCACCAACAGATGGTTCATTGATAAAAGAAAGTATTTAATGTTCACAGACCTCCATCTCTGATGTCTCTTACCACAAAAGGTACCATAAAAAAAAGCTAAGGGGTTGTTCACATGATTTGCCTTTATGTGCATTGTATGCAGTTTTGGGAATATATGCATTTTTAAAAAAAAAGCAATGACAAAATTTTCGCACAAACATCCATTTAGCATTCACACCAGTGTTTTATTAGTGGTGGTCTGTAGCTTTTAAAATACCCACTGCTGCATGCATAAATATCGGACCGGAAACACACTCAAAGGGGGCGAGGCCACTTGCGTTGCAATGTTGCCGTCATTTTTGGGATGAAGCACATGTGATCAACAGATCGCACGCAAACGGCCCCACGCGCGCTATTTTTTGGCCACTCCAATGGGCCACACTAGTGTACGCTTTTAACACACAATTGGTTGTGTGTAATTCACCATGATGTGGCCTAGCTCTAAAACTGTATGTATGTGGAAAACACATTTGCAAGGGTACAAACACATCACTTTTTTTATACCTTTTACAGCTTTGAGTTTTGTGTTTTGCAGTGGTAAGCATGAAGCTAATTAGATTATGCTGTTTTTGTGTCTATTGCATTCTGTTATTTTTCTCCTTACATGTTTTTTCTTTTTGGTTTGCACATTTTGTTATAAAGGCATGTAAACCCTTTATTTCACTCACCTTATATAGTTCTTCTAGGATCTTTTGCATTGTGGTAATTTTCCCCCCTGTAATTTGTAAAAGTAGATTTAAACTTACTTCTTATATAGTAAGGAGTCTCACACACACGGTAATCAGTCAGCTCCTATTCCCGTTAGTTAGAAACTTAGGCGCTGGATGGAATCTTACAAAATGTGAGTGAAATTGATTTGCTCTGAAGGTTTCATATGTAAGTGACAAGTGTCAGTTAATATCTGAACAAAACACAGTTTTCTGAACATTGACACGACATGTCCAGCCTCTAAATATCATAACCTCAATGGAGGATCTGGGTCTGAAGTATTGAAAACTGAATATGTAGGGGTGCTTTACCCGATAGATACTGATTTATTTAGAGGCTGGACATGCCCTTTAAAATAAGATGGAGTCAGATTCATTCAGTTTCAAGCAAATATATATCCTCTAATATTACCTTAGATATGTTTACTTTTGAGCAGGGGTGTTTCAAGACCTTTTGTCACCTGATTCAAACATTAAAGCTGCACCTAAATTTTTACAATATGTGAAGTGGAGCCTGTGTTAAGCCAGCCATCCAGTTCAGTATCAAGGTGTTAAGTCAGCCCTCCAGTTCAGCAGCAGTTTTAGGTCGCCCTTCAGTTCAGAGGCAAGTCTTAAGTCAGCCCTCCAGTTCAGCTGTCAGTGTATAGTTTGGCTACCTTAGTTTGTAGTATATTTCAGCATACCCCATAATGGTGTTCGGGCTGTTAATACCATCTTGAGAGGTACAGTTCTTATCCCATTGAATGGATTAATTTTTATATTAGAGCTCTCACTTACCTGCTGACGCATAATTTCTCTATTTTACACAGCGTGGGGCATCATTGGGTGCTAAATTTGCGCCTACATAGCCAACTGTTTATGAGGTGGTGGGAGGAGACTATACTCTTCCACCACCCCTGTTTTAGTTTGGACACATCAAAGATTAGCTATATAAGAGGTATATAGATGATTGTTGGTGGTATGGACAGGTACTGAGCTGGAGTTAGTTTCTCCGAATGGGCTAATGCCATGAAAAACTGAATTTGAGTTTTTCTCACCATTTGGTGGCAATGTGATTAATTATTTAAACATCTGCATTTTCACCACAGAGAAAGGCTGGAGATAGATAACTATAGAAAGCCAGAATGAGAAATAAATTACTTCAGCCAAGTCTGCCCATCCGCCACATGTATAGCAGCAGTTCCCTATGGTCAATACCGAGATTAGTAGGAACTGTTCTAATAAACCTTGTTTAAACGTGCTGCCAGGATATGACAAATAGGTTAAGGATAGAAAATATAATAATAAGTCATTACAAAAAGCTGTATCTAGGGCATTCGCAAGTCATAGACAGGAGCTTTAAATAAAAAGCGGTCCCATACGATCTCGGGTACACAGCCCCCTCAGGAGTCAAGGGTACATACTTGTTACTCGGTTCAGTGACAATATTGCCAAATAGTGTCAACAGTAGAGATGGTCGAACTATTGAAAGTTCGGTCCGTTTTCGAACTTTCGAACTATTGCAAAAGTTCGAAAGTTTCGAAGTTCGAAACGGACCCATTAAAGTCTATGGAGGCAAATCGAGTCAAATACAACTAAAATATTAATGGTAACTTAATGTAAATGGCTGTGGGACCTGGGAAATGGTCTAGGGAGCATGTTCAAATATCCAGGACTTTGTAAAATCGATTTTACTCTCACGCACGTACTTTCGAGCTTTCGCGTTCGAACGTTCGAGGTAAATGGACATTATTACGCAGATTCGATGCTCGGTCATAGGCTGTAATGGAGACTTACTCGCAGATTCGAGTTCGCGCCTAGATATTCATGTACATTTTACTCGCAGATCGAACGTGTTCGAACGTTCGAACATTCGTAAATATCGAAAGTCCGGGAAATATCGAAAGTCCGCGTCCGAGATAGTTCGAGAAGTCCGGGTCCGTTCGAACTCGAACAGTTCGGCTCGAACTCGGGTTCGAGTTCGAGTTCTATGCCATCCTAGTCAACAGTAAAAGGTACTTACCCATCCTAGAAGAGGATCCACTGATGAAAAAAATTTTGAAACGTGGATGCAAATTGTCCCTAGAAGGGCCAAGTCCATAGGCGATAGACTGTCCCCTAGTTTATACAACTCGCCTAGAGTATCTTCTAATACATGGCTTAATTTAAAAGGTACGTTTAAATGTGGTTCGAGCATGTGTAAAACATGTCGACATATCTACAAATCCAATAGTATTAGTAGTACAGTTGCGGGAAAGACATATAAGAATGAAAATTTATAAATTGTAATTGAAACTGCAAACAGGGTGCCGGATCTGGTTTCCGGCTGTACAGAACACCGGGGGAAACAGGCAGTATAAGTATAGATCAGCTAAGTTTTTCTGCAAATAACTATCGCGGTTGGGGGTGGGTAAGGGACACCTACACTACAGAAAAGGGATATGGAGTAGGGGGATGGATAGGAAAATGGGAGGAGGTTGCAGTGAGCATGGCATAATTCTCCCGGAGGAGATACAGGAGGAAGAAACATTATGGACATAGGCAGGCTCTGCTCTTTACTTTTTGGACTTTGGAGTAGAGATGTCCGAACTTCCAAATCCGGTCCGCGCGAGGATCCGCGGATTTTCAAAAAAATCCGAAAATTCGAAATCCGCGAGCGGACCCGTTAAACGTATTAAAAATGAAAGTTCGGCAAAATCCACATTAAAGTGGTCTAAATAGCCTTGGTAACGTACACTTAACCACTCAGGGACCTGGGTAATGGCCTTAGAAGCACGTATAAATGCCAACAATACCTAAAAAGTACAGCCGCTAGGTGACTTTAAAAAAACAGTATTTTTCGAAAATACGAGGTTCCCGTAAAAACGAAGATTTCCGAAAAAACGAGGCTTCTGAACTATGATAGCTGCCATTGGCTAATTTGGATCATGTGGCTTGCTCCGTCTTGAAAATTTACACGAAATTACTCGTTTTTACGAGTATTCTCGAATTACGAGAATACTCGTAATTACGTGAATCCTCGTAATTACGAGGATCTTCGGTTTTTTTCCGTATCCCGAAGTATCGTAGATCTTCGTAATTACGGAGATACTCGTATTTTCGAAAATTTTCGAAAAAAAAAAAATCCCAGTTCGGAAGTTCGAAGTCCGGAAAATCCGCCGTTCGCGGACGGGAGAAAATCCGCGGCGGATCCGGGTTCGGGTCCGCGAACCGGCCATCTCTTACTTTGGAGGGACATTGCAGGGCAGCTATTTGGAGCAGGGATGTAAGGTAAGGATTTTACTACACTACCAGTGGGGCCAGTAGTGGTTGGTTAAAATGTAGTTTTGGGGGGGACATGCCCTTTAAGCACACAGTTTAGTAGCCACTGTTAGGTCATCCCTCCAGTTCAGCATTCACTGTTAGGTCAGCCTTCCAGTTCACCAGCCATGTTGATTAACACAGACTGGTAAACATAAGATACCCAAACCCAAAATACCCAACATACTGGTAAATATATGTTGCCCACAAAGATAGTAACTATAAGATGCCCACACAGACTGGTAAATATAAGATGCCCACGCAGACTAGAGTCCCCTCCCCCCACAAAACTATGATCTGGGTCTGCTCCCTGGACTGTGGAAAGGAAAAACAATCTTGTGGAGTATGACAGATTAAGCAAAAACACTTATGAAATTATTATAAAAAGAATGAATGAATGAATGACAAGGCTCTTTAGCAGTTCATTGTAACACGATGAATGGCTACACTGGAATCAATGCAGCCGCATCATGCTTCCAATAAAAATACCAACCAATTTGATGTAGATTTATATAGTAAGTCACAAGTGAGTACACCCTACATTTTTTGTAATATATATATATATATATATATATATAATATATATATAAAACAACCAAAAACGGGGGGGTTGGAACCCTGATGATGGCTCGTGTGGGAGGGCCGAAACGCGTAGGTTTTACTGTCCTACTGATATGGAATAAAAAAAACTTTCTATTTTGAAGTCCTAGGAGTGCTCTGTGTTACATTCTGCTGGGATATTATATATATATATATATAATATGTATATATATATATATTATATATATATATATATATATATATATAATATATATACAGTACATGTAGAACTAGTGCACACAGGGATTTATCAAAATATCAAGTATTTATTGTGCAAATTGCATATCGACAACGTTTTGGCCCCTTTCTAGAGCCTTTTTCAGCCAGTGCAAATACACAAAATGTGCTCATTTAAGTGCTAAGTGAGCCACTCCTGTTCCTGTGACATCATCATCATAATCAAAATACCAACATGTGCTAGAATAAACAATTCTCAGGAATACTTCTATTAAAGTGCAAAATATTCTGTGCATAAATTTTAGAAAGTGCATAAATAGTGCTATAAAAGAAAAAGGATATATAAATATATATAGTACGTTTAAAAGTGCTAAAAAGATCACTGGTTTCAAGTGCAAGTATACAGCAGTACAATATATCTGGTAGTCATAAAAAGTATATTACAGACCAGAGCATATAATAGCTGGTAAAATTGCATCCATTTTATAAATTCACTTTTTAGGAAATACATTCAAACTGTATTAAATAACATATAGCAATATGTAATGTCTTATCGCATCTACTCCTTTTAAATACTTTCCAAAAATTGTACCAAGTTAAAAGCCGGTTAAAGCACGCTGCTCCTACATGCTCATAACAGTCTCAAAACAGAAAGCTGGTGTGGGGCTTCCGACTAGGTACCTGCTGAGGTAAAAGTATGCATATCTCAGCGTCGAGCTACGGATTAAGTTATTAAGATTAAACACATCTTAGATTTGGGGGGTAAGTAGGCTTAAACTACTTATTGGCTTGTTTTTTGGCTGGACATGCCCTTTAAGACATTCAGTCAAAAACATCTTACATTTCAGCTACAAATGCGGTGCCTTAGTATCATAAACTCTTCTGTTATGTATAGTTTTTCTGAAGCTGGAATGGTGACAGTGGGTACGTGAACTTCATGGTGGAGAATTCCCTTTTACAATGCTGCCTCATAGGGATTTCTGAACATGCTTGCCCTCACAGAGAGTCTGTCAGGGGCTGGGGGACTGAGGTTGAGCAAACCAAGTACTGGTCATTAAATATAATAGAGAACCAGGTTTCAGTTTAGGTTTTGTTGGACCTCCACCTAGTATAATACATTTTCTGGCATAAAAAAGAGTTTTTCTTATAAATATGTGGTCACATTTAGACCACATATCCTCCTCTATTGCTCTAAACAGAAAAATCAAAAGTCGGCTGTTAGTATATGGATATATCTCATGACTTTGAACCAAATTGCATCATAAAGGACATTCCCATATTGAGTGGACACAATCGTCCTGTAGGGCATGTCCTGATTTTATGATGGTGTTTATGGCAAATCTGTTTGAGTGATAGATATGCCTGATGAATAACATTAAAAATGGATAAGATGGATGTTTGCCACCAGATATACATAGGTGAACATAAAGTTTATATATGTACTTACATATTTGAAACCCCTATTTTTTTAGAAGAGTCAAATGGAAGGTTTAGCCACACACGCTGTCTATGCTAAAACCTCTGCATGTGTAGATCAATAAAAACTGAAAGGAAATGTCGCGCAACTACGTATGTCGCACCTCGAAGGCGATCTTAAATTCGAAAACACGACTATCTACATCTTCGTGGACTTTTCGATCGACCTACAGAAATGGTGAGCATCATCATGATGTTTAATTTAAAAGCAACTACAACTTAAAGGATATAAATATTCTATAATACTACCGGCAAAACTCGGATAACCAATGTTACAAATACCCGCTTTTGACAACGCTGAAAATGCAATGATATGGATCCAAACCTGTCAACCCAACAACATCATCATCGAAGCTAACCTTTTCCTCACGACCACCTCATCAGAACTTCCTAATCCACACCCCCCCCCCAGCTTCAACCCCACATTCAGCTACCCCCCCCAACGTATGTCGAAGGTTGGGGACATGATACCTCGAAACTGTAAGTACTCCAATCCTGGGACAACACCCACAAACTTTGTTGTCTAAGGACTTCTACCCATTACCCACTCCCCCTACTAACATACTATTGCCTGCATGACTTTGATATTTCCTGAACTAAAAAGCAAATCCGTCACCTTCTGAGAACCGGCCTAGGCAAACAAACACCGACCATTTGGGAAACCCCACCCCCCTAATCTACAGCAGGCCTGTTGCACTACTACCATTGAACTGCTCCCTATTGTCGAAATGCTGATGCCATACAATCTACAATACAATTCTATTATACAGTAAATATAACAATAGACCATTACTACCTAAAACTCTTCTAACAAACTATCCACTTAACCTCCCCCATCCCTATCCCCAACCCCACCGCCCTTTTGTGTTTCCTTTTGCCCCTCTCTCTCTACCCGTTCTTATAAACCTATCTATCTCAAATGGTCTAATATAAGTGCCATAAACCTGCAATAACTATGCAACTGAAAATATGCACAAATGTCAATAACTTGTTATAGGTAGATATATAGTATGTGATCAGCTGCTCAATTAATGAATCAAACTTCTACTTTATCAGAAACTATCTACTTTAAACCCCATTACCCCACCCTCCTCCCTCCCCCAACTCCTTCATTTTCTTCTACATTTCCATCTATCAAAGGACTGATAAGTTACTGTAATCATATAGCTGAAAAGAACTACAAATGTTAACAACCCAATATGTTTGCAATGATGCCATATATAGTTAACACATGGTATCATCTTTATTCTCTAACTTAAAACTGTACTTAAGTCTGTTCCAAATATCTTATCATCTTCAGTTAAAACATATATGGATAGCCATATATAAAAAATTACCTTCTCTCTCTACCTCTATCGCTTTAAATACTCCTCTCCTCCTTATCTTTCCTGAGCCTATACCCTCCTACTAACAGCTACATACTAACTCCTAAGCTTTCTAGCTGGCTTGTTTACTAATTCCAAGTCAAACCACACTCGAGAATGATGGCAATGGTGAAATTGTAACCCTTACCACCACTAGTACATGATGCCTGCTAGCCTAAATGGTTTGATCCGAAATTGAAACTAACCCCTCCTAGTCTTATATCTTTCTCGATTTCTACCTTTCTCACTACTCTTACTAAGTAACAGACTAATACCCCTATTGGGCCGGGACCTGCAGTCACAAAGTACTAGACAAGTTAAATTAAAGTACACCCCATTATAATTTGAACGATAAATGGTTACTTTACAAAAACTGTTTAACTGCTTTGCAAATAACAATTGTAACTGGTTGTCTTTAATTTGTTACCGTTAAGATGTCATTATGCACCATATTAACTTCCCTTTTCTACTGGAAATATCCACCCCTTCCCTACCCACCCTTCCTGGACACACCGCCTTACCTCATTGAGTCACAACACACCACCATAATGCAAAATGATTAGCTTCTTGACAAGAAACACCCGAGGCCTCAATGACAAATTGAAGTGTGCAGCAGTATTCACATTTCTTCAACAATACAACCCTGATATCATCTGCCTACAAGAAACTCATCTAAAAAATTCACCACCAAATATCACGCAAGAGATGGGTCAGATGGGCAGCACATAGCTGCCACACATCATACTCCTGAGGAGTGTCAATCCTTATACGTAACGCCACCAGATACAAAATGCAAAAAACCTCAATAGACGACCAAGGCAGATATGAATGTTGGCTCTGGAAATCAACCAAATGCACTTTGTACTGATGGTCATCTATAACCCCCTACCAGCAGAACTACAACTCTCAAAAAGATGATAGACTTTACTTCCACCTATCCACACTCCCATGTAATTTGCATGGATGACTTTAAATTAACATGGACCCCAAACTCATTCTATGAAGCATCCATTATTGTACTATTAAAACCTGGAAAAGACCCAGCCGACCTAAACTCATATAGACCTAATCGATACTCAATAGCGATTACAAAATCTTAGCTAAGGTCTTAGCCAACGACTGCAAAAAGTAATGCTGGACCTTATACATCCAAACAAACTGGCTTCCTCCCAGGCAAATTTACCTCGAACAACCTCAGGCACACGCTAATACATCACAGATCAACCATGACAACACTGGACAACGTATAATGGTTCCCCTAGACATGCAGAAAGCCTTTGACACGTGGAATGGGACTTTCTATGGGCATGCCTTTACAGATATGGCTTCGGAAACTACTTTATAAATGGTTACAAATACTGTTCAAAGAACCCCAAGCCTATATCACTCTAAATGGCACAAACTCACAACCATTCCCACTCTCGAGAGGTACTAGACAGGGATGTCCCTTCTCAGCACTGCAATTTGCCTTAGCAATAGAAGTCTAGCAATTAAAATTCGTTCAGATACCTCAATTAAAGGCTTTCGCTGGAAACAAATCCGAGACACTTGGACCTCATGCAGATGATGTCATTCTCTACTTAGATAACCCCGGTACACCACTAAAATCCCTGATTCATACTGCCCCATTCAAACAGCAGATCACTTTGAATACCTAGGCATTTATATTACTTTATCGCCCATTTATTTCTAAAGATTGAATATACAACCACTACTTGAAATAACTCAATGCAAAGCTACTGACGTTCAATTTATTAGGACGAATTAACCCAATCAAGATCAATCTACTTCCAAAACGCCTCTATCTCGCCTCTACCCCAAGCTAATAAAACTCCAATCAATAGCATTAACCATAACGATAACAACAAACTGGCAAAGATATTACCAGAATTACCAAATGATTCATGGAATGATTTTGCCAACTTACATATGACTGTCTCACCATCAGCTAATAACAAACTAATACAATATAAATATACAACAACCTTCTCTCACCAAAAAGAATGCATCGCATTTCAACATCCAGAGCTCACACGTGCCCGAAATGCTACCAAGACCAGGCCAAACTTCTGGCACCTCATATGGACATGCTCAAACGTGAGAACATTTTGCCAGCAAATTATTACTTTTTTAACTAACATAACAAACTACCCATACTGTTCAAAAGCGAAATATGTGTACTAGGGATACTAGACAAAGAAATATGGACTAAATATCAAAGAATTTTCTTGACGGAAATCTCTTCCTTTCTCGGAGACCATTATTTCTTAAATGGATGGCACCCGATTCATCAACCCTCGCCCAATGGAAAACCCTCATTAACACCACATTACCATACTTCAAAATCCTATACCAAAAAAGAAAATGCCCCAGAAATTGACAAGATATGGAACAATGGATCGAAACCAAGATACTATCTAAGTGCCGAAAAGGCGGTGGTGCCCCCCCTCCCTCATACCCCCCCCACAGCCCCCCCCCCCCCCCCGCCTTTCTATTTTCAAGACTCAAGGGGTTTTATTTATAAATAAATGCAAATTTAGAAATGGTGCTTGTAATATTTATAAAGTTTATTGGTCAAATGTTTAATTGCACAATTAATACTGTTTCTACCATAAGAAGATATACAACAAATTATATTATGATAATATTTAATGATTGAGACTGTCTTGTACAATCTTAAATACTGTACCTATTGTAAATCAAATTACTGCTAATAAACAAGAAGTTAAAAAAAAAAATATAAAACAGGGTCTTTTAGGCAAACAGACTGACGCGTTTCGTGTCAGTGTAGATACTTCAGTGTAGACACTCATGTGCCCTGGCACAATATATCTAGTGCAAGGGCCATATTAATACATATTAAACAGACACACTTTAGCACACATATATTCAACAATTATATTTCACTGACCTGTATATATAAAATGCCATATCCAGCGCACACACTGACCTTTATATATAAAATGCCATGTCTAGCCGCACACACTGACCTGTATATATAAAATGCCATGTCTAGCAACACACACTTACATGTAAATAAATTGTTCGATGTCCAGCAGCACACACTGACTGTGTATATAAAATGCCATGTCAAGCAGCACACACTGACCTGTATATATAAAATGTCATGTCCAGCAACACACACTGCCCTGTATATATGAAATCCAGGTCCAGCAGAAACACACTGAGTTGTATATAAAATACACCTATGCTCAGTACACACAGACCTGTATGTATAAAATACCCCCATCGTCAGTAAAGCTACTTACTGACTGAGTCACTGAGCAAGCCAGGGCTCATGGGGCCATGCAGAAGACACAAGGAATTCCAGCAAGCAAGCAAGCACACACCCTTTTTCTCTTTTTCTAGGAATGTAACTGCCATTGAGTATTGTAGGAAAGAGGGCATTTTTTTACTACTGCCTTTCCCACTCTCTGGGCCCCTGCCAAGACTGGGGCCCCATACTGGAGCACCTCCTTTCCCCCACCCCACCCCCCCTGGATGCCCTTCCTCCCATAATATTGTTTCACTGTGGAGTTGGGGATAAAATCACAAGCCTGGTAAATGGCTCTATACCATTCGGCTGTATTACATGTTATTATGCCACTGGTTCTAGACACTACATTAGCCATTTCTGTAGGAATGCTGGGAGTGACAAATCATTACTTATTTCTTTAATTATTAAAGCAATGCTGTTTTATAGAATGAGGTGTGTGAAGTACCTTTGTTTAAAAAAGACTCTACATCGGGTAGTGTGGGTTTTACACAATTCGGCTGGATAGGGCCAAAAAACCACCCTTTAAGCCGCTAAAAGATCTAATAATTATTGAATATTTTTAATTATCAAACTCCGAACATTTCGCGTTCCAGAGATCCCAAACTTTACTTTAAAAGATCTAATAATATTGAATATTTTTAATTATCAAACATCCGAACGTTTCGCGTTCCAGAGATCCCAAACTTTACTCAGAAGTTTGGAGCCGTCAGATCCAAGTTGGAACCCTAATCCTCACCCCAGGGGTTTTATATAGGGTCTGTAACAAGCTGTCAAAGTCTGCTCATTTAGCACTTGTTCCTTAGTCTGGGACTGTCTGGACTGGCTAATAGGCAGACACACTCCTTGTTTGGGGCTGAAATGCGTAGGTTAACAGACCCGCCTTGTCTACAATAAACATTTGCTAAGTCAGTGGAGTGCTCTGTCAACATTATTTTATATATAATAATATATATATATATAATATATATATATAATATACACACACACACACACACCACCGCCACCCTTTGGATTGTGCTGGAAGTGTCATTGCTTTCGAAATACATGTTAAATATGCAACCTAACATCTAGATAAGACAGACACTATCCATCTTATATTTGTTGTATAAAACTATCACTTTTTTGTGTATTCTTAATCCATTTGTTTTTGATAAATCTAAACGGAAGATATTTAAATCCAGGGTTTGCCTTTTCTTGATATATTCACGTAACATTGTGTAGAATGTATAGTTCAGTAGAAACACCACAGTGAATTACATTGCTGTGAAGAGCTTAAATCAATCTTCCTCCTCAAACCAACCAATAATAGACCAATAGGTCCACTAAATTCTTATAATAAAGGGCATGTCCACCCCAAAAACTATAATTAAACCTAATACTGGCCCCATTGTGACTTTTACTAACTTACCCTTACTTGCATCCCATTTCCTTAGGGTTCTTCTGCAATGTCCATCCAAAGTTCAGGAAATCAAGGAATAGCAGCTGTATTCCTGTGGGAAAGGTTTCGCCTCTACAGTGTCCTCTCAGTAGTTTTTGACATGCGCCCTCCCCTCCCCCTAACTCCAAGCTGTTTTGTAGTGTAGGGCTCCCTCTCCCCCCCCAAATGCTATAGTTTTTTGTTAAAAAATTGGTTCTAACAATACTTTAATTCATTCCCCATGCGTCCAGTAATGCCTGCAGCTGTGTCCATGATTGGCTGCCTCTCAGCAGGTTAACCCCCTGCTTGCAGTTCCAGCAAGCAGAGGGCCAGGTTTACAGCACCGGGGGAATAAAGAAAAGTAAGTATTGTTAGAAGCTATTTTTTAACAAAAACATAGCGTTTGGGGGAGGGAGAGGGAAACCTATAACATATGAAATTTTTCTGAGGGTGGACATGCCCTTTAAAGTTATCAATCTGTCTTTCAGTACTCACACTCCACATTAACTTATAGCTGTCACCAGGGGGTATGTTAGAGAGTATCACTATTGGTAAATCTGAGGTCCTATAAAGAACCCAGCTATCCTGCTATGTTTCAATCTATTAGATGTTATCATTACAGGGCACAGGTTCATGGCTTCTATGGGATAGGACCTGGAATCGCAAGATATCAGTCAGCTATATAGCTTAACATGAGGTAGGCTTAAAGGGGAACAAAGCTCTCAAACCTCCATTGACTTTAAAGGACAACTCCACCCTCATAAGAACATCTTTTAGAAAGAATGGCCTCTTTAAAATATGTTGATATATCATAGTTTTTCCTATATTCATTACTGTATGCCTGCTATGCTTTGGAGGCCTCGGAAACACAGCATTTAGAAACCTGTACTGAGCCTGTACTGAGCCTGGGCATGCTCAGAAGGGCAGATAGGGGATTAACATTCAGTCATTGGCTGTGTGTCAACTGTCAAATCATAAATGACAGTTGCTAACTGGAAGAACAGGAAGCAGAAACAGGACATTGTGCAGGATTTCAGGTTAGACTTATATATTCAGATTTTAAACGTTACCGTTTAGGGTTTTGGAGGGTGATTTACCTGTATGTAAGTTTTCATTTTGGGTCTGGACTTGCCCTTTAATGCTTCCTTGAATATGAAGAGAGAATGGAAAAGTTACAATTATGTACGCTGGAGAAAAAGCGCTTGCGTGGGGATATGATTATGTGTTTATAAATACATTAACAGGCCATACAATAAACTATCTGGGGAATTGTTCACCAATAGAGCATGTCAGAGGAACATGTGGACATCCCTTAAGACTTTTTTAAGAAAAAAAGGTTTAGGCTTCAAGTTCGGAAAGGGTTTTTCACTGTGAGAACGGTAAAGCTATGGACTATGGCATTGGACATTGTTATGGTTCATTGGTCAGTTTAAAAAAAAAATCTGAAGGAGTTTCTGCAAACAATGAATGTGCAAGTTAGTGGTATTGATCATAAAGTAGATTTGATCCAGGGAAATTTCCGATTGCCACCTGGGGCCCTATTTATAAAAGATCGGTATCGTTATCGTAAATACGATCGTTATCGTAAAAAACGACCGGGTTTTTACCGATAACGACCGTTATTTACCGATATCGTTAAATACCGGTGTTATCGGTAAATACCGGACGTTATTTACCGTAACGGTCGTTATTTACCGAACGGTCGTTATTACGTAACGGTATTTACCGATAACGGTCGTTATTTACCGATAACGACCGTTATCGGTAAATAACGACCGTTATCGGTAAATAACGACGTATCGGTAATAACGGTCGTTATCGGAAAACCCCGGTCGTTATTTTACGATAACGATCGGTATTTTACGATAACGATAACGATTTTTTATAAATAGGGCCCCTGGAGTCAGAAATTTTATACTGGATGGACGTATGTCTTTATTCAATTTCAAATACTGTACTATACTATTCAGCTCAAGGTATGTCTCTGGTATTCAGTTAGATCAGCTGGAATTGAAGTTTCGCTAACTACCCGACTGGCTTACTCAATTCAGAATCGTACAAATTAATTATTATTAAAGGAATAGTTCATTGATGAAAAAAAGTTAGTATTATAGAATACATAAATTAAGCAGATATCATATCTCTTACCTGTTTCTGTGTGTGATGCTCTGTTCCCTAGTAATGTTCCCGGTATAAGTTCCCCCGTTGTAGCTTCTGAATGTGTCTCTCTGCCCCTTGGCAATTTTGCGACTGCGGTGTGTCCCTGGTGATGCGCATTGAGAGGCCACTGTAGTCGTGATTCAGTGACCTCTCTTAGTGTGCACCGAGGATCGCGCTGGTAGAGGTATGTGCGCGCGCTGGTAGAGGTATGTGCGCGCGCGCTGGTAGAGGTATGCGCGCGCATAACTATGAGGAACAGACAGCCTACGAAGGATTATGCGGCGTAACTATTACCCCTGCCACCCCCGCGACCAGGTGAGGGCATTAGGGCCTTGGCCGGTTAAGAAGCTGTCTCCACTAGAAGTCCCTATAATTCTCCAGGTCACTGCGGGATCTTGCCATACAGATTTATACAGATTATAACTTTACTAAGTTGCTCAGTGGCCAGTGATAGTAGATAGATAGCAGAGTTAGATAGATAGATAGATAGCAGAGATAGATAGCAGAAGCTACAACGGGGAACTATACCGGGGAACATTACTAGGGAACAGAGCATCACACACAGAAACAGGTAAGAGATATGATATCTGCTTAATTTATGTATTCTATTAATACTAACTTGTTTTCATCAATGAACTATTCCTTTAATAAATACATATTTTTTATGGCATTATTTAATACTAAGTGAGGTGTAAGTTGTCTGTTAGTGATCCCTAAGTTCAGTAGATGAGCTGTATAGATATCCCCCTCCCTGTGTGCCAGCAAACACTGATGCAGCAAAAAAAAGTGCACGTGAAAAAAGGGAGGGGTTGCAACATGTCAGTTCAGCAGATAGACAACAAGCAGTGCAGAGTGAAGGACACTCCCACCAAAAACGAACAGAACTTTACTAGCTGATTGCAGAGGCTACAAGCAGAATTTTTTCACAAGAAAGGGATCCTGGGGGCTGGGGCACGGGGAGTTTATTATACTGAAGTTTGTAAAATATGGCATTTCTGAGAGAACACTTCCTTTAATGATTTATATAGAGCCAACATCTTCCGTTGCGCTTTACAATTACATAGTCATACATTACATACAGGGTAATACATGTTAAAAAGCCATACATATCCGTACACATGTAATACATAATAATAATAAAGTAAACAGAGTGAGGAGTTTCTTACAGCAATACCGTGATACAATAGAGAGAGGACCCTGCCCAAAGAGCTTACAGACTAGGGATGTGGGGGTGAGACATAGGTGACAGGAATCGGTAGGCTGTAAATAGATTGGCAGTGGAGCGTGAAAGGGGTTGGATCAAATTGGTAGTAAGGGGGTATGTTTAAGCCAGGTTATATGCTTGCCTAAGAGGTGGGTTTTAAGGTTACGTTTGAAGGTGTTAAGGGATGGTGAGTGACAGACAGAACGGAGGAAGGGAGTTCCAGTGCAGAGGGCAGCAGAGTAAAGTCCGAATGCGGGCATGGAAAGAAAGTGACCAGAGTGGATGAGAGGAGGGTATCATTTGCAGAGCGGAGGTTGCACCTGGGAATATATGGAGGGGCTGTGTTGAATAGTGCTTATAGGATAAGGTAAGCAGCTTGAACTGGATCCTTGCGTGATGGGCAACCAGTGGAGGGACTGGCAGAGAGGAGAGGCATTAGAGAAGTGAGAAGAGAAATGAATGAGCCGATCAGCAGGTTGAGAAGGATTAAAGTGGTGCCAAGCGGTACAAATTCTATGGAATGTTGCTCCATCAGCATATAACAGCAAGGTTTCCTAATCTCTGCACCTATTTCCACCCATATACCTAAATCTGTGCCTGCCAAATTCTTCTGGTTCCAAGACACCCAGTCCATACTCTAAATTCCACCACCCCCTGTAATTAAACTAATAACATGGTTATTTCATTCAATGGGCATGCAAATATTTTCCTTTCAGCCCCCATATCATATATATATATATCACTTCCTGTCCAGCAAATAGCAGCTCATCTTTTTTCTATTGAGAGGGGGGGGGGTGAGGGGAGAGTGAGGCTGTCACACATTTAGAAGATGTTTTGATTTGCTCTAGTCACATGTTTACAAACAGCACATAATTGGGTGAAATACAGGAACGTCCCTAACTTCCTTTCAGTGTAACACATGCAGAGGCTTTAGCAGTGACAGAGGTGTGGCTAAACCATCCATTTTGATTATAACCATATTAAAATAGGAATACCAGCAATGTAAGTACATTTATAAAAATTATACATTTTGTCATGTACCTAATATGGTAGTATATAATATATATAATATTAGTGAGTACTATATTATATGCATATTTTATGGTCATTTAGATGGTAATAGTGAGAAATGCCACCCATATAGATGGACCTTTCCTATATGTCATATTATATACCCCTACCTCATTGGTAGCTCCTAAAAACTCAATTCAATCTCTGTAAAAATATAAATATATTTACAATATAAAGGAGATATATATATTATTATTATTATTATTATTATTAATGATTTATATAGAGCCAACATCTTCCGTTGCGCTTTACAATTACATAGTCATACATTACATACAGGGTAATACATGTTATATAAAGCCATACATATTCCGTACACATGTAATACATAATAATAATAAAAGTAAACAGAGTGAGGAGTTTCTTACAGCAATACCGTGATACAATAGGAGAGAGGACCCTGCCCAAAGAGCTTACAGACTAGAGGATGTGGGGGTGAGACATAAGGTGACAGGAATCGGTAGGCTGTAAATAGATTGGCAGTGGAGCGTGAAAGGGGTTGGATCAAATTGGGTAGTAAGGGGGTAATGTTTAAGCCAGGTTATATGCTTGCCTAAAGAGGTGGGTTTTAAGGTTACGTTTGAAGGTGTTAAGGGATGGTGAGTGACAGACAGACGGAGGAAGGGAGTTCCAGTGCAGAGGGGCAGCACGAGTAAAGTCCTGAATGCGGGCATGGAAAGAAAGTGACCAGAGTGGATGAGAGGAGGGTATCATTTGCAGAGCGGAGGTTGCACCTGGGAGATATATGGAGGGGCTGTGTTGAATAGTGCTTTATAGGATAAGGTAAGCAGCTTGAACTGGATCCTTTGCGTGATGGGCAACCAGTGGAGGGACTGGCAGAGAGGAGAGGCATTAGAGAAGTGAGAAGAGAAATGAACGAGCCAGGCAGCAGAGTCGAGAATGGATTGAAGTGGTGCCAAGCGGTACAAATTCTATGGAATGTTGCTCCATCAGCATATAACAGCAAGGTTTCCTAATCTCTGCACCTATTTCCACCCATATACCTAAATCTGTGCCTGCCAAATTCTTCTGGTTCCAAGACATCCAGTCCACACTCTAAATTCCACCCCCCCCCTGTAATTAAACTAATAACATGGTTATTTCATTCTCAGAGAAATGGGCATGCAAATATTTTCCTTTCAGCCCCCATATCATATATATATATATCACTTCCTGTCCAGCAAACAGCAGCTCATCTTTTTTCTATTGAGAGGGGGGGGTGAGGTGAGAGTGAGGCTGTCTTACACTTTTAGAAGAATGTTTTGATTTGCTAAGTCACATGTTTTACAAACAGCACATAATTGGGTGAAATACAGGAACGTCCCTAACTTCCTTTCAGTGTAACACATGCAGAGGCTTTAGCAGTGACAGAGGTGTGGCTAAACCATCCATTTTGATTATACCATATTAAAATAGGAATACCAGCAATGTAAGTACATTTATAAACTTTATACATTTTGTCATGTACCTAATATGGTAGTACTATATATAATATAATATATAGTGAGTACTATAATTTATATGCATATATTTATGGTCATTTAGATGGTAATAGTGAGAAATGCCACCCATATAGATGGACCTTTCCTATATGTCATATTATATACCCCTACCTCATTGGTAGCTCCTAAAAACTCAATTCAATCTCTGTAAAAATATAAATATATTTATACAATATAAAGGAGATATATATATTATTATTATTATTATTATAAAAATGAATTAACTAATAAATTACTACAAGTAAGTACAGAAAATAATTGTTGTGCCCTATTAGTCCAATATATATAGTAAAAAAACAAGAGTACTGTGATAAGGAAAACGTGCAGGGGCATAACTACCAGGGGAGCAGGGGGAGCAACCGCAGGGGGCCCCATCCTCTTAATTTTTCCTATGACAGATATAGCCTCCTCTCAGAAAACCACTGTGGATGAATCTCGGATAAGGGTCTTATCATAGTTTTGCTGGGGGTCCAGTGATTCCTAGTTATGCCACTTGCAGTGTGCTTCCTAAGGCTTTTATAACACGCAAATTAATAATTTTTCTCAGAGGGTTAACTTTTTTATTTTAAAATGTCTTTAAAGAATTCCATGCATCACAGGGTCCATAATAGGTAAGGGTTAAATTATGACAGAGTACAGTAGGGGTTTTGATTTGCTTTTCTTTCTTCTTTTTTGTTTGCCAAAAAGGGACTGCAGATAGATTGAAATATGTGACTGATGTTGAATTTGGGAGGAGAATGGGTAGACAAACATTTCTATGGATATTATTAGCTCCAGATGTTTCTTTTCAGTCTTAGGAATGCAGGAAACACCTTATCTGCTGGAACATGTTCCAAAAAAAACCCATAAATTGGCTGATCTTTATGAAAAAGAAAAACCAATTAAAGTATGCAGAGGCAGTGCATTTTTCATTTGTATCTTATTTTTATGTTTGAATAAGTTTAGACAATTTATAGTATAAATAAACAGTAAAGTTAAGAGACAGCATTTCAAACCCTGCATCACTTTATTATACATTTTAAATATTTTTTAAGGTTAAAAGGAATAGAATAAAGAGCAAAGGTAAATTAGCATCCCGTTTACCTTCCTTTGCTGTATTATAAAGGAGATATAAGCTGTTCGGCATTACCGAGCTGGTGAAATAATCCTGCTTCCTGTTATTGCCAAAATTCCTTTACAAAAAAGGGAGTGTGAGAGCATTCCTTGGGGAAAATTACAATTACATACAGTGAATATGCTACTGATCTGACATTAATACAAAGAAAGATGACCAACCCTCATTCCAGCAGAGGGACGAACTGCAGAATAGCAGGAGGAGAGCACATGACAGGGGGTAGGACGTATGCAGAGGGTGGGGAGGAGTAAGGGAAGTAGGAGGAAGCAGGGACAGGCAGGAAGGGATGTAAAAGGGGGTGGAGTTAAACAGGCAGGCGCCATTTTGGTTAGGTGAGAGAAGTGCTGGGACGCAAGCCAACCATGTCCTCATCCATTTTGGACCAACTCCTATCCAGGATCCCGGAACGGGCCATGGAAGGGGGAGAAGCATGGGTGAGGGAGCAACTAGACCTTACAGAGCACGGAACGGACGCATCCTCGAGAAGCCGCCGCATCCAGTGAGCCGCAGTTCCGCCATTCCTGGTCACACACCCCCCCGTTTGCCTCTCAGATCCAGGCACCGGCTGTCCAGAGACCTAGTGTTTCTCCCTCCCAGATCCCTCCAACCCAGCATGCTTCAGCTTCCCCAGCCAGGAAGAGCAATGCATGTGGGAAGACCCGGTCCAATCTAAAATGGGCTTCCCTGAAACGCGTAAAAAAGAGCCAGGTTACTAGACCTGCAACCCAAAGGCCTCTAAGCCCTTAGTCCCTGGGGGAATTCCTACAGGATGCCACAACTCAGGCCAGGAGTTCTAATACCGGAACCCTTCAAGGCCTGGCACCCACACACTCCGTGTTAGCATCAGGGTCTCCAGGGGAGGCCACCCCTCATTAAGGATCAGTGACTCTTCTATGGGGTTTTCCCAGCAGCTTCCCCAACCCAGCGCCCTCCAGGCGGAGCCAAGGGAGCCCTCGCAGCAAGGACAGATAGCTGGGGGTGCTCCTGCACTGCCCATAGTAGCCTCATCCTCAGGAGGATGGGTCAGTGGGGTCTCTGCACTGCTCCTTCCACACCCAGCAGCAAGAGTTGGTGGGGCTGGCGGGAAATACCACCCGGCAGTTCCTGCACCTCCCCAGCCCTTGAACTTTTCCCAGCTGGTCATTCAAGAGGTGCAACCTACAAATCGTCCAGATCAAATGGGGATGTTGGTTCCGCAACAGGTCCAGTCATCATCAGGTGAGATACTCAGGGAAAGAGGGGGTTCTGCTCAGATGGGGGAGGGGACTGGATTGAGAGACCCGGTGGTTAATTCCTTTATGTTGGAACTGCAGTTCCGGCAGAAGATGGCAGTTCGGCGTTCACTGCGATGGGACCACAGGGACATAGGGCTGTGGATGAAAACCATGACAGCCAACAGGAGTATGGGAATCCAGGGTCATCCCTTTCCATACTCTCCCGGCCTGGGAACAGGTGCTAGCTTGTCGGGCACAAGCCACAACAAAAAAGGGACTATGCTGGGCGTTTAATGAGGGCCAATGCCGTTGGGGGGCATCATGCCGGTTCAGACACGATTGCTCGGTGTGCGGGGGTGGGAATCACTCGGCCCTTAGATGTTTTAGACGGCAAAAAGGGGGGAGTGGTCCCTACCGTTTTGACCCCAATTCAAAAAGGGAGGAGCCCGGTGAGCCTCGCAGGGATGCTCCCCTGGCTAAATAAATATCCAGATAGAAGAGCGGCCCTATTCCTTGAAAATGGTTTTTGAGAGGGGTTTAGAATACCTGGGGAACAACGGGAGGGGGGGTCTTTGGTGCAGCAATCTGAAATCGGCCAGGGATAATGTAGAGGAAGTTAAGAAGAAATTGCGCAGGGAGGTAGAGTTGGGTAGGATGGCGGGTCCATTTAGGTACCTGTCACAAACCCCCGGTCCCAAAACGCCCCAACCACCTATCCGTTACCGGAAAACACACTCCAAGCAACCAACAGGCGGACGGAACAGATCAGACCCGGTGGGTTTGGTGAGCAAACAATATACTACACAATTAATATCACTAAATATCAATATACTCGCCGCCACCACATTCCGATTAAACAGCGGAATGACCTGTTACCTATATGGGGATATCCACACCCCTACTTCTAACAACCTGTAAGAAAATTGGTTACTCACCCCTAATATTCTATACACAGTTATACAGTATCTCTATATACCTACACAATACTTCTCTATAGTAGCGTACTTCGAAGACACAGGTTTGTTTTGGGATATACTCAGAATAGGACAATAGCCTATAAATGATTTTATATCATTTATTAAAAGTTGTTAAAAATAGTGCATAAAAATATAAAGAAAAATAAAATAAATCACTGAACATAAAGCGGTAACAGAAGTGAGGGTAAAAGGAAGGAATACTTAAGGATAAATGGCATCTGAATAGTCCATGAGAAGAGTCCAGAACTTGATAATCCAGTTATTGGGAAAATAATAGTCCACATGATAGTCCTGCGTTAAGCCAATACGGTCTGTCCAGTTGGCTAGATGTTATTCAAGATGTTCTTGTAGATGTTATGACAGACTCCCTGTGATGAGACCCAGTTCCATTTTTATCCTTTCTTCAGAAAATGGGAGTGGTCTGGTCCCTAGAGTGGGCGGACTTGGTTCTGCCCCTGAAGGTTGGTCCCTAGTTTTGGAGGGAATTGTAAATATCGAATTCCCCCCCCCCCCCCGTCCATAATCCATGAACCATACATGTCACATTCAAAATAATATCATGATGGTCCATAACTAATTTTTCCCAACAGAACAAGACCAAATACGACATAGCTGGGGTATCCTAGGCCTAAGAAGGATAATATCCCAAGTTTGGCTCGGGCTATGATATTATATCAGGTATCTAGAAATGTAGAATTAATTACTGGATAAACTGGGGGTATTTATGAAAACCTGAAATAATTCTACATCCGGAATTATTAAGGAATATGAATTACCTTTGATCTGCCAGTTGGTTTCTGTTCAAATCCCAACTAACAGATTCCCTGCTGTTCTCGTTGCCTACCAGTCTATGACATTGTTTGTTTATTATGGGGAATTCACACCTTCCCCCATTGAAGTTAGACCCCTTGCTAGTCAGCTAATTTAACACCAAATGGCTCTGCCTTTGGGGAAAGGAAGCAGGGCTTACAGGTTAACACGAATTAACTCTGCGATTACCTGGGAACAGGGAACAATAGGAGCTGCCATACTGCTTCATCATGCCAATATGGTGAAATAAACGAAAATTGGGGGTGCAATTTCAGATATTGACTATGGCGTTTTACATTGAATACCTGTTCGTCACAGTACCCTCCGATCGAGAATTTGCATATCTCACCCTTGGGTTTGGTGCCTAAGCGAGAGATGGGTAAATACAGGCTTATTCACCATTTGTCTCATCCGGAACAATGGTATCAATGAGGCTTTGTCTCCAGTGTCTTATGCATCATTTCACCAAGCAGTCACAATGGTTAGGAGGCAGGGAAGGGGGGCTCTCATGGCAAAGGCAGATATTGAGGCAGCATTCCGTCTACTGCCAGTCCACCCTGAGAGCATGCATTTGTTGGGCTGCGCAGTGGACGGGATACGTTCATAGACAGATGCCTCCACATGGGCTGCTCCCTTTCCTGCGCCTATTTGGAAACTTTTGCAACCTTACTAGAATGGGCAGTGAGGGACGAGGCGGGATCCAAAACGATCATC
The DNA here is from genome assembly GCA_019447015.1 of Hymenochirus boettgeri. Taxonomy (NCBI): domain Eukaryota; kingdom Metazoa; phylum Chordata; class Amphibia; order Anura; family Pipidae; genus Hymenochirus; species Hymenochirus boettgeri. The sequence continues at coordinate 124,963,538 of CM033470.1, forward strand.
CACTACTTGGAAGATTTTTTTCTGGGCATGGGCGGCTGAATCGCCCAGTTGTTGGATAATGAAAGAAACTTTACAGCAACTTTTCCAGCGTTTTGGAGTTCCATTAGAGGAAGACAAGTCAGAAGGACCAACGGATGTAATTTGCTTCTTGGAGAATGGTTTGCAGGCTACCTAGGGATAAGATAAAGGATTTGCTGGCACTAGTAAGTAAAGCTAGGTTAGCTAAGAAGTTGACGTTACGACAAATTTAATCATTGTTGGGCAAACTGAATTTTGCCTGCCGCATCATCCCAATGGGTTGGATCTTCTGCAGGAGATTGGCGTAGTCCTTGAGAGGCGCGGTCGAACCACATCATTTTGTCCGCATAACTAAGCAGGTGAGCGCCGACTTGGGGGTTTGGGAGACATTTTTGATGGAATTTAATGGCAAATCGGATTGGCTATCGGAGGTCAAGTCGAATGAGGAACTAGATCTTTTTACAGACGCGGCAGGAGCAGTGGGGTTCGGAGCATATTTTCAAGGGAAGTGGTGTGCTGGCAGGTGGCTGGAAGAATGGTTTCAGAAGGGCTTAAATAAGAACATAGCATGTCTGGAGTTGTTTCCGGTGGTGGTAGCAGTGGAGCTGTGGGGGTCGCTACTGGCCAACAAGAGGGTTAATTTGCACTCGGACAACATGGCTGTGGTTGGCGCAGTCAACAGCTGCTCGGCCTCCTCCCCATCGGTCATAGCTCTTTTGAGATGCTTAGTACTAAGTTGCTTGAGGAACAATATTTGGTTAAGGGCGGTACATGTGGCGGGGGTTTCTAACGGTTTAGCGGATTCCCTTTCTCGTTTACAGTTGGAACGCTTCAGGAAACTGGCGCCAGAAGTAGAGAGGGATCCCTATCCATGCCCAGAACACCTGTGGAGAGTTTGTGTGGAAGAGTAGCGAGATGGATGCAGGGTTCCCTCTCCAGGTCTACGTGGGATGCCTACGGTCGAATATGGGGTCAGTGGGATGAGATACAAGCAGAGATAGGTGGGGCATCGGATGATGAGGCAAGGGAACTTCTTGTATTAATGTTCCTTTCGTCTTTGGTCGATAAGGGCCTGTCGGGGTCAACGTTAGGAAAAACCCTAGCTGGCTTATCATTCTTGTTCAAACTGCAGAGGGTGAAAGATGTTACTAAGACTTTTTTAGTAAGGCAAGTGTACAAAGGAATGAGGAAGGATAGGGTGTCAGGGGACACGCGTAGGCCTGTGACATTTCAGGTGCTACATGGCATTTTCGAAAAATTGCAAAACATAGGTGACTCGAGGTATGAGATAATACTGTTTCAAATTGCATTCTCATTAGCCTTTTACGCATTGCTAAGGGTAGGCGAGTTAGTGAGCAGAGCTACCAAAATACAAGGGGGGATACAGGAAAAGCATGTTAGACTGGCAGAGGGCTCTCTATCAGTCACTATATTCCATTCTAAGACAGATAAGAACAACAAGGGGTTACATGTTTTTCTACACAAGGTGCAAGGGTCAGTAACTTGTCCGCTGGCATGTTATGCGGAGTACATGGCGGTTAGGCCCAAAGGTGGGGAATCGTTGCTGGTGCACCAGGACGGTAAGGCATTGTCCGTTTACCAGTTTGTGACGGTATTTCCGGAAATGTTTGGAGGGAATGGGTTTGGCAGCAAAGGATTTTGGTGCACACTCATTTCAAATCAGCGCAGCAACGGAGGCCGCAAGGTGGGGGCTCACGGACAGTGCTATTAAGCGTCTGGGAAGGTGGGAGTCAAATTGTTTCCATTTATATGTTAGGCCACATTTGGTAAAAAAAAAAACAAAAAAACAAAACTTAAATGTTAATATATCATGGAATTTTCATGGTTTTACGTTTCATTCGCAGGCGTGCAGAGTTGCGTTATCTGGGTGATCGAGCACTCGTTCATCTATTGGGCGGAACGTCACGCTAAGATTCGGCTGGGTGGTTGCCGCTTTGGGTTTCCGGACAGTGAAGTGCGGGTTGAGTGGCTAGGTGAGCGAGGAATAGGTTGGAAGAGGGTCAGGCCCCTAGTAGAAAGCAAGCTGCTGAATGACGAACCACCGAATATCTTGTTAATTCACACTGGGGGAAATGATATGGGCATGATACCAATGAAAGACCTAATTAGGCTTATGAAAGGGGGCTTGTTAGCTTTGAGATCCCCTCCTTCCAAGCTGATCGTAGTTTGGTCAGAAATGGTCCCCAGATTACAATGGCGGCATGCTCGTTCGGAGAGGGCAGTGCAAAAAGCGCGCATTAAAATTAACAAGACAATGGGCAAGTTTGTGCAAAAGCATGGAGGTATGGTGATACGGCAAAGGATGTTGGAAGGACAGCGGGAATATTTCCGGATATTTTCGGATGGCGTTCACTTGACGGAATTGGGCACCGATGTTTTTAACTATGGCCTGAGAGAAAGTTTGGAAATGGCCGTGGGGTTTTGGAGGAGCACTCAGGCCTAAGGTGGTCAGGCCTTCATGCTTTGGCGGCAGCTGGCAATGTTAATGGGGTAATAGCCCTAAAGAAGGGCTGGAAGAGGGATGCAATTCCCCAAAAGTATGGGGAATAATAATTACCTCCCTGGGGTAAATAGGGGCCCCAGGGGAGAGTGGTGGAGAATTTATCGTGGTGCCTCCTGGGCCAGAAACGTGGAGCGGCGGGAGGCTTGGTTTATGGTGGAAGTGGAAACATTGCTAGCAAAAGCTAATGGATAATAGTTATTTATTGTTGTATGATTGTTATGTAAATGTCATGTTAATAAAGTTAAAAAGATATTGTTAATTTGTCACAATAAAGTGGCCATTATTCCTTTCCTCTCAGAAAATAGTAGTGTGGTGTGGTTATTTGAAGGGGGGGGGGGGGGGGGAGGAAGGGAAATGGTCAGTGGAATGGGGTGGGGAAAGCAGCTAGAAAAAGGTGGAGGGTGAAGGTCCGGAGCAATACTCAGACATACACCTGTCATGTACCCCATATAGTAACAAAGTGTGCCATTGCAAATAGTAAAACAGCTCATCTCTACAGTTTTCTGTAACATGACTAGCATATAGGCAGTCAATATCCTACTGATGCCAGTGAATAGGGTGCCATCTCTTTAATAATATTGCCATTGGTGGTGCCACTGATAATATAGGGTACTGTATGTACTTATTAATATAGAGTACGGTAGGTACTGATAATATAGAGTACTGTAGGTACTGATAATATAGAGTACTGTAGGTACTGATAATATAGGGTACTGATAATATAGAGTACTGTGGGTACTGATAATATAGAGTACTGTAGGTACTGATAATATAGGGTACGGTAGGTACTGATAATATAGGGTACGGTAGGTACTGATAATATAGAGTACTGTACATACTGATAATAATATACATTTGCATATATTTGTAAAGGGAAGAAATTAAAAAGATTAGAAAATACTTATGTTCCTGTAGCCTTTCAGGCTTGTCTCCAAAAAATCGTAATGCTTAATGAGTTTCCAAATTTAAGGTAAAGGTTGCACCAAGGAGAGGAGGCTAGCAGGTAGATTTATAGTTATAAAAATGGTACAAATAAAAAAATTTTGCCGTATTAGTCCAATATATGTAGTAAAAAGTAGAATACTGTGATACTTTTAATGGACTAACATTTTATTTTAGTAGGCAAGCTTTCGAGGGATATCTGAGGAAGAGGGTAGATCCCTCGAAAGCTTGTCTACTAAAATAAACTGTTAGTCTATTAAAAGTATCACAGTACTCTACTTTTTACTGCTTGGTACTGCACAAATGGATAGCAGTGTAGTATGTTTTGGATTTTGTGCAGCCCCCAGGTGCCACAAAAAATGGCTAGATGGGCCTTGTGTTTGACTCAACAATGTATTAACAATCACAAAATGGTTAATACATTGTGGGAACAAATGCAGGTAGAATGCAAATGTGAAATTTATTGCATCTCCCCCTTAGTGCCTTGTGGAGGTGGTTTTTTTTGCAGTTTTATGTCATTTAAAATCGGTTTGAATGAGTCAATTAAAAAGTTCGCCCAACAGTTCTGCAGTTTGTGTAGAGTCGTTCCCAAATGAGTGCACGGCCAATGAACGTTCCCGTCGGGCTCGCGGTTATTCTGCAGAAAAAGACCGAAAATTTGCCTCGGCCTTGGTAGTCTCCCTATAAGGCAAGATAAGGCGAGGGAGCATATGACTGAGGTCACAGGTGTGGCCATATACATAGACATAGTTATTTCATCCAGTTGTTTAAGGGGTTACATTTATTTAATGCCATGTACTGTGGTGGTAATTAACCGTTTACTGTTGTTTTTAGAGGGGATATTTTCAGATTCTGGAGCGTAAAAATGTGGGCCTTGTTCATAATCATGTCATGTATGGGCACTTTTTCAGCCTTAAACGTCTGTTCGGTTGGGCTCATTGCCCGATCCGCCAGACGGATCATGAACGAGACATGCATACACGGCCAACCCGCAATGCAGATTAGGCAAGGGAGCATGTGACTGAGGTCAGGGGAATGGCCAGTCACTGTACATACACACAGTTATTTCATCCAGTGGTAACATTTACTTTAATGCCATTTACCTTAGTGCTATTTTACAGTTTGTTGGTGCTTTTAGAGGAGATATGTTCAGATTCTGGAGTGTAAAAATTTGGGTTTAGTTCTCCTTTAAAGTGTCTTGTGGAGATGTTTTTTGCACAATTATTTATGCATTTAGAGATTATATACATTTAAGATGGGTTAAAATAAAAATTGACACATGGATGTCCTCCTATTTGAGAGAATGCCTAGTAATATGAAGTATATTGTGATATAAAGTCTATTGAATAGTCAGACCAACTGGAATTCTAATGATCCCATAAGTGGTGTCAGTATGTTGGGAGGATTTCAAGCTAAAATCTTCCCAAGATTTGGAAAAATTGAGGGCTGTATTTTATTATACTTAATAATGGTCAATGGGCCGATACTGAAATACCAGCCAGTAACAGTCTTTTTGACTGCATCAAAGAAATGCAGTGGAAAAACAACCACTGTTAGCGGTAGTTTTTTTTTTGTCACCATAAAGAAAAAGGACCCGAGGCACTCAATACTTAAAGTAAAAATCCCTTTATTAGAAACACTAGGGGATGTATCAAAAAAGTTAAAATCATTTAAAAGGGTAACAATCCATCTTATCCATCCATCAAGGAGAATTATACTTATGCAGTAACTAACTGCTTTCAAGCAGTAACTGCTTCATTAACATAGGTTCTCCAATGTCAGAGATAGAAGAATTGGCAATGACTGGGAGAAACCAGAAAGAAGTCAGTTACTGCATGTGTATAATTCTCCTTCTTCTTTTTTTCTCTTGCGCGTCAATGATCATACGCGCAGGTGTGCACTAACGCATTAAGCGGTGACATCAACGAAAGTCCATGTGATCTACCAGCCAGCTCCATTTTAAATACTGGAAAGCCTATTGCATATATATATATATATATATATATATATATATATATATATATATATATTATAATATATATATATATATATATATGCACCAATGGGCACACTAGCAAAAGTGTGCACATTGGAGCACAGTGGAAATTATGTGTGTACGTTTTGCTATGTGTATGTATCTTTTGTATTGGCGTGCATGTGCAGAAGATAGGCGCTCAGTCGGGACAGCGCTCCTGACAGCTGAGAAGGAGTAGATTGGAGTGCCCTTAAGGTAAGTTTGTCAGTGTTCTCTGGGCGTTCTATTAATTACAGGGAGGTGGGAATAAGCGTTCTCACCTCCCTGTGAATAATAGAAACAGATTTTATGTACTTAACATAGTATATAAAATCTGCTTAGTGTCCCTTTAAAAAACCACAGTTGTGCTTTAGCCATTTCTACCCAAGGGCTCAAACATGCAAGTGATCTATCTTCCCTTCCCTCTATAGCTATTACTCTATGGGAATAGAGAAAGATTACAGTATATACATCACTTTCGGTAGTAGGAGTCATGATCAATACTAAACCTGCCCCCCCTTTCCCATTCCACCTACCTGCTTGCTTGAATCCAGGGGGTCTAAGTGGACTAAGCCTGCAGGTCAGAGAATAGACCCAGGCAATCTTTTCATAATGTACAGTTCAAAGTAAACAGCACAATTGGACAACCTGAGACCTCAAACAGGATCCAGATTAACATGCTAGGTTCACACTTATAAGTATTTAACACAGCAAGTTCCAAATTTACAGATTCTATGGTGTTAGGACTTGGGAGCACAGGATACTGGTGGCTTTATAGTTTAAGGAGAGGTAGGGGTTAAAGGAGCTTAAAACTCCCCACAAAGTATAACATATAAACTCATATTTATCCCTCACAGGTTACCTAGAGAAACATGCAAAGTATCATCCTTTATATCCTCTTTACTACATGCACATCACTTCCTGTGTAACATAAAGAAAGTTTTTTTTGATTGGCTAAGACTGTCACATGTTTTACAAACAGAACATCATTGGATGTTATACTGACATTACCACTTCCTTTCAGTATTCATGGTGACCCCGTAGCAGTTACAGGGGTGTTGTTTAACCTCCCATTTTTACTATCCTATATTAAAATAGGAATCTCAGCTCTGTAAGTAATTTTTTATATTTTGCATAGGTTGTATATTTTGTCTTGTACCTAATAAAAGTAATTGCTATACTTTATATAATTTATTAATGGTAATTTAAATGGTAATAGTGAGATAGTACACACATACACTTTTCCTATATGTAGTATCATATACCCCCTTACCGCACAGGTAGCTACTAAAAAAGCTCAATGCAATCTCCTATGAAGATATTTATATAATATAAAGGCTATATATATATAACTCCTAGCAGACTCCTTGTGCACTCCACCAACAAGCTTCCGCCCAGGTGCCAAACCAGAACACCACAAAACAACACCACCAGAACCCAGGGCACTCAGGGGACTTATGCAAGATGCAACAAAACTGTGTCTGAACGGGCGATCAACGTGTTTCAGCCATTACATCGGCTGTCCTCAAGATCGTTCCGTTCACATTAATCGCGCCATCTTATAGGCTAGGAAGGTACCACCCACCTACACCTTAACCCTATCTGTGCTCACTCACCTTAACATATGTGTGATAAAAACATGTACTTTAATTAACATTATAAAGGTAAAAACAGACAGTCTGCACTACCCTCTAAATGAGAAGCATAGCGAAGCCAAAATACATATATAAAATAAAAAGGTAAGTGTTAAACTATATAAAGTCTCTGTAAAATGGACGTAAGGGAGGTGAAATATTATAAACCATATCTAAAGGATTATTACATGTTAAGATTTCCCCAAATCTGTACAATCATAAAACTATAATGGCCTGTTAACCAAGAAATAAAGAACACGTTACCACAGTGTAAAAAACCTAATAGAGTCCATTTTACAGAGTCTTTATATAGTTAAACACTTACCTTTACTGGGAGAAATCCATACCAGTAAGCTTGAGTTGTTGGGTAACTAAATATTGTACTGAAATGTTCCATTATCTTGATTATTTCTTACACAGCACTATGGTATGTTCCCATATTAATGTAAATGGTTTAATAATTAGCTGCAGTTTGCTGAAAATAAGCAATACTAAAATACATGGGCATACCTGAAGCAGCCCGGGCTCCCCCGCGAGATTGGAGGCAGGGCCCCTGACTCCCTCCATGAAGATCTATGCAGCCTGACCTCCACAATCTGTGCAGCAACCAGCCTTTTTTATACAGCTGATTGCGCGAGGAAACATATGCGCGACCTGTTGTTTAAAAGACCGGACCCAAACTTCCGGAACTGAACCGGAAGTTCGGGTCCATTTTTTTAAACAGCTGATTGCGCGTATGTTTACTTTATACGCGCAATCAGCTGTATTAAAACGGCTGGACACTGCACAGATTATGGGCTTGTGGCGGGCCCTACTACCTTCCCCCCCCCCCCCCCCCCGCGTGCGGTTGCAGGGGTGACGGGCGATAATTACGCCACTGCTAAAAAATTTGTCCTGGATGAGTTATACACTATTTATCATCATTATTTTGCTTGAAAAAAAAAAGATATCAAAGATAGGTGTTCAGTGTGAATTAACCAATTTGACACTACTTTGAAAAGCCACCAGGGAGTGTTACCTATTTACCATCATATGTGCTGAACTTTTTGCCACATTTTCAGCATTATTAGGGCTCGGTCTGATTGCGTGCAATACTGGTGCAATTTACATGAGATTTTCTGTGTGATTTCTCTCTTTGAGATAGAAAATCGAATGCGATTGCACAGAATAAGTGATCGCACGATTCCAATGTTATTAAAAAAAAACGCAGACGCAAACGCAAGGAAATTGCGCTACTGTGGCCTAGCCCTTAAGGTGGCCATTCACTAGAAAGATTTGACTTACCTGACCAAGTGATCCCACGACAATCCTGCCAAACCACTTTTACCGCTCTTCTTTGCGACCGACTTGAGATCGCAAAATGAATGGGATTTGCGATCACATGACGCAAAGTCACAAAAACATCTATGGGCTGTTTTCTGCCTGCTAACAACTGTATTACATTCTCTTTCCTAATTATGTTTTTTTGTTTTGTGTGTAGATGTGGTTTGATTTGTGATACGGGAGCTTTTTGAAGGAAACGCTTTGAATTGTCTTCAAAAAGGTAAAAGATACTGCACACTTTCTACTCTATTTATATGACTGTAATTTTTATGCTGTAAATACCAGATTTGTAACTATTGGTACACTGCTTAAAGGGGAATTTAAGGTTTAAAATAAGTGCTTTTTTTTGCAGAGATGTAGATATAATTAGATTTTTATGAAAATATATAATTTGATTATTTATAAAAGGAAACACCCAGGCTTTAACAGAAACTAAGGAAAAAAATATTGAAAACTGAAAAAGCACCTTTCTCCCCAGTGCTCAAACTCACACTAAACTTTACTAATTGGTGCAGAATGTTTAGTATGACTTTATATTGGAATCTTATACTGTGGCTTTACGTTAATACTGCTTATGGCAAAATGTTTTGAAGAGTAGCTTGGCCACACCACAAAACCTTGTGGATTTGCCATTAGCACTTTTTAATAAAGTTCAAATTTGAATGAATCACTAAAGTTAGGGGGCAAAGTTAGCACCATTTTTAACGATAAGAACTTTTATTGAATCTCCCTGATTGTCTAGTATAAAAAGGGGTATGTATTTAAGAAAGAAAAATATTATTCTCCCTCTTTAAAAATGCACTTGTAAGGCCTCATTTGAAATATGCTGTGCAGTTTTGGAATCCTGTGTAAAAAAAGGATATCTAGGAAATGGAAAGAATTCAGAGAAGGACAACTAAATTAAAGGAATAGTTCATTGATGAAAACAAGTTAGTATTAATAGAATACATAAATTAAGCAGATATCATATCTCTTACCTGTTTCTGTGTGTGGTGCTCTGTTCCCTAGTAATGTTCCCCGGTATAAGTTCCCCCGTTGTAGCTTCTGAATGTGTGTCTATGCCCCTTTGCAATTTTGCGACTACGGTGTGTCCCTGGCGCATGCGCATTGAGAGGCCACTGTAGTTGTGATTCAGTGACCTCTCTTAGCGTGCACCGAGGATCGCGCTGGTAGAGGTATGTGCGCGCGCGCGCTGGTAGAGGTATGTGCGCGTGCGCGCGCTGGTAGAGGTATGCGCGCGCATAACTATGAGGAACAGACAGCCTACGAAGGATTATGCGGCGTAACTATTACCCCTGCCACCCCCGCGAACGGGGGGGGGGTGTTTGAGACGAGGGCATTAGGGCCTTGGCCGGCTAGTAAGCTGTCTCCACTGGAAGTCCCTATAATTCTCCAGGTCACTGCTGGGATCTGCCATACAGATTTATACTTTACTAAGTTGCTCAGTGGCCAGTGATAGATAGATAGATAGATAGCAGAGTTAGATAGATAGATAGATAGCAGAGATAGATAGATAGATAGATAGATAGATAGATAGATAGATAGATAGCAGAGATAGATAGATAGATAGATAGATAGATAGATAGATAGATAGCAGAGTTAGATAGATAGATAGCAGAGTTAGATAGATAGATAGCAGAGTTAGATAGATAGATAGATAGATAGATAGATAGCAGAGTTAGATAGATAGATAGATAGATAGCAGAGTTAGATAGATAGATAGATAGATAGATAGATAGATAGGGAATTATAGGGACTTCTAGTGGAGACAGCTTCTTAACCGGCCAAGGCCCTAATGCCCTCGCCTCAAACACCCCATCCCCCCCCATCCGGTCGGGGGGGTGGCAGGGGTAATAGTTACGCCGCCTAATCCTTCGTAGGCTGTCTCTTCCTCATACATAGTTATACGCGTGCATACCTCTACCAGCGCGCGCACGCACATACCTCTACCAGCGCGCGCACATACCTCTACCAGCGCGGTCCTCGGTGCACGCTAAGAGAGGGCACTGAATCACGACTACAGTGGCCTCTCAATGCGCATGCGCCAGGGACACACCGTAGTCACAAAATTGCCAAGGGGCAGAGAGACACATTCAGAAGCTACAACGGGGGAACTTATACCGGGGAACATTACTAGGGAACAGAGCATCACACACAGAAACAGGTAAGAGATATGATATCTGCTTAATTTATGTATTCTATTAATACTAACTTGTTTTCATCAATGAACTATTCCTTTAATAAATACATATTTTTTATGGCATTATTAATACTAAGTGAGGTGTAAATTGTCTGTCAGTGATCCCTAAGTTCATAGATAGAGTAGATAGTATATATCCCCCTCCCCCAGTTCAGCGACAGACAACAAGCAGTGCAGAGTGAAGGACACTCCCACAAAAACGAACAGAACTTACTAGCTGATTGAGAGGCTACAAGCAGAATTTTTTCACAAGAAAGGGATCCTGGGGGCTGGGGCACAAGGGAGTTTATTATACTGAAGTTTGTAAAATATGGCATTTCTGAGAGAACACTTCCTTTAATAAGGGGACTGGGGGAGCTTGAATATAAAGACAGATTGCATAGGTTACAATTATAAACTATACTAGAATCAATATAAATAGGGGTGTGCTCCCACCAAAATCAAATTAATGGGGATGGGACCCCTAAATAGGGTGATGCTAAAGGAGCAATTAGAATAATCTACTCTACATACAGGGAGATGTAATAAAAGTTCTTATCGTTAAAAATGGTGCTAATTTTGCCCCAACCAATCCGATGTTAGCTTTCAAATGTTATATAAGATCTGATTGGTTGGGGCAAAGTTAGCACCATTTTTAACGATAAGAACTTTTATTGAATCTACCTGATGTTTCTAGTATAAAAAGGAGTATGGATTCAAGGAAGAAAAATATTATTCTCCCTCTTTAAAAATGCACTTGTATGGCCTCATTTGGAATATGCTGTGCAGTTTTGGAATCCTGTGTTAAAAAAGATATCTAGGAAATGGAAAGAATTCAGAGAAGGACAACTAAATTAATAAGGGGACTGGGGGAGCTTGAATATAAAGATAGATTGCATAGGTTACAATTATAAACTATACTAGAATCAATATAAATAGGGGTGTGCTCCCACCAAAATCAAATTAATGGGGATGGGACCCCTAAATAGGGTGGTGCTGAAGGAGCAATTAGAATAATCTACTATACATACAGGGAGATGTAATAAATGTTCTTATCGTTAAAAATTATTCTAATTTTGCCCCAACCAATCATACTGTTGGCTTTTAAATGTTAAATAAGATCTGATTGGTTGGGGCAAAATTAGCACCATTTTAAATGATAAGAACTTTTATTGAATAGCCCTGATAATGTCCCACAGAGCCTTCTAATAGCACTCAATTCCCTTGTAACCCCTAGATCTATATACCATCAGTCTTGCATCCCCTTACAGTCTAAGAATGAACCATACCAATTTTGTGCAATAACAATCATAAATATTTATTGAACACACCACACTAAAATATCTCTATATCTATGTATATAAAAAATGTGGGCGTCCCCGATAGCAGCTCAAATATCCAAAATGTTGGACCAATGGGTCTATATAATGTCTTGGGGTAGATCACTGTGTTAACTTGTTATGGAAAGCATCTAGTCCATCCAAATAAATACAAAGACAAAGACCGGCCAGTGGCCAATAGAAGAATAGGCAAGTCACAGGAACAGTAGCGGAAAAAATACTTTTTAATAGTTAGACAGGGAGTTCCATCCTGGGACTTAGGCTGAGGCCACACTGCAACGCACAGGAATCGTGCACAAAACTGCGAACGTTATCGCACGGGATTGTGTGCGTGATTCTTGTGCGTTTGCGCGTGCGTTTTTGCCGTTCGTTACCAAAAACGCGAACGGACACGCAATGGCATGCGCATCAGAAATCGCGGGAATTTTCGCGTTCCTGCAATTTCCATTTTAGCGAAAATTGGCACAATTGCGAGCGTGAAACGTGCACGCAAATGTGCGGAAAACGTAAGATAAAAGTGCACACCCTTACTGGTGTGCACTTCTATCTTAGCTGAAAAACAAGCAGGATGTACTCACGGACTCTAACACTCACGGTCAGGTCCCTCGCCTGTATGGGTCCAAAGATGTCCGAGTGCCGCCCCTTCACCCAGGTAGTTCGGCTCTGTGTCTCCCGCTCACTGTCCCATGGTGTTAATACCGGCAACTGCAAATTAATGTTTGCTCCATAGCTACGATCGTACAAACTTTTCAGTATCTTCCCCACCACTGAAGTTAAACTTACAGGCCTGTAATTACCAGGCTGTGAACGACTACCCTTTTTAAATATTGGAATTACACCAGTTTTTTTCCAATCCAGAAGCACACTTCCAGACATGAGGGAATCTACAAAAATAAGAAACAATGGCCCAGATAAAACTTAATTTATTTCTATAAGGACCAGAGCATGTATTTTATCTGGCTCAGGGGATTAATTAATATTAATGGGGAACTGTGGTCTCAAACAAGTTTAGTTTAAATGAAAGGCCAGTTTCCTACCTCTAAAACGAGCCATCAAACACCTCTCTACGTGCTCCACAGCCCAAGATATACAGAAATGACTGACCAGAGTTAAGTTAATGGGTGGGAGGCTGACTTGTGACATTCCTGAGGCTTCTCCTGCACAGTGCCGCCGTCGAGCACAGCCTCAGACTCCCTCAGTGTAAGAGGGAGACAGGAAGTCCCTCCTCCTCTCTGCTGTGTGAAGTCCTGACAGAGAAGGTAAGGGAATCTACAGCCCTTCTAAACAGCCTTTTCAGGCAGAGTTCTAACTCTGTTCTCGCTCTGCTCTGTTCTGCTCTACTCTGTTCTCGCTCTTCTCTGTTCTTGCTCTGTTCTTGCTCTGTTCTCTCTCTGTTCTCTCTCTGTTCTCGCTCTGTTCTCTCTCAGTTCTCGCTCTGTTCTCACTCTGCGTGAAAAGGCTGTTTCCACAGAGTTTTCTGTAGGGGTGGAGCAGGGGTCTGAGTAACCCACAGCACCCGCGAGTGGGCAGGGCTTAGGCACCCGCGAGTGGGGGGGCTTAGGCACCTTAAGTGGGCAGGGCTTAGGCACCCGCGAGTGGATGGGGCCACAGCACCCATGAGTGGGTGGGGCCACATGGGGCTGTAGATAAATGGCAGGGGGGCCTGCGACTGGAGGGACCATGGGGTCCATGAGTGGGAGGGACCAGGGGGCTGCAAAGGGGAGGAGGAGACACAGGACAGATTGACTGACAGTTTCAGAGCAGGAAGCAGAAAGTGCAGAGGACCTGGTTATGCTGCTGCCATATCACACACAAAAATGTAAATATCTTCAAAACTATACAAAATAAACTATGGAAATAAATTGCAAAAATTCTCAGGGGAGAAATTCTTATCAATTTACCTAAAGTGATTTTTGGACCACAGTTCCCCTTTAACCTTATTTAGTTGTTCCTGCACAGTATCCTTGGTTAACCAAGTGCACCTGCATCTTTTAAACTCTACACTATTATTGCCACTATACTCTTTGTTATCTGTACTTGGGTTTTCTATAGTGTATACAGAGGAAATTGTTTAAGGCATTATGCTTTATCGCCATCCTCCGTAACTAACTTATGCCCATTAATTAATGGTGACACATTTTCAGTCTTCATATTCTTACAAAAATTGTGTAGGGTTTGTGGTGCTTTGTTCAGCTATCCTAACTTCATTATTCATTTTAGCTAGCTTTATTGCTTTCTTACAATCCTTGTTACAGTTTTTAGAATTTCTAAAGGCCCTTCCAGTTCCCTCTGACTTAAAGGCTTTAAATTATTTTATTTTACATTTATTTCCCAAGGGTATAAATTTAGATGAGAAATAGCTTAAAAGGAATGTCCAGCCTAAATATAATTAACTTTTAAAATTATTATTACCCCCAAAAACCTCACTTTCGCGAGGTTCCTAAACCTCAAAGATCCCCCAGAACTTACTTACCTGACCCAGACCCTCGACGCTTCTACTCCGCGGCTGGTGCTGATAGCCGCTCCACTTCTTGGTTGTGGCTGTCAGTTAGGGCGTGACGTGATGTCACGCCCAATCGCCTGACAGCCGCGACCAGGAAGAGAAGCAGAAGTCCCCTGCTCCTGTTTTTGCTCGCAACAAGCTCGAAACAGGAGCAGGGGGCGTGGAATAGCTGTCGAGGGACCCGGTCAGGTAAGTAAGCTCTGGGGCATATTTGATATTTAGGAACCTTGCGAAAGGTTTTGGGGGGTGATAATCATTTTAAAAGTTACTTTTTAGGCTGGACTTGCCCTTTAAAATCCTCTTAAAAACCACCCACTTCTGTTCAGTAACTTTACCTGATGATATATAATACCAGTTGACCTGGGATTATAAATCATATACCCTTTTAACCTGGGAAAATTTGCTTTCCTGAAATTAAAAGTGTTTGCTAACCCAGTGCACTTTTCCTTTTGATAACATATACTAAATGACACTATTTCATGGTCACTATTCCCTAAGCCTTAAAGGGCATGTCCACCCCCAAAACTATAATCCCCCCCAACTACTGGCCCCCCCACCATGTAGTGTGTTAATCCTTACCTTGCATCCCAGCTCCATAGGGTTCTCCTGTAGACCCCCCCCAAAGTCCAAAAAACTAACAACCAGGAGGATAGCAGGGCTCTGCCTGCTACCTTGCCTCCGTAATATTTGCCATGCGTACTGCAGCCTCTCCCCCCTCCCTCCCCCTCCCTCCCCTCCCTCTCCCTCCCGTTTACTATCCTCCCCTAGCATAAATCCCTCTTTATATGCTGCTCCCCCATGTCCAGCCCCAACGCATACTTTTATTTTCAAAAAGCTCCCCAAATCTTACTTACCTCTCCTCTTTCCTCCGCTGCACTGAATGACCGGCAGCCGCGTCGTGATTGGCTGCAGCTCAGCCAATCACAGACGCGACTGCGGTCACGCCCCTCTGCTTGCATTCTGCAGCAGCAGAGGACCGGCAGTGCGGCGGAGGAACGGGGGGTAAGTAAGAGTTGGGGGTCTTTCTGAAAAAACCATGTATGCGGTTTGGTTGGGCTGGAGACATGGGGGAACATCATATTAAAAATGATTTCTAAGGGTGGACATACCCTTTAAGTTACCTGTATATCTATAATATGCTCCTCGATGTTAGATATTACCAAATCAAACAGAGCTCCTTTTCTAGTAGGAATGTTAACCACCTGTGAGAGAACATTATCCTGCAGCAAATTCAGGAACCCATCACCTTTTTTGTGTTGGAACACATCAGGAACACAAAAGACTGTGCACACCAGACTTGATGCAAAACTGGCGTTTATTGAAGCATCAATAAACACAGTGTAATGTTTTGGTGCCCATATACCTTCGTCAGACACATAGTCAGAACACTCCCCAAACTTGCAGCCCTTGCCATCTGCATATGACTCACTTCCTCCCTGCTAGCATTTGGCGGCTTGTAGCAGACACAAAAAATGATATTGCCCCCCTTCCTATTGCCTAATTCCACCCATATTGCCTCCAGCTTTAACATCCATATCGCCAGTTATCTCTTCTTTTAAATTTGGCTTCAACTCTTGTTTAACATAAACACATACTCCTACCCTTTCCTATTTTCTCTATCCTTTCTAAACAAGAAGTAGCCTTCTAAATTTACAGCCCAGTAGTGAAAATTGTTCAACCATGTTTCTGCTATACCTATCATACTTTTAGTCAATGCCATTACCTCTAATTCTTCCATTTTGTCAGCCAGGCTTCTTGCATTTGCAAATATATATTAGAGATTATAATATTGTAATTTATTTATTTATTTGGAAAATTACTTTTATTATTTATTGATGTATTACAACATACATGTATGATGTATTAAATGTAATAAAAATTCAATATCTTATAACTTAATATTCTACAATATATTATTATTATTTACCAAAACAAAAACAGAGACCAGTACTGATATCGTTATTACCCTGCTATGCTTATGTAAATGCGTATTTGTACTTTTTGGGTCTATTTAAATTCTTATGATTTTGGGAGTGGTTTCATTACGCTAGCGTTGGTGGGCTCCCATTCTGGGAGAGGAAGAGAAGATGAAGAAAGAGGGGGGGGCCTATAGGTTATACTGTTTTATTAAACAAAGGTGTAAGGGGATGATGGTAGCCTGGTAGTTTTCGCAGATTGGGATTTCTAGGTGGTATACCGCAAGTAATAAATCAACAATAACAACATTAACTCTAACTTAACTTTTTTGTTGGAGAGCCATATCTTGCATGGCAGGCATTCAATATAAATGTTTGGGCCCTTCCTTGGTGCAACAATGCCCGCATGAGCGGCCACCCGTGCCCCACCTACCTTTAATTGAGAAGGTTTGTTGAGTTCAATTCTGCTCCGCCGCCACCGGTCTCCACTCCCTCCTAGCCGATCCGTGTTGGGTGGGAGGAACGGTTATTAGATACTGGTTCTTGTAATTTATTTATACTCTTTAATACACATGCCTCACTATCCCCTATGCTAGCCCCAGCCTCTTTCCACCCACCACTGACCAATCTACACAATGCTTACCCCCTGGGATATCTATCCCAATGAAACCAATATTACCCACTCACCCCAAACCTAGTTCAAAATCTCCTCCAAACCTCTAGCCATCTTTTCTCCCAAAACTGCTGCACCATTATAAGTGAGGTGCAACCCATCACATTTGGCCTGTAGTCAAATATAATGAAGAAGAATGTAATACGTGTTTGACCATTGAGATACGTTGAACACTGCACCCGTTCATCACTACAGTTGACCGATTAACAATATTTGATTAGAACCACATTACCATTTACTATATAACTCTTCCACAGCTAACAAATGCTAATAGTACCATTGCACCTATAATCCTTACAAGCCTATCGCCTGCCCACATCACAGGGAGTATCCCCCACCACCACCACCACCTCCCTCCCCTATATAGTTAAGACTTAACTATTGTGCTTTAAAGTTTTTCCCTGTTCTTGTTTTTGTTTTTATGCATAAGATTAAATATACAGTATTTGGTGATGAATGTTAAACAAAACCACATGATAATTTGATGTCATATCATCATGTTTGCTATATGTAAAATGTTAATGCATCATACCCAAAATTGTACTAGAGATGGACTAGAACTCGAACCAGAGTTCGAGCTGAACTATTCGAGTTTGAACAGACTCGGACTTCTCGAACTATCTCGGACCCGGATTTCTCGGACTTTTGATGTTTTTCAGGACGCGAGTAAATATCGAATCCGCGAGTAAAATGACTATTATACCTATACGCGAGTATCGAATCCGCTAGTAAAATATGTATTATACCTATTTGTGAGTAAATATCAAATCCACCAGTAAAATGTCTATTATACCTATACGCGAGTATCGAATCCGTAAGTAAAATGTCTATTATACCTATTCGCGAGTACATATCAAACCCGCAAGTAAAATGTCTATT
This sequence comes from Hymenochirus boettgeri, assembly GCA_019447015.1. Taxonomy (NCBI): domain Eukaryota; kingdom Metazoa; phylum Chordata; class Amphibia; order Anura; family Pipidae; genus Hymenochirus; species Hymenochirus boettgeri. The sequence continues at coordinate 124,981,483 of CM033470.1, forward strand.
ATACCTATAGGCGAGTATCAAATCCGTGAGTAAAATGTCTATTATACCTATACGCGAGTATCGAATCCGCGAGTAAAATATGTATTATACCTATTTGTGAGTAAATATCAAACCCGCAAATAAAATGTCTATTATACCTATACGCGAGTATCGAATCCGCAAGTAAAATGTCTATTATACCTATACGCGAGTAAATATCGAATATTGAATCCGTAAGTCGTTCATGGGATGGGATAATTATCAAATGTTCGAACGTGAGAGCTCAAAAGTAGTGCGCGTGAGAGTAAAATCGATTTTTCAAAAGTCCTGGATATTCGAACATGTTCCCCAGACCATTTCCCAGGTCCCACAGCCATTTACATTGTTACATTTACATTGATATTTTAATTGTATTTCATTCAAAATGTTCAAACTGTTTGACTCCCATTGACTTTAACGGGTCCGTTTTCGAACTTTCGAACTTTCCATATAGTTCGCAAATAGGCCGAGCTTTAGAAAGTTCGGCCTCCTCCTGTTCCTCCTGTCCCTCCATCTTGTGCGTCTGTCCGTAATACTAGATCCATAGATCTCCCGACACTCGCCTCATCCCTGTCCTCTATCTAGTCTCTCCTCCCTTTTGACAGTTGATGACCCTGACTCACTTGCTAATTCCTATAATTCTATCCTGACTAACATGATAGACTCTTTTGCCCCCTTGCATTCCCGCAGCCGAGGAACCTCTAATCCTCATCCATGGCTCAACCCCACTTTCTGTTTTTTACGCAGCTGCACAAGTGCTGCTGAAAGTGCGTGGAGAAAGTCCCATACAAAGGCTGACTTTCTCCATTAAAAGTTTATGCTGCAATGTCTCGGCTCTGGCCTCCTGCTGGCAAAACAGAACTATTACCAGAAACTTATAAATAACAACAAATCGAACCCACGTCGCCTGTTCTCCATCTTCAACTGCCTTCTGCGCCCTTCTCCCGCTGGCCCTCTCCTTTCTCCACACTCTCCCCAGGACTTTGTGCATTACTTTCAGCATAAAGTGTAGTCCATCAGTTTGCAGATATTTGGTCCTAAGGATGACACTCAGATTATGCTGCCCTCTCCTCCTTCCGCTATTCTTGGATCTTTTGCTCCGGTCACCCAATTTAGAAGTCTCTCGTCTGCTTCTATCATGTTCGCTCACGACCTGTCCTCTTGATCCCATGCCCTCTGTATTACTGAAGCACTGTAATCATGTGCTTACCCCTGTACTCACCCACATATTCAATGCCTCCCTTACATCTGGAATTTTCCCTTCCGTCTTGCCCATGTTAAGCCCATACAAAAAAAACCCCTCTCTGGACCCCTTTTGTTTAGCCAATTACCACCTGGTCTCTCTCTTACCGATAGCCTCTAAACTGCTAGAACGACTAGTCTTCTCCCGTATCGCTAACTACCTTCATGCTCATAACCTATTGGATCCTTTGCAATCTGGATTCCGTCCTGAGCATTCCACTGAGACGGCTCTGTGTAAGGTTGTGAATGATCTGCAGATTGCAAAGGCCAATGATCACTTTTCTATTCTTATCCTCCTTGACCTCTCCTCTGCTTTCGACACAGTCGATCATTCCCTCCTTATGCGTATACTTCACTCTTTGGACATTCGTAATGGTTTCTATCCTATCTCTCTGACAGAACTTACTCTGTATCTTATGCTAGCGATACCTCTTCTCAGGTTCCTTTTGGTGTGGGGGTCCCGCAGGGGGTCTGTTCTTGGACCCTTATTGTTCTCCCTCTACACTATTTCCTTGGGAGATGTTATTACCTCTTTTGGCTTCAAATATCATTTTTATGCAGACGATACACAAATCTACTTGTCCACCCCTACGCTAACTCCTGACACCCAATCACCTGTCTCCGACTGCCTCCTTGCCATCTCCTCCTGGATGTCTCAACGCTATCTCAAATTAAATCTTTCTAAAACTGAACTGATCATTTTTCCACCTAAACCTGGTCCTGTCCCATCTTTCTCCATCTCTGTTGACAATACCCCCATTTCCCCAATCCAATCTGCACGCTGTCTGGGGGTAATTATTGACTCCTCTCTCTCCTTTTCGAACCACATTAACTATATTGCGAAAACCTGCCGCTTCTTTCTTCGCAATATGGCCAAAATCCGCAGGTTCCTTTCTCTCACGACCACCACTATGCTTATGCATGCTCTCATCCTGGCATGCCTGGACTATTGCAACCTACTACTTTCTGGTCTTCCTGCTTCCCACCTCTCTCCCCTTCAGTCTATACTTAACTCTGACACACGTATTGTTTCACTCTCTAATAAACCGGATCCCAAATCTCCTCTATACTGGACAACAACCTAGCTCCCCATTAAACAATGCATTGTATGAAAAATCCTTCTCCTAACATTTAAATTCCTTTGCTCTGCTGCTCCTCCTTATATTTCCTCTCTAGTCTCCCCATATGTTCCTGCCCGTACCCTCCGCTTATCACAGAACCAGCTCCTGTACAGACACCCCATTCGGACTGCTTCCTCTCGCCTTAAACCTATCTCTCTTGTAGCTCCCATCCTCTGGAATTCTATTCCCCTCTCTACATCAAGAAACCTCAATCAGCAGTTTTAAATCTAGCCTTACATCCTACCTATCTGGAAACCAGCACAGTATAGTTTTATTTGCACTGCATACATCTCACTTCGGCAGTTATACCCATTCCATTGTATCTGTATGTTACCCACCTAACTAGATTGTAAGCTCTACAGGGCAGGGACCTCATTACCTCTTGTGGCAAAGCCCGACCACTTCTATTTATATAAGTTATATATTTATGTAATGAACTATCTATGTATTTATCCCCCTTGTATGACTTTATTGTATTTTAATATTGTACAGCGCTGCGTCCCCAAGTGGTGCTATATAAACAAATACATACATACATACATCTCTATATTGTACATGACTGAATGCTGCAATAAATACATTTGGTTTAAAAAAAAAAGAACCTGTAGCTGACAGCAAAGTCTGCGCAGTTCTCTAAAAACCCGAACTTTTCTTCCTTACACCAACATGCACCAGACTGGCAACACACAGTTCGGCATGTAGGGTCTTGGCGGCAGATGACCCTAGTCCATAATAAAAAAAGTATCACCTTATCCTACAGTACTCATCTTTTTATATATGCATCTTCACCTACAGTAAGATGGCAAATATATTGCCTTGGACAAGCTGGAAAGAAACAACCCTACTCTTCTGTTCTCTACTTTACCTCTGCTTCCCATTTTAAAATGGCAACCTAATAACATCTTACCGTTCGTATACGTCCAAAAGTTTGATTACAAATTTCTCCAAAGTGGTAACCTTCAATGGGCTGTACTGCTCAGCAACCCCAATATATACAAAGTCATTTGTAACTGGTGAAAACAAGTGTTTAAATGCTCCATAGTGGGATAAAAAGACAGGCAACATTTTTGGGTGGAACTCCACATCAAGATTCAAGCACTTTATTGTCATTGTGTAAATACAACAAAATTACTTTTCATGACAACCCCACGGTTGTTTGTTATTATAGTAATAGTAACAAAGTTAGAAAGAGAAGAAATTATACAAGTATGCCGGTATACAGATATTTAAACAAGTTGTACACAGTGTTCATTATTACAGAGAGGATTCAGAGTTCATCAACTTTATGGTGGATGGGAAAAGGCTGTTTTTCAGTCTGTTTGTTTGTATGCGGATCGATCTAAAACGTTTACCTGATGACAGAAGCTCAAACAAGGCATTTCCAGGGTGAGTGTTGCCCTTTATAATGTTTTTGGCCTTTCTCATACAGCGAGTCTTAAACAAAAGTTCCAGTGATGGTAGTTCAGTGCCAATAATGACTTCTGCTGTTTATCTATCTATTTAACAAGTGTGCACATCATCATTAAGGTGGGGCTAGTGAATTAAAGAGATTGGCTCATCCAAATTCTCATTCTTTAAATGGATTAAAGTTCTTATCATCATTAATCAAACAAATAATAGTGCTTATACCAATATACCAATACAATAATTACCAATACAATAATTATTAAAGCTGTTAAAATGTCAATTTATATAAGTTTAGCAAGTTACAAATGACTTATAGTTTACTTTGTTGCAACCCAATCACATCCTTAGGAACTGCTACTCCAAGATCGCATACATGTGGCAGGATGCACATTGCATGGCACCAACAAAACTATCCATCCTAAACACTAATGACAGCAATAAAATAAAACAGCAATTTTGTTTTCAAGGCTTTTCTTGTTTTAATCACATTGCGTTTTTTAACGCCCTTACACAGTAGACGACTTTGCAAAGCAAACTAGCAATTGCTTAGATACTGTCCTTATTACAGTTGTCCCCTCGCTCTACAATGCAAAAATATAATAAGGTTCAAAACCAGATACTGCCCATCTGGCTACCTTGGCTGCTTTCAGACCGTAAGGGTATGTGATTTTGGGGGTGTATATAAGTTTGTTGTGATAGTCAACAATCTTGCTTAATTGGTAATAATTTCCCTTGAACTGGCAAAGCACAAATGTTAATTTTTATAGCTAAAAGTTTATTTTTGTTTTATTATTTCATCAATTCACCATTTTGTTTACATAGTTTTGAAGATATTTACATTTTTATGTGTGATATGGTAGCATCACCAGATCAGCATCACCAGATCATTTTCACTTCCTACTTCCCACTCTGAAACCATGTGGCACTCCCTCTTACCTGTGTCAATTCCTCCTCATGGGCCCCATGGCTCCTCCCCTTGCAGTCCCCTTGAAACCCCTTGTGGCCCCTCCCATCCCTTCTTCAGTCACTGTAACTCAATCTATCCAGTTTTCTTCTGCTTTCTCCTGTAATGAGCATGTGCCAACTGGGAGGAACTAGTATTTGTGACGGCAGATTCAGAACCTTCCACCCCTAACTTTTTTGATCAGTAATTTCTTCATATCTTGGGCTTTGCAGCATGTAGAGGGGTGGTTGATGTCCCATTTTAAAGGTAGGAAACTGGCCTTTCATTTAAAATCAACTTATTTGAGGACCACAGTTCCCCTTTAAATGAAAATTAAGGAGGGCTTGCTAGCCAACTTAGATGGCCAATACATAAACTGGAGCTTCACATCCCGGCAAAAACACATAAACAAAATCCCACACCCGGATGCATCGGAACCCACCAACATGCTTTCAAAAGCTGCCAAACAGTCCCCTTTGACTGTCTGATAAACAACTTTACAGAGGCCCTACCAACTGTTCCAGCAGAGTGTTTTAAGGGACCATGAGGCACTATTGCAAGAATTGAGGACCATTATGAAGCAAGAGATAAATGGAGCTTTACTAACCATTAAAACTGACTTAACAACACTTGGGTTCAAGGGGGCAGATTACAGATGTGATACAAAAACTACAAGAGGATTCCCACTGAAAAAGTCTAAATTGCATACTCTGTGTCTTATGATAATAAAACATCCTCTCTGGTTCCTCTGAGTGTAGGGGTTCTGCAGGGCTCTGTTCTTGGAGCCTTGTTGTTCCCTGTGAGATGTCATAGACGTATTTAGTTTTAATCACGCTTTTCCGTCTGTCTCCATGCTGTCTCCTCATGGATTGCACATGAATGCTTTAAACTAAACCTTACTAAAATGGAACTGATTATTTTCCCACCTAAACCTGGTCCTATCTTACCTATTTCTATTTCTGTTGGCAACACCCCATTTACACTATTAAGCCGGCATGTTGCATTGGGGTAATTATTGATTTCTCTCTCCCCTTTTGTAATTACATTATCAATGTTGCTCAAACCTGTCCCCTAATAATCAGGAGCTTAAAGGGGAAGTTCAGTGCAAATACATATGCTTTTCAAAAAAAAGAGCAGTATTTTTTCATTCCAATGAATCTGCCAATTCAGCATTTTGTCTGTGTATAAATAAATGCAACTGAAATACTGACTTCCTGTTTGCAGGACCCCTAATAGAGACTGTTATTGTCTTGCCCTTTACCCAGTACCTGGATTGATTTAGTTGCTCAGTAGAGATTTGAGCATCTTTGACCCATCCAACAGCTAATCAGTAGAAATTACTGTTAGGAACATTCCAAGGAAGTGGTGCATCCTGGGAAGAAGAAGGACCATTAGAACCTGAAATGTCAGCTCACTAATGTCAACAGCAGGAAACAGTAAAGGGTATGAAATCCATAGATTTTTCAAAATGGGAGAGAATATGTAGAATAACTATGAAGGCATTACACAAACTAACAATTTAACAAATATTGATAATTTCCACTGAACTGTCCCTTTAAATCTCGCCTGTGCCACTCAACTACCTGACTTACCATTAAAGGATATGTACACTGGGATTTTTTTTAAAACTGGCCATTACTGAAAACTATTATTTTTTCCCAAAAATCTGTCCCCTATTTCTTTAGATATCCACATGTTATATTTCAGCTGTTAATTACGTGCCTTAGTGTCATAAACTCTTCTGCTATGTATAGTTTTGCTGTAGCTGAAATAGCGATGGGGGGCGAGGGGTACTCACAAGGGTTGGGTGCGCGTGAAGTTCATGTGCTGCGGGGTTTGCTAGTTTAACCCTAACTTGTTCAGAGACCACAGTTGCCCTTTATCTACATTACACCAGAATTCTGTTTTTGTAATTGGCAACTACGGGACAATGAGACCCCCATTTGGGAAGGCATACGACCAACTGACTGTTAATCTGACTGGAAGTCTTGCAGCTAAGCCAATTTAATTTGTTAAAAATTGGAAAAAGTTTATGTTCATAATTTTATGGGGGGGGGGAATCCTTTGAAATTTATAATCTGTATACTGTTATATTGTTAAAAACAAATTCTCAATTTGCCAATTGAGAATTAGTAGGAACAATTTTTCAATTTTATCGATATAAAATCGCAGCAACCTATCTTGATGGCGGGATAGTCTCACACAAAATCAGATCTGATTATCCGATCACATAATGTTCAAGGTTTTAATTCACCACACAAATCTCTAAACCTTCCTACCCTAAATTTATTAATTATCAGTTTTGAAGATGTTACTCCACTATTAATCTTAAAAAAAAAGTGGTGCTTCCATTATTTTTAGTAATAATGTCTCACTGGAGAGCATGGATAAATGGCGAGGTAAGGATGGAAAAGTAATACTAATACATTGTATAACAGATGCCACTACTTTGGTCTTTGCCAACATTCACATCTCTGGCTACAGCCTGTGAGAAATTATATTGGGGTGAATGTTCAAATTTCCTGCTTTCAGTTGGTTGAGTGACATCACCTTACCTCAGACCCGAGAGAAGCATGCTTAGTTAAGAATCAACATAATAAATTCAGTTCCAACAGATGGAACCTACAGACCCTTATGCTGCAGAAAACAGGAAGAGATGGGATTTAGGTTATAATTTGAAGGTACAATGGAAGGCTTTTTATGTAATCCTTACTATTTTGGAAGAATTAGAGTCCACAGTTACCCTTTAAGGAAATGCCATACCTTCTAAATGGCTTTAACACCATTCTATTAGCTAAATGCAGAACCTATATTGAGCCATCATTAGTGCAACAATAGGCGCTTTAGATTACAGACCAGAGGCTTACGTTGCACTGATGATGGCTCTATAAAGTTAAACCCCTGTGTAATTGGCTTTCTGGTTCTGCATTTAGCTCTGGTTCTGTTACATTATCTTAGAAGGTATTGCATTTCCTTAAGGGCTAAAATGCTAACATTGAAACTACTAAGAAGTCTCCTCTCTGCTTCCAACCCTATCAGATACTGGTATGGTCAACTGAATGTTTCCTACATAGCCGACCAATGTTACTACTTTATACTGATCACTTTTGGTCAATGGAATGGAATGGAAAAGGAGTTCTCCATCTTAACATAAAAGATAAAGCAGGATATCAGTCAGGAATTGTGGTGTTCTTCATATTTTGTTCTGAAAGGTGAACTGCACTGTCCACTTTTTTGCATACCTTGGTAAATAAAACAGCTTTCCCTTTGATGTATGCCATAGATACTACTCATTTAAATTGAGCATGCTTTGATCATCCTAAATGTTGTGTGAAGGCACTGAGCAAGTGCAGGCATTTTAAATTTATTGGGCCGTATGTGTGAGAAACTTAAATTCTGTGGAATACTGCATTTTGCATTTTTTTTAAGATGAGGAGAAATGTTTTTTTTTATATTTACAATTAAGTTAACAAAGAAAGGGCTTTAAAGTAAAAATACAGACCAGTGAAAAATCCTAACTACACGATTTAACTACAATTTATTGCAAAATTGCATATTTAAAGGGTTAGTCTGGTCTCGAATTCTTTCGAACTAATAAGTATTATATAAAACGCCTTCCATCACACCTTTAAAATAAAACCTAAATCACATCTCTAGATTAAATTGGTGAGAAGTTATTGCTGGAAAGGTTTAGCAACATTACTTCCTGCTGGAACACTTCCTGTTTTCGTCCATGCGACCAGCTTGTAATCATGTGACCAGCCTCTGCCTGCGTTAATAGGCTCCCCTTCTCAACTGTCAATTTTTTCCCCAGGTACTTCCTGATTTCCCCAGAATTTGGTCTTTACTGAGCATGCTTCTCCCCTGGGGCGGATGGGTGAGGCAGAGGTCAGGTGATGTCGCAGGAAGTTTGAACATTCACCCCAATGTAATTTCTTACAGGCTACAGCCAGAGATATCACATCTCTGATTGTCAACTCATGTTAAAAGAAATAATGCAGGCTTTCATTGAACCCTAACTTGGTTTGAAACCACAGTTGCCCTTTAATTAGGGTGTAAAACCCATACTCCCCAGAGCTTCTTACCTTACCTTAATTTTGTGATGTAGTAACTATCAAACATTGATTATTGCAGAGCAGGAACATGGTTAGATAAGTAGTGCTAGGGGCTATATTGCACCTCAGTGTTTAAACAAAAATGTCTTCCTAAATCTTTTATTAGGTTCAAGGGGGCAAATAGAATATGCAAAAACGCAAGCAATATCTGTAAATAAAAAATCTAATAAGAATACATAAAGCAATGGAGTGGAGCTGTTGTTTTGAAATATACCAACAGGCTTATATATACCTAGCCTAGTTAATGAATCTGCTTCTAGTACCATGAGTATAGGTGATGGGTTGACCCTGGTGGACTTTCAAAAGAAATGAAAAAAATTCAAGCTCAAATATATTTAACCAAGGATTCCCAAGGAGCATACCTTTATAGTTTTCATTCCACTACAATATATTTAATTTGTAAAGACTCTTTGTGTTGTGTGTATAATATAGTTCAGAATACATTACAAGGAGGAATCAGATTTGTTTCTGACTAATAGGCCTTGCCAAATTTTAAACTATAAGGCAGCAGTCGAAAGGTACCCATGTTTGTTTACAAAATTCTCCTTTGCATTTTGTTCACTGAAATTTTGTAGGTCTCACCCCTTTCCCTGACACAAGCCAAACCCACTAGGTCCTTAATACAGATAGCCAGATAGCCAGAGACACAAACGGAGAGATTGATACACAGCCAGAAAGTGATAAATAGATAAAAAAACAGAGAAGAAAACCAGACAGAGATAAGGGGTAGACAGAGATACACAAATTAATGACACAGAGGCACAGTATAAGGCTTTACCTTTTCGGGATTTACCCACATTCGCAAACGCGATATTGAATCATGATCAGAACATTTACCCAGAGCGATAGCGGCTCTGGGTAAATGAGCCTCACTGACTTGTAAATACAAAATTCCCCAATGCCCCCCCCCCCATATCCAGTACACACTGGGCTGTAAATATGTCCAGTAAACACTGATCTTTAAATATGCCCAGTATACACTGACCTGTAAATATGTCCAGTTCTCACACTGACCTGTAAATATAAAATGTAAATATAAAATTCACCCAATGTCCAGTACACACTGACCTGTAAATACAAAATACCCCAATGTCCAATACACACTGACCTGTAAACATGTCCAGTACACACAGATTTGTAAATATGTCCAGTATACACGGACCTATATTTAGTTTTCTGGTTACACAGAATAGAAGTTTGGTATTTATTTTCTGGATTGGCGCTACAGGAGTCCTGTGTCTCCACTAAATGAGAAAGCAGGAATAACAGATTGGCAAGGGGGGTCCCATCTTATTACTTTCCCTATGACAGATATAACAAATACACAGAGGTGATAGGATGTTATTAATTGTGCTCAATATAGTGCACTGAAGTCTTGGTGTGAATACAAGGTATCTGAAATAGCCAAACAAACATACAGCATGGTTCTCTCTCTCTTAAGATTTTCAATTCTACCCAAAGACTAATCCAAGAGGTGGTTTGGGGTGGGAGTTTAAGTTTGGAAGATAGCACCGAGGTAGACTTTCTTAGGGCACCAAAATGGCCAAAACTACCCTGAGTCTAATAATAGCTGTTGTTTCTGGTGCAATAAGATTTTTGACAAGACTTCCGTCTCAAGTCTTATATATTCTCTCCTTGCCCTAAGTACATTTTTTTTATGGTGCTTTAATGTTGTATTTTTTAAATTGTGTTTGTGCATGTGCCATAGATATGTCTATACACAGATCTCCTCTTTTAAAAAAGACACAATCCTTTGAGCTGGGTACTGCTTGGAACACCAGACCCTATGGCACGACAAGCCAAGAACAGCAAGATCCAGTACACCCCAGACTTATATGCTACAGTATTCAACCCAATAAATGTAAAAAGCAGCACAAAACCACACAGGTACTCCCGAGTCCCCCCCACTCAGGTAACCAAGCTATACCCCTAAACGGAGTATAACCCAAGATACAACAGAAAAAATATATTAGTACCCTGCTGGTGAATGAGAGCACAGAAAACTGCTGAACACTATAATCCTATACAGATGAAACAATTTATCAAAATATGTCACAATACAATCTAAAGCTGGCCAGCTACAATATGTATACACAGGATCAATATAAAAAGCCACAAAAGCTTAGTTACATAATCTCATAAATAGTAACAGTAACTGTAAATAAAAAACACACAGGCCCAAATGTGACAGCTGTATAATATAAAAGCAACCTATAAGTAAAAGTCATCCAATGGAGCAAGCCTTCCAGCTGGAATTGAATTCCTAAAACAAAAGTCAAGGTGGGAGGATTGCTGAAGTTCTGTCAGTGTGCGCACACCAGAACCAATTACAAAAAGTAGGTTTAGAATATACTGCACCGTGATACTAGCAGTGACCGGATAGCGGACTTCCCCTTAAAGCCGGTCCCCCGGACTCTAATGCTTACATGTCCGTGGCTTCAAAGGCTCTTGGGATCCAACGTACAGACAGGCAGGTGGACCAAATGATAAGCCTACCTTTTGTATTCGGTTCTGGTGTGCGCACACCGACGGAACTTCAGCAATCCTTCCACCTTGACTTTTGTTTTAGGAATTCAATTCCAGCTGGAAGGCTTGCTCCATTGGATGACTTTTACTTATAGGTTGCTTTTATATTATTCAGCTGTCACATTTGGGCCCGTGTGTTTTTTTATTTACAGTTACTGTTTACTATTTATGAGATTATGTAACTAAGCTTTTGTGGCTTTTTATATTGATCCTGTGTATACATATTGTAGCTGGCCAGCTTTAGATTGTATTGTGACATATTTTGATAAATTGTTTCGTCTGTATAGTGTTATAGTGTTTAGCAGTTTTCTGTGCTCTCATTCACCAGCAGGGTACTAATATATTTTTTATGCTACAGTATTGTCTATTTAACAAAGAACCTTGTGTAAACATGTGATGTTTGGGTGCCACTAAGACACCTTTATCAGGTGGAACAAAATGTTATAAACCTACATTTAGAGAGCACTAACAATGGCAACTAGTGGCTATCCTTATATTACATCATGTATATATCAAATGTAATATCACTCAAAATTAGAACATGGATGATACAATGTAACAAAGAAAAATAATTTACTATATACATAAAAAGTTTTTTAAAGGCAGATATCAACTTTGTATCAGTACTTACAATCTGCCAGCCAGGAGTGAGTGAGGCAGAACCAGAAACTGACACATTGTAAGCACACACCTCCTTTCCTCTTCTCCTTTAAGGATTGGAACTTCCAGGTTGTGCAAAGAAATGCAATTTTACATGCCACACAGAGACAAAAACGGACGCAGATTAGGGTTTTATTATATAGGATAAACATATACAAACAACTTTATGATTGCTCATGTATACATAAATTATGTTAATTATTCACTGAATTCTATCATTTTAAATAGTGCTTATGTTGGCCATATGGTAGCATTTTACCTCCTGATACTGGTCAAATACTTACAATATTTGACCAGCATTAATATATCTGCCTGGCCTAATCATTTTTGCAATTGACTTTTGATCCAGGATGGTGAACAGTAAAATTGCTGGAAAGAGAACTCTGACTTCAGACATTTGATAGCTTCAACAATGGAACATCACATGTATAGTATTAAATGTCTTGATAGTGTATGGCCAGCTTTAGGCTGCAATGCTGGGTACACACGTTATTCTGCATATGACCACTGATGAATGGCTGTAGCGGACGGTAATTGTACCTGTATGGTTCGTTGGCAGTCATATGTGAATATCTCATGTATACCAGTCTTAACTCTTCACCTTTCAGTATTGTAAATTCAATCTGTTTTCTGCTCCTCTCCTTCCTTTGGTTATTTGCTCAGCCTAGCTCATGTTGTGAAACTGATTTTATAATACTGGAAGATAATAGTCACAGTAATCGCATTGTTTTAGGTCTGATTTTTTGGGCCAATTAACCGTCCGCCTTCTTATTTCGATGAATCTTGTCAAAATGTTGATGATTATCTTCCCCCGTGACCGTTAGTTGGTAAATTTGGGTAGTCTTTAATGTCCCGCACAATTAGTCACCCAGAGATGTCGGCTGCAGTCTGTTGTTCTGGAAGATAGGTCCAAAACTGTAATTTGTATACCAGGAATAAAATTATAGAATCCTTTGAGGGGAATGTATTTTAGGTTTAGTTGACCTTGAAAGAAGATGTACATAATGAGTGAATAGAGATTTTATTGCTTTTAGAAAAAAAACTTAATTTGACCTTTCTTATCTCATTCATTTTTTTTTCCAGCAACAATGTGCATCGCACTTCAATCTTGTATCCAGTGGCGATACTGAGGGAACATTTATAGTAAGTAAAGGAAATTCATCCTTTCATAGGGACTGCCATTATATAAATCCTGCACTTTCTTCCTATTGCCCAGGTCTGACATGAGCGCTGAAGCATCTGGACAGACTTCTACAAATTTAGCCACTGAATGCTCTTCATTCACCATGGTGTCAGATGCCCCTTTGGAAGGCCCAACTTTAAGGGTGAGAAATAAAATTATTTGTTCTAGAAGCCTACATTTTCAGCATAACATCAGATTGCAAACCTGGCAAAATAGATTTTGTTATTTGAATATAGTTTATCTCTAAAAGAAATAAAGATTTGTTATAGTGAGCACCTTATGTGTCATTGAGATTGTTACTGTTTCAATTTGGTATTGCTTTGTTTTACAATATGTAAATATTGTAGTAACAATTATGCCAGTGTTAGTAATGCTACACAGTAGTCTTGATAATAATATCAATCACAAAATGATTGGGCCAGGCGGTTGCCAGAACATCGAAAATAAAAGGCCTTAGACTGAATCAATCTAATATTGGTAATTAGAGTGTAGCCGGCATTGCTCGATTAAGAAAGAAAAAAATCATTGGAAAAGCTAAATTTCTTTTGTCTTTCCTATGGTTCCCCTCGCAATTGTTCTTCCCCTAAAGTTTAGAAAACTTACATAGTATGTTCTGGGTTGCTTTAGGAAGCTTAGAAGGTATGGAAGTCACTTTAAAGGGTAAGTAAACTGAAACAGTATTCCCACTCTTAAATGACACTTCCTTTATCAGACACAACACTCTGTGAGGGTAAGGATGCTCAGTATTTATTATAAGCCAGCACTGGGGGAGGCAATTTCCCACAATTTCCCAACAAAACATGGTACAGAGATAGTTAGGAAGAATTATAGTTTCCAGTAACGGGCAATTTAAAAAAAAAGTGCCCTTTATTGAAAAGAGGATGATGTCTCTAAATTCTCTGAGGTTAAGGCTTAAGGCTTGTAAAGTTACACTTTCTTGCCTGCCCTGTCTTTGAGTCTCTGTGACAGGCACATGATGAGCTGTGAAAAAAAGCCCTACCCACCAACCTGCAACCATTTTCTTTCCTTTCCACTGCTTTTAGACACATTAGAGAAAGGAAAAAAAAACAGGCCTGTTGCTAGCTTTAAAAATTATTAAGATGCTTGGGGGCAGTGCTTATAATGCAGCTGGTTATACGGGTAGACATGCGGAAATCTGAAACTTTGCTGCTGTGCTGAGCAATGGGCTGGTGACAGCTTACAGTGCTAGAGGGAAAAAGACCCTTTATACTCCTGTAAGTTTTGATAGACTAAAGCTATAAGCATGAGCCATTTTAAATGTAGGAATGTGGAGACCACAGTTCCCCTTTAAGTGTAAATGCAACAACAAGTATAATTTATTACCTAGAAAATTAAAAAAAAGGTAAATTAAAACTAATTTTTTAACCCTGAAAACATGCCTTCCTAAAACACCCATTCTCTGGGAGATAATACAGTAAGGTGCATTTACTTATTTTACTGCCAGTAAATCTCCCAGTACATGCAATCTTTAAACAGCCTATCAGGCATATTCACACTCTCCTTTTTTGACAAATCATTTTATATGCAAATGTCTTCACACCAAAAGTGAGAGGAGGCTGCTGAGAGTTTTTACAACCTTGCTTTTAATTAATTTGGCTTAAAAAAGCCAAATTACTGTTCTTTCTATTTCTTCTTCTTCTTCTGCTTTTTCTTCTTCCGTTTTATTCTTCCGCTTTTTTGGACCGTATCTCCTTCCACAGTTTTTGAGCTAGAGACATGAAATTCGGTACAGACATGCGGGGCATATAGGAGAAGTGTGCTATCTTCTAGCTAAGGAATCCGCGGAAGTGTTACGGCGTTATCGGACATTTTTTCCCATAGACTATAATGGTAACAATCCTCAAATGTGGATATTTCAAAACAGTTTTTTTCATGGTCATAAATACAAATGGTGATACCCCCAACCCCCCACACAGACACAGGTACACCCACCTACTGACCTACCTTTCTATTCCCATGTAAGCCATATTTAAAGGGTAGCTATAGTAAACAAAAATCGAATTTAGATTAGATAGTTTTATGGTTGTAAACACAAAAAAGACATACCCCCTCAACCAGACCCAGGTACACACACCTACTAATCTACTAATTCATTATGGTGGTAGCCATACTTAAAGGGTAACTAAAGTCAAAAAAACTAATTTAGATTTATTCTCATAAAAGATAGTTTTATGGTTGTAACACAAAAAGACATACCCCCTTAACCAGACCCAGGTACACACACCTACTAATCTACTATTCATTATGGTGGTAGCCATACTTAAAGGGTAACTAAAGTCAAAAAACTAATTTAGATTTATTCTCAATAAAGATAGTTTTATGGTTGTAAACACAAAGACATACCCCCTCAACCAACCCAGGTACACACACACCTACTAATCTACTATTCATTATGGTGGTAGCCATACTTAAAGAGTACAAATTAAAAAAAAACTAATTTAGATTTATTCTCATAAAAGATAGTTTTATGGTTGTAACACACAAAAAGACATACCCCCTCAACCAGACCAGGTACACACACCTACTAATCTACTAATTCATTATGGTGGTAGCCATACTTAAAGGGTAACTAAAGTCAAAAAAACTAATTTAGATTTGATAAGGACAGAACATTGTCCAAGAATTATCTGTTCCCATCCTAATTAGTTATCAATTGATAGAGGCCTAGGCCGAGAAGAAACTAGCAAGAACCACACTGACACGACCTGTTCAGTATGAAAAAAATGATTCTTCTGATTTATTGTTAGTTACAATGGGTTATAAAGTGGGGGTGTTGATTGGCACAATTAGTCTGGCAAGGGTCATTATATTTGCTTATTTAGGCTATTGTAGCTTCTTCTCCTGGAGTCGTCTGTGAAGCGTCCTTGTGGAGAGATTCCTCTTGTACATTTCATCTAGCAGAGCTAAGCGTATGATATCTATGTTTATCAGTTGAGTAGGAAAACAAGAGCTGAGCATATCATATAATATTGAATCATTAAGGTTAGAAGAATAAAACAACTAAAATATAGTAATGAGACAGTAAAATAACATTTTTCATGTAATTGACACTAAAACTTAAAGCTGTAGATATATTTGATATATGTCTCCTTCACAATCCCCCCTAAAATGTCTATTTTGCTGTCCCTACCTAGCAAGGATTATCAGAGTTGCTCCAGAGGGGGTGCACCATAAGGGTGGGTATGGATTTTCAGCTTGGCCTGGAGAGACAATGCTAGGGACCAACCCTTCCAACTTCCAACATCCTGACTAACCCTGAAGGGGGAGTTAATGAAGAGGATTGTAAGATGAGACATTAGTAGGGTGCATGGCAGTATATGGGGACTCAGGCAGTGTGTTATATTCTTGGAGTATAAAAGTGGGGGCAGATATCTCTACGGCCTTTGTTGCTAGCTTCTTGATATATGGAATGAAACAACAGATAAAAAAATGAGACAAAAGTTAAAACAATTAATACGGTCACCCCTATGTGGGCTAAAGTTTTCTGCCAGCCAGTCATCCATCCAAAATATTGGTCCCATGGGTTTGTTATACCAGAATTTCTCTTTAATTCGATTGACAAATCCTCAAGTTTCTTACTTTACCGTTTGGGCCAGTGTTATCAGGGATATAAGTACAACAAGTGCTGGAGTCGGGTAACATTTTACAAACTCCCCCCTCTCAGCAAGAATCATGTCCAAAGCGATTCTATTTTGGAAAGTAATTTGTGCGGTGGGGCATAATTGATCAGCCAAACCCTGCTTTAACTTGATCACGGGCTTTGAATTCATCGGGTACCCCCCTAGGGACTCCAATGGCATCAATATACAAATGAGGGTCAAAACTACCTCCCGGGGTCAAGTCTCTTCTTGTGCGGTGAGATGGTTGTGAAGGTAGTGACGGATAATGAGGGATAATCTGAAGTGGCATGATCGCTTTACTCAAAGCACATTCACCATTCCAATGCCCAAGGACACTGGGACACCTACCAATCATACAGAAATCAAACATAAAGGTTGCCGTATTAGTGTTAGAAGAATTAAACCAGAATGTAGTTAGACCCCCCTTCTGAGTTATGGCAACTTGTAGGGCCTCCCCTGAGGAGATGATAAAAAGGATATAAAGACCAATCATGTTTCTCCAGCAGGAGAAGTGGATTTCTTGCAATGTGATGCGTGGATCCACGAAGGTCTTCCTTCCAGTTTCACTGAAGTGGGAGTGGTAAGGAGAACCTGGAAGGGGCCGTCAAATCTAGGTTCGAGGGAGTGTTTTCTTCACCTGGGAGAAGTGAATGGGTACCTTTTACAGCCTGAGGATCTGGAAGAGAAGAGAACACTTGACCATGCACTTTAGTTAATTCACGAGTTAATTGGGAGACAAAATCAGTTAATACATCAGAATGTAATTGCAATTGCTGAGGAAAATAACACCCTAACCTAGGGGCTGACCCAAATAAGATTGATCTCAATGGGGGATAATTTGTGTTCCCCCCTTGGTGTGTATCTGACACTGAACAAAGCTATAGGCAGACTGTCAGGCCATCCCATCCCAGAGTCTTGAGCCATTTTTAACATGCGTGTCTTTAGAGTTCCATTCATCCTTTCAACCTTCCTGCTACTTTGAGGATGATAGGGCGGAGGAGGTCACTCCTAAAGCAGTCCAAATTTCTTTAGTGACAGTGACAGTTTATCCATGCTGTCCAAGAATCCCATCTGAAGAAGGGGAGTCGCTTCAGTGGTGTTGTCTTGAAGGTTAAATTTTCCCCTCGCATCTTCTGGCAATTTCTGTATTCCTCTCAAAGCAGCTGACTTTGCAGCCTTGTCGGCAATATTATTGGCCTATGGTTTCAGGGGAGTTGAGTTTGCCATGAGCCTTCACTTTCAGTGAAATTTGCCTTTTTCGTCTGCGAAGCGTGATCCATCCACAAATAGAGTGATGTCTGGGTTGTCCAGTGGAGACGAACTGACTGTGGTAAGGCGTGCTGTTTCTTGCTGCATGAGTTCAAAGCAGTTGTGTGTATCCTGTGCACCATGGTCCTCATTATCCTGTGCTCCATCATCGGTGGTACCCCCCTCAGGAATTGGCAGAAGTGTAGAGGGGTTAAGTATGGAACAACGTTGAAGCGTGACATTGTCGGTTGAGATTGATTAAGAATGGCAGAAACATCACCAAAGGGTCTAAAAACAATGCTTGAAAAAAAAAAATCTTTTAAAAATGAATCGGGAGAAAACAAAACTTAAATTATTACTGAAATAATAACATTATCATGGAAAAATGGGAATGCAGGAAAGAAACAAAAGAAACGGAGAAAAGAGTAGCAACTTATATAAAATATATATAAAATAACATTCCCTTAAACAACATGAAAAGAACTCACAATCATTTCATTTAAATTAAATAAATGTAAAGTCAGCTTACCATTCTCATTTATAAACTATCTACTGCCAAATTCTACCAAAACCAACTACATTAAAATCATACCTAGAATCAGTGAACTAACAGCTTAAACCTTAAACAAAACACAAGTACGGGTTAAAGAAAAGATTAAGCTAAATAAACAAAACACGGAAACGGACTAAATTCTAAACAGAATCTGGGAATTGAAGCTCTATATACACTATACACAAACACAACCATACCAGCTCTAATTGGTAGAGAATCAAATCGGACTAGGGAGAGATTTACACCTATATTTAAATATTAATTGCTTGGGTATTAATTTAACCTGTAATCTTAATGCAGTAAATAAAAGGAATATACTATGGGTAAGACCGGAATATATTTAAAGGACCTGTAAACCCCCCTTAAGCCCCCAAAATAACTATGTCCCGTTCGTTTCTATTATTCACAGGGAGGTGAGAACGCTAATTCTCACCTCCCTGTGAATAATAGGACGATCGGGGGACCTGGAACTTACCTTACACGCCGCTCCACTCGCAGCCGCTCCTGCACGGAAAGCCGCTCTGTCCCGACCACGCGCCCTATCTTATGCGCATGCGCGCCAATTCAAAAGATAGGGCGCGCGATCGGGACAGAACAGCTGTTCTGTGCAGGAGCGGCTGCGAGTGGAGCGGCAGGTAAGGTAAGTTCCAGGTCCCCCGATCGTCCTATTATTCACAGGGAGGTGAGAATAAGCGTTCTCACCTCCCTGTGAATAATAGAAACGAATGGGACATTGTTAATTTAGTGTTCCTTTAACTTCTAAGACCATGATAGATTTAAAATAACCTCATACTCTGTGAGGCATCGGATAGTTCATATTCTATTCTTTAGCATTTATAAACATGATTGGATGTTAATTAAACATTCTCTGTGCCCAATATAATAGAGTTGGAGGCCTCAACGGCCATTGCACAGGCTGCAGGGGTGCACAAACATTAAGGCATCCCCTGAACAGTGACTGCCAATGATTTAGAAAAATAAGTGACTAATTTCAAGGTGTCTCTGTGATATTGTGATAAAACTGCCAACATGATTTTACAGTGTTCTCTATAATACAAATGAAAAGATTTATCATAATTCAAAAAGCTCAGAGCAGGGGCAGAGATAAATGTTATTACAATTATTTAAACATTCTTTGTCATTTTTGGTGTCCATAGAATGATGTTTGGACAGTCTTTAGTGGTGCATTTTGGAGCATTTGGTCCCAGTGGGAGCTGGCTGGGATTCATTGTTGGTAAAAGTTCATGAAGCTGATCAATTCAGCTTTATTACAGGGTGTTTGAAACGCAAAATGTCTTTATCTCTGGCGGGGCTGACCAGATATTCACCCTTAGATATTATACAACCAAGATATTGAACTTGAGTCTTTGCAATATTGTATTTTCTGGAAGCCTTTGATGCAGCACAATTGAGGAGAGAGAGAGACATTTTACATACCTTCAAGCTCTGGATACACAATAACCACATTAACATATTTGACAATTAATATATTTCAATAATCCTAGAACCATGTGGCTGAACCCATTATTATTTTAACACTTCACAGAGAGCCATAGAGTCTGTCACTGGCAAGTCCACCAAATCTCTATGTCAAACAGTGACACATGAAATGGGACTCTTCAAAAAATGAATACCAAAAGACTGAGACGTAGCACCAGCCGACATGCAGAAAAAAAGAGCATATCTCAAAATCAACAACTGTATTACATTGGGTATTGGCAGAAATCCTAATAAGGGCTTAAATATCCAAAACTATAGGAATTATCTGTATTATGAGCTATAATAGGGGTATAAAATAGAAAGATAGTCTTTGTTATTACTCATTGCTTTACCAAGGTACAAACCATTGGCAGAATACTATTAATTATATCCTGTAAAAGGGGTTTAGGGGCATTAAAAAAATAATCCGTACATCAACTTTTACTTCCAACAAGTTACGCCACTAAAGAAAATTAAGATACACAATTTACTTACTAAATCCTGTATTATCAAGTTAATGGGGTAATCTGGTAATAATTCAAAGGAAAAATAAGACAATAACAATAGGCCATCATCCCTATTAGTGACAAATATTTTATATTCTTAGTCTCTGCAAGTACCCCAAAAAATCTCTACAAAAGACTTGCAATCAGCTGAGGGACCATTAATATAAGGAAGCTTTGATAGAGACGCACATAGTCCCTGTATCATTAATAAAAATTAAACAGCTTACCTTGTATATGAAGAACACAAATAGGATTACACATTCTGTCCATGAGCTGTACCACAGCAAGGGAATCACTTGTGGGAAAAATCCACCACAACTGCCATCATAGGGGATATCTATCTGTGACTGTATTTTCACATCCGACTTAGCTATATGGATATAACGGGTCTCACTAATGGTCTAATTTATTACAAATAACATATCTACTATTATTAAGCTGATCATTCTGATAAAACCACCAGAAACTCTACCAGATCCTTGCCCTCTACCACTTTCTAAATCTTCACTTTCTCAAAAACCTCTAAAAAAAACTTCCATAGACATTCCTACCTCTATTCGCCTATCCACCTTCCTCTTGAAAACCTTTAAAATCACTATGCAATTATATAAATCCCACTAAACTAAACACATGAAATCTACTTTCGTTTCCCACGAGCAAAAAGGAGAGAGGGAGGGGGGAAAGCGAGGGAGGGGAAGGGGGGTGTCACTGTAGACAGATAATGTTAGACACAGAGTTTTACCTTACTTGAAAAATCCAGGAAGGAAAATACATTTATAATAGAAAACATCGAGTCCAAACATTCTAAGTGAAACCAGCATTAACCAAATTTAACCTCACTTATTAATATAATTAGATTTATAATAAAATTCACTATAAGAGCTCTCAATGAGAATATACATCTTTTATCCAACCCAATATATTATCAAACCATGGATTTCCATAATTTGTACCACCAATACGAATCACCTCTTGCGTTTCCCAGGAAAATTCTTCGGAAATTCTGTACCAGTCTTGTTATCAGTATTTTCCCACACATTGGAAACCTGTAAACTTAGAATTAAAACACTTTAATATACTTTAAATGACTTATCATGTTTGGGTCACCTTACTGTAAAACTTTCCATCCTGTAAGCAAGAAGGTTAACAATAAGCGCAAAGCAGGCAAGCTCAGCAAATTAACAAATTTGACAGACAAAACTGTTACACATAAAACACACAAGACATACAAAGGTAAGGTCTCTTAATGTTCCGTATAATGCTAGCTAGCAAACAACTAATAATCTCTTCAGAAGTTCGAATTTGTTAATTGGTTAAGCAATTCTAGCATAATTCTTTACGTTTCTTTCCCACCCTCCCCGCAATAAGTTCAAATGCAGTGACACCCTCAAGGTCTTCCTCTCTCAACTTTTTTATTCTGTCCCATTTAAGCCGTTTACAATTAAATCTGAATTGCAATTTATTCTACTTTGTCTAAACCTTCGGCGGGGGTCTACAATCACAGAAAATGGGCTCTTAGAATTTTAAACCAACACAATCTGAATCACATACACAATCAACACATGACATATACTCCCAAGGTCTGGTGGGAATATCTCGTATGTAATCTTACAGTGAACAGAGACACCTTAGATACTCAGGTCTAGGCACGTCGTGGTACTTTGCACACAGCTTTGCACACAGCTTCTCACCACCACTCGCACCGACAGTCACGAAGATCAGTCGGTCGGGGAAATTCCCGGTCCTGGCCACTCACACCGACAGTCACAAAGATCAGTCAGCCAGGGAAATTCTATTTCACATGCACATGACCTGTCTCTTATTCAATAAGTTCTGCCTTATTCAAAAATGACCAGACTGAGGGAACAACAGACTAACAACAACAAAAAACACAGACCGGGCAACAGATAATCCTTCACAGGTTATGGGAATGCCACCAGGCAAGATATTACCTGTCTTTGCTGACTGCTAACGGCCGATATGGATACCAAATTTAACCAACAGTGTAACAGGTTGACACAGGCTAGAAACTAATAACATAGGTCTTACCTGTGTCCCAGAAGTGATCAGTTTCCGTCTGTCCACTGCGGGTCAGCTTGAGTCCTGGGCATCGGCCGTTGGTCAGTCAGAGTCTGATGGCCCCACGTTGGGTGCCAAATTGATAAGGACAGAACATTGTCCAAGAATTATCTGTTCCCATCCTAAAGCCATACTTAAAGGGTAACTAAAGTCAAAAAAACTAATTTAGATTTATTCTCAATAAAAGATAGTTTTATGGTTGTAAACACAAAAAAGACATACCCCCTCAACCAGACCCAGGTACACACACCTACTAATCTACTAATTCATTATGGTGGTAGCCATACTTAAAGGGTAACTAAAGTCAAAAAAACTAATTTAGATTTGTGTGTGTGTGTGTGTGTGTGTGTGTGTGTGTGTGTGTGTGTGTGTGATCAACCAACCAGTCAGATCACACAGACAGCAGTCCCGACGGATCTTCTCACGTTCTGCGCATGCACTAAAGGAAAACACGCGTCAGACATTTCCCATGCAGGCAGTCACTGAAAGTGGGCGGACCTGCACCATCCACAGCGTTCTGGGGGAAACTCATTGGATTTCTTCTGAACTACTGCACAAAGACACAGGATACTGCAGGTACATATCCACCTTACACATATCTATCCTTACAACCCAGGTGACTTTTATCAGTGGAGAAACCCTTTAAGATGGTAGTAAGAACTTGATTCTGGAATAACAGTAGATGGAAATGGAAAGGGAGAGGCAACTAAATTAGGGGAAATCGAGGGGCTTGACTTTGAAGACATTTATATTTATTGTAGTATATACTGGAAAAGCATCGCTTGCGTAGATATATGATGATCACTTTAAAGTAATATATTAATGAGCCATGCAATAAACTTTCTTGTTTACCAAAAAATTATTTCAGATGACTCAAGGGCATCCATAAGATTAGAAGAAAAGATGTTTCATCTTTTACCACAGTTGTAGTAATGGCGGGTTCATTGTAAAGCTTCAAGAGAGGGCTAGATATGTTTCTAAAATTACAAAATGTTGGTAATGAATGATATGAAAGGGAAACTGTGGTCTCCATACAATTGGTATGCTTCTATCTGCAGTCTGTAAATTTACAAGTCTCAGTCTTGAGCATGCTCACTGATTTGGTAGAGCATCATCAACTTCATCATAAATCCCACCCCAAAACTTCTATATTATTTTTAAAGTTGGCCACAAGCCTGAAAAAGAAATTTCTTCTTGATGGATTCTTATAAGACATAAACCCATCTTGGTGACTGCCGTTTATTTCATTGTTCATTGATCAAGTTTTATTATAAACTTTTTTATTATAAACTTTTTTTTTTTTGTGTGTGCATTTACCTTTTTTTTTTTTTACTATTTGAAAATGTTTTCAGTTGATTTTATGTCTCAGGGCACTCCTCATTAAAGGTAACCAAAAGACCCTTAAGAGAAAAAAAAAAAAAAAATTACACCCACAAACCCAGAACAAAGTTTACTGGAAAGGGGAAAATTACAGTTTTATTCATAGACCATTAAGTATATTATAATTCCAACTATTTATAAAAATTACTTTCTCTTACATCCAATTTTATTCAGAAACCAATACTCAATTATTAGAACATCAGCTCTAAAATAACCTATTTATAAACACAATTATATATCCATAAAATAACCTATTTATAAGCACAATTTATATACCCATAAAAATCATGGCTGGCCAGCCCATACTTTATAAAACCATTTAAACACTATAATCCTGTAAAATAAACATTAAGATTCAGTCCCAGTAACTTAATCTACTTCTAACTATTGTTGCAATTAAATTGATATGTAACTTAGTTCTGTCACTGGAGTCCACTCTGCAGTGAATTGTAACAATTGCAATCTGTCAATGTTCCTGGTAATTGTTTGTTATGTAGCAGACAAATAAGCAGTAGAGAGACACAGTTTTGCAGACTTGCTGTAATACTTATCTGGTCTGTCGCTTGTCTCTCCAACACACTGTCCGAGGGAGGATGAAAGATTTCACCGGGTGACCTGATTCTCTTAGCGGTATTCAATTTGTGGGAACTCTAGTGATTAATTAATCTCCTTCCTGCTCTACAGGAGTTTTACGCGGAAGCTGACCCCGTAGCTCCCCTCACTCCACTTTAGTGGATTCCTTGTGCTTGGGGGGACCAAGTCAGCGTCCCAACAGCTTCGCTCGGCGTTCCCACTACGTCCCGCTGGGATGACGGCACTTTCCTTACGTCTCCTCCCGTTCGGCAATGTTTGTAGTTTGCAAAATGATTATTCCAAATCTTACTGGAACATATAAGTACAGGGCACTCCTCATTAAATCACAAATGCCCAACCTCCAGATGTTTGAAAACTACATCTGCAATTAGAGTCAGGGAATTTAGTAAATTGTAACTTTCTAACATCTTCAGCACTGCAGGTTGGACATCTCTGATTTGATTTTAATACTAGCAAAGACTTGGAAAATCCTGTATTTGTGAATTGATTTCCCTGATTCCACCCACAAATAATATAGCAAATTATCAGTGAATGGGTTAACTAAAGGCAGAAGCAGGCTGTGATCATCCGACCAACACAGCCTGCTACTGCATTGGACTACTAACGTGAGATCACGGAACATCATCACCACTTGCGGGACATCTCACAAAATGCGTCTCTGCTTTTTTCTAAATTTGTTTGGAGATCTTTAACAAGTCTGTATTTTCAAGAAACACAAATAGAGGAACTTAAAAACACATTTTTTCACAACAATCCCATACAGTTTTTAATTTGAGGGCAGTGTGTCCAAACCCTAAGTCAACTTAAGTGAATCCCTGTTGGAAAGGGATCTTGGAGTTTTGGTGGATAACAAACTTAAAGGTAGCAAGCAGTGCCAGGCGGCAACAGCCAGAGCCAGCATGGTATTGTCTTGTATAAAGAGAGGTATGGATTCAAGGGAGGAAAATGTAATTCTCCCTCTTTACAAAGCATTCGTAAGGCCTCATTTGGAATATGCAGTGCAATTTTGGAATCCTGTGTACAAAAAGGACATCTTTGAAATGGAAAGGGTTCAGAGAAGGGCAACTAAATTAATAAGGGGATTGGGGGAGCTTGAATATGAAGAGAGACTGGAAAAGTTAAAATTATGTACGCTGGAGAAAAGGCGCTTGCGTGGGGATATGATTACTGTGTATAAATAAATTAACGGGCCATACAATAAACTATCTGGGGCATTGTTCACCAATAGAACATGTCAAAGGACACGAGGACATCCCTTAAGACTTGAAGAAAAAAGGTTTAGGCTTCAAGCTCGGAAAGGGTTTTTCACTGTGAGAACGGTAAAGCTATGGAACTGTCTTCCAGTGGACGTTGTAATGGCAGGTTCATTGGTCAGTTTAAAAAAAAAGCTGGATGAGTTTCTGCAAACAAGAAATGTTGCAAGTTACTGGTATTGATACATAAAGTAGAGTTGATCCAGGGAAATTTCCGATTGCCACTTGGAGTCAGGAAGGAATTTTTTCCTTCCTCTGGATAAACAGTTAGGCAGGAAATGAGGATATTGCTAGATGGGTTGGACTGGATGGACGTATGTCTTTATTCAACCTCAAATACTATACTATACTATACTAACTTTAATAACATTCCATTAAGGTATTCTTTGTTTTTTTATCAAGCTATTTTTAATTTAAAAATTATTTGGAAAATATGTTGAAAAGGGCAAAACATTTTGTTTGGTATACTTTTTCACATGACTTTAAGCAGTCATGTGTTTCTGTGCAGTTTTCCACTTTTTCAACTAATTCCAGATATTGCAAAGCATGCAATATGTCTTGATGTAGGAATACCCCTTTTTCTGGCCTGGGCCATTCCATCCTCTCAACAAAAGTTTTTAAATAAACTACTTTACAATACTTTCCCAAAGATACTGGCATTACCACACCTCATCTGCTGCCTCATCTGCTGCTATTGCAGGCTGGAAGCTGCAAAGAAGAGAGCCGTGCTGAAGGATTAGGTTGTGTATGTAAATTTAGAAGCATGATCAAAACTCAATTTCCCATCATCCCCTGTAAGAAGGGGGCCGACGTGGAAAAAGCAGGCCCTGTACACAGTCGCACAACCACTAATAAATTTACACACGTCCGGCAAGGTCCAAAGTAAATTTCAATGCACCTTTATTTGTTCCGAAACTCCTCTATATATATACCATATACATACATACATATATATATATATATATATATATATATATATATCATTGATAATAATCCCAATTACCTCTAAATCACCTCTAATCACCCCTCACAAATATAACATGTGTTGCAATGCATAACATACCTGAACATAACTACAAAAAAGAAGCTGGGCGGAAGGTCACAAAGGCTGATGGTAAATGTAGGCTCATGACTCACTGTGATGACAGTCAAACAGTTCCGGCATATTTAGAACCAATACTTATTATCATGAGTCAAGAAATAGCGGCTCAAAAAATGCATATAGAGTACCTAGGGTGTTTAGGTCGGGGGGTCTTGGGACTTACTGCTTGAATCTGTGATAGCCCAACATCAACAATAACTTTCAAACTCCAGGAGCATGCCACCATTAGCACTTGGTATGTTTACAGCTTCGCCTGTCCCAAATCTAACTCAGCCGTTGACTGGTATCAGGTCTTATCGAGCCTCCTCGCGGTCTCCCAATGGCGCCATCACATATGTTAGCTGTTAAATCTTCACCCGTCCCGCCACAGATACCTACCCCCTACATGGACAGTACTAGCCATATGAAATACATTTCAGCAAAGTACATGTAATTCCTCAGGTCAGGACTTAGCCGTGTACCTACATCTTAAGGATAAAGGACATACCTTTGAAGATTGTAATGTTAACATATTGGCAAAGGAATGTGACTGGTTTAAGAGAGGTGTTAAGGCGGCCATTGAAAATAAAGAAACCAAGCCTAAATAGAGTTGGGGGGTTCGACACCAACTGTCTGCCATGTACAATGCTGTTTTGACACCTTACTCTGGGCGTTCCTATAACACCTCTTAGCCACTATCCAATCACACCCTTAACACTTGGCACGTGATATGCTAATTGGGATTTTCCAGGGTACATAATTGCCACAGATTCTTGTACAAGTCATTCTGAATTGAGAAAGCCAGTCGGATGACTAGTGAAACGTCTTCAAGAACTAAACTTCAAGTCCAGTTGATCTAATTGAATCACTGCACTGCACTGCACATATGATGTTTTAAAACACTGTATCCCTGTCTGCTTTAAACCGAACAACACACTGAGGCAGCAACTGGTACATCCGAAAAACCCAATACCCAAACACAAGAAAAGCGACATCATATACGCAGTGCAGTGAAGAATGCTCTGGTTTGTATGTGGGGGAGACCAAACAGCAACTGCATCAACATATGGCCCAGCACAGAAGAGACAATTCCTCGGGTCAGGACTCAGCCATGTACCTGCATCTTAAGGATAAAGTACATACCTTTGAAGATTGTAATGTTAACATATTGGCAAAGGAACGTGACTGGTTCAAGAGAGCTGTTAAGAAGACCATTTATCATTCAATTTACAACAACAACAGGAACTGCCCGGATAAATTCCAAAAAATCTGGGGGAATTGGCTGGAATCAACCAACACAGTAATATAACTTCAAGAAACAACAGACATAAACATATATGACCCAGGAATACACCAAGGGGGGCCTCCGGGGACAGATCTGGACGGGCGGACGACGACCGAGGACAATAGAGCAAATCGGAAAACAATACAGGCAAGTGTTATAACCTATGTTGAAATGTTTATATTCAAATGTAAATAATAACACTAGATTATGTCAAGTTAACTCCAAGCTTGTATAACCACTATAAAGAAATTATGTAAATGTATAATACATGCTGTAAACCAATACTGCTGAATAACTATTGAAATACACTATGGAGCATTAATAAAACGAGTTTAAAAAAAAAAAAAAAGACCATTTATGTGAAAATAAAGAAACCAAGCCTAAATAGAGGTGGGGGGGTTCGACACCAACTGTCTTCCATGTACAATGCTGTTTTGACACCTTACTCTGGGCGTTCCTATAACACCTCTTAGCCACTATCCAATCACGCCCTTGACTGTGATATGCAAATTAGGTTTTTCCAGGGTACATAATTGCCACAGATTCTTGTACAAGTCATTCTGAATTGAGAAAGCCAGTCGGATGACTAGCGAAATGTCTTCAAGAACTAAACTTCAATTCCAGTTGATCTAATTGAATACAACAGATGTACCATGACCTGGATGAATGAGAACCTTCACAAGCAACACTTGTTATTGGCTGGTGGGAATGTCTGTTACAACCTCTCTCCTCCTCCTCTGCCAGTTAAACAAACTTGAAATGTCCTGTTGCTAGTATACAGCCTACATAATCAAGCTGATCAAGGATGGGTGGAGGAGTGTTTTCTAGCATGCTAGCTCTGAATGACAGTTAGAGGCAGACCGAATTGTTACGCCCCCTTTCACAGCATGGCTAATTGAAGGCTAATTGAAGGCAGAGAGAGGCTCGAAATCAGGAAAATAATGTATGGAGAGGGCTGCATACCTTCACTCTTTTTAATGCAATTTTAAAAAAATGCATTGAGGCAATACAGTTATCCTTTAAGGCCTTTAAAGTTTCCCTGATGTACTTCATAGACATGTTTGGCAATGGAACTACGCATTACTTGACCTTTATTACATGCTCTCACATGTTCTCCTATACGGATATTCATTTTCCTTATTGTTTTCCCTACATAACAGGCTCCATAATGATAAGTGGCCAGATATACCACTCCCCATGTTTGGCAATTTATTTCACACCCTAGCCGCCATATTTCACCATCTGGTGACAACCACCTTTCCAATGTGATGTCACACCGTACAAAATGGCTTGGGCTTAGTTTGTCTTTTTTAAACTGCTTGCCTTTCTGGCTGTTACACTAGGTTGACTGCCCACTTTCCATTTCAGAACCTTGTCATTAGCTAGCCAATGCCAGTATTTACATAAAAATATATTGTACATCTTGCCACTGTTGGTTATATCTAGTTATTACCCTTAGTTTGGTGTCCCCTATTCTCTTATTACGGTGTCGTAATAATTCCTCTCTAGGGGTATAGCATGCTTTCCTGAATCCCTTCTTGATTACTGCGTTGGAATATCCTCTTTCCTTGAATCTCTAGATCATTTCCCCTGCCTGATTCAAGAAATCACTGTCTAGACCACAATTCCTGCGCAGTCTTAAAAATTCTCCTACAGGAATAGCCTTTATCTGGTTTGAGGGGTGGTGACTATCGTCACGTAAGACTGCATTTACGGATGTGGCTTTTCCGTAAACTTTGGCTACTACCTTTCCTGCCTTCTTACAAATGTCAACATCTAGGAAGCTGATCTTATCATGGCTCCACTCCATTGTTAATTTGATGTTACTGGAGTTGATATTGAGGCTATCGACAAATCGCTATGAGCATCATACTGTTTTCCTCCTGATTTTAAAAAGATTTCACAAGCCTCCAGGCCCACTGTGGGATGGACGAGTACAGCGACAATATGACAAGAACCTCATCATCAACCTCTATGCCTTCAAGATGACGAAGGATATCACCCGTATCTTGTACATAAGATGATAATGAGAACAAACAAGGTCTCATGATTTCATCT
This sequence comes from Hymenochirus boettgeri, assembly GCA_019447015.1. NCBI lineage: Eukaryota > Metazoa > Chordata > Amphibia > Anura > Pipidae > Hymenochirus > Hymenochirus boettgeri. Next base: position 125,011,855 of record CM033470.1, read on the forward strand.
ACATATTGACTAATTCTCTCAGTGGGCCTGTCCATCCCAGACACAATGGGCCTACCGGGAGGTCTTGTAACACTTTTATGTACTTTGGGGATGATGTAAAAGGTGGAACACCTAGGGGTAGGGTTGAATAGGAAATCCCGTTCTTTTCTGTCCAAGAATTTGTCTTCCACTGCTTTATCTAAGATTTTTAGTAATTTGCTTTGTAATGCTGGCAAGGGATTAGCAGTCAATCTCTCATACTGAGACTTGTTTCCTCCTTAAGTTGGCGCGTTTCCTCCTTATGTGATCTCTTTGGTCATCACAACCAAATTTCCAGCATTCCTTACAACCCAGTCTTTTCTGGATCTAACATATTCCTTGGCTTGTCTTTTCCTTTTATACATGTTTTTTTTCAGTAATACTGGTTCCCCCAACCTCTCTATGTCCTCCACCAGGTTGTTTACAAAATTAGAGATGTTGGGAAAGCCTTGAACTGAAGTGGATTTGTTTTTTAGAGTCTTGCCTGGTCAACTCCTCCACCCTCGGTTTGCCATCGAATATTTTAGCCAAAACACATTTCCTAGCAAATAAATGCATATCCTTGATTAATTCCAATTTATTTAATTTACTTGTGGGAGTGAAAGACAAGCTCCTTGACAGTACTTAAACGGCATCCCCGTCCAACCTCTCACCAGTTAAATTGATCACCTGTAGTGTTGCATCTGCAACATTTACCTTTTCCTGTGGAAGAGGAGGAAAAGGTAAGTATAACAAAAACTACATCTAGCAGGGTCCTAAATAGGATTTTTTGTTAAGAAGCTAAAGATGCCCTTTAAGCCGCAAAAAAAAAAGGTTGGTAGAAGGGTGTTATCATTTTTAATAAATATGGTTAGAAAGAAGAAGAAAACTAGATGATAAATTGATGTAGAAGAAATTTGAGTGCTGATGCTTTTTTTTTCTTTCTAAAGCCTTCACGCCCATCAAAGAAAGGAATTGCATTCGGTAAACGTTCCAACTCCATGAAGAGGAATCCAAATGCAGAAGTAATCAAGACTGGTTGGCTTTACAAACAGGTGTAGCATAAACAGAGGTTTCTTATATTCTTTTGATAACAGTCAATGGGAAAATAAATGAATTAAGATGGAGATGGAGTAATGTAAAGATGTTTTTTGGGCCAAAATTCTGCTTACTTTGCAGATTTCAGGTTAAACAATTACACCTTTATCTTTGCAGTCTAACCAGGGCTATTTCTAGACATAGGCGAACTGCTGGGGCACTGAGAAAAGGGAAGTAAATACCAGGGAAGCAGGTCCTGCAACCACAGGGAGGCCCAGGAGCTAGAGGGGTCCCATCTTACTACTTTCCCTATGACAGATATAACAAATACACAGAGGTGATAGGATGTTATTAATTTTGCTCAATATAATGCACTGAAGTCTTGGTGTGAATACAAGGTATCTGAAATAGCCAAACAAACATACAGCATGGTTCTCTCTCTCTTAAGATTTTCAATTCTACACAATGACTAATCCAAGAGGTGGTTTGGGGTGGGAGTTTAAGTTTGGAAGATAGCACAGAGGTAGACTTTCTTAGGGCACCAAAATGGCCAAAACTACCCTGAGTCTAATAATAGCTGTTGTTTCTGGTGCAATAAGATTTTTGACATGACTTCCGTCTCAAGTCTTATATATTCTCTCCTTCAAATCACTGATAAACACTGAATACAGATTGCACATTATAAGGGTAACAGTGAGACTTTAACACCCCACTTGAACTACTGCAGGACAGGGGCTACAGATTAGAACCAGAATGGGAAAAAGTTATTTTAACCCTTGCTCTAAGTACATTTTTTTTATGGTGCTTTAATTTTGTATTTTTTAAATTGTGTTTGTGCATGTGCCATAGATATGTCTATACACAGATCTCAATCCTTTGAGCTGGGTACTGCTTGGAACACCAGACCCTATGGCACGACAAGCCAAGAACAGCAAGATCCAGTACACCCAGACTTATATGCTACAGTATTGTCTATTTAACAAAGAACCTTGTGTAAACATGTGATGTTTGGGTGCCACTAAGACACCTTCATCAGGTGGAACAAAATGTTATAAACCTACATTTAGAGAGCACTAACAATGGCAACTAGTGGCTATATCCTTATATTACATCATGTATAAATCAAATGTAATATCACTCAAAATTAGAACATGGATGATACAATGTAACAAAGAAAAATAATTTACTATATACACAAAAAGTAAAACTAAACAATGCTGCAAAAAAAGTAATCTAGGAAAAGTCCTAGATTAATATTTAGACCCTTAGGCTACATCAATGGTGTAAATCCCAAAATACTCCCTTTGTAAGAGTGTTGTATCAGTCTCCAGCCACATACAATATGTCACAAAATTGAGTACTCCCTCATATTTTTGTTAATATTTTATTATACCTTTTCATGGGACAAGAGATATGACACTTTGATACAATGCAAAGTAGTCAGTGTACAGCTTGTACAACAGTATAAATGATCCTAAACTGATAATTTTTAGTACCTCAAATCTGTTTCTATTATTCACAGGGAGATGAGAACACTTATTCGCACCTCCCTGTGAATAACACAACACCCGGGGGAAACTGACAAAATTACCATACCTGCGCTCCACTCGAGGCTGCTCCTTAGCTGTCAAGCCGCACTACATGATTGCGCGCCTATCTGTTGTATTGGTGCGCATGCGCAAAAGATAGGCACTCGGTCGGGACAGCACTCTTGACAGCTGAGAAGGAGCCGAGTGAAGCGCCGGTAAGGTTAGTTCAGCAATGTTCCGCGCAGGCTTTCTATTATTCACAGGGAGGTGGGAATAAGCGTTCTCACCTCCCTGTGAATAATAGAAATAGATTTTATATACAGTGCATAAAATCTGTTTAATGTCCTCAACACACAGCCATTCATTTATTAACCACTGGTAACGAAAACGAGCAGACCCCTAAGTGGAATTTTTTTAAATTGTGCCCAGTTAGCTATTTTCCCTCCCTGGTATAATGTGACTTATTATGGTTACAAGGTATCAGGTGTTAATGGGGAGCAGGTTTGATAAATTTGGTGTTATCATTCTTAAACTCTCTCATACTGATCACTAGAAGTTGAACATAGCACCTCATGGTAAAGAAAACTCTAAGGATCTGAAAAAAATAATTGTTGCTCTACATAAAGAAGGCCAAGGCTATAATAATATTGCCAACACCCTGAAAGTGAGCTGCAGCACGGTGGCTAATGCCATACAGTGGTTTAACAGGACAGATTCCAAAGTAGTTGAGTGCACATGCTCAGCACGTATACAGAGTTTGTCTTTTGCAAATAGACATATGATTGCTGCCAACATTGCTGCAGAGCAGTGGGAGGTCAGTCTATCAGTGCTCAGACCCCTTCTAAAAATAATGCGCAAGAAAGCCCGCAAACATATTTGCTGAAGATAAGGCTAAGAACATGGATTACTGGAACCATGTCCTGTGGTCTGATGTGACCATGATAAACTTATTTGGTTTAGGTGGTGTCAAGCGCGTCTGGTGGCAACTACATAAGAAATACTGTAGATAAATGTGTTTTTCCTAAAGTCATGCATGGTTGTGGGAGTGTGATTTGTTTGGGGCTGCATGAGTACTGCTGGCACTAAGGGAACTACAGTTTATTGATGGAAACATGAATGCCAACATGTACTGTGACATACCGAAGCAGAGAATTATCCCCTGGAAACTGTGACGTGGGGCGGTATTCCAACATAATAACAACTCCAAAACCACCTCCAAGATGACCACTACCTTGCTAAGAAAACTCAGAGTAAAAGTGCTGGACTGGCCAAGCATATCTGCAGACCTAAAACAAATTGAGCATCTGTGGGGCATCATCAAAAGGGGAGGAGAGCAAGGTCTCTAACATCCACCAGCTCCTAGATATTGTGGAAGAGGGTTCCAGTTGCAACCTGTGAAGCTCTGCATGCCCAAGAGAGTAAAGGCAGTGCTGGAAAATAATGGTGGCTACACAAAATATTGACACTAAGGGCACAATTTGGACATATTTCAAGGTTTGTACTTACTTTAGTTGCCAACGGTTTATATATTAGTGGTTGTGTGTTAAGTTATTTTGAGGGGACAGCAAATTTACACTGTTATACAAGCTGTAAACTGACTATATTGTATCAAAGAGTCATATCTTCAGTATTGTCCCATGAAAAGTTATAATAAAATATTAACAAACATGTTAGGGTGTACACACATTTGCAACTTATTGTAACTGGTGTTCAAATTTTCACAAAAAAGTGATATCTGATATTAAATTGGTTTGCAGTAAATTTGCAGGTGACTCTCGGAAACTGCAAAGCCCATCTTAAAACCCTACCAGTTTTATAAACTTATTCTTAGTTATTGCCTTCCTTGCTTAAGACTTTCATGTTCCTCTCCCTTGCAGGCTAGCTCTGGTGTAAAACAGTGGAACAAGCGTTGGTTTGTCCTTGTTGATCGCTGCCTGTTTTATTACAAAGGTATAATTCCAAACTTAAGAGATTCTGTAATTTTTGTGTCTTTTTTTGTAGCTCTTTTTGTGGTAGAACCACTAAAGCAGTAATAGCTTGCAAACATGATAACCATTGTTGTCTTATCCATAGTATTCAGTAAAATTAACTGGACTTATGTTAAAGGGAATGTCCACCCCCCCAAACCAGAATTTAACCCGTTTAACCTGCAATGTCTAGCAAAAGTCACAGAAAGTGAAAACAAGGAGCCTTGTGAAAGTGAAAAGGTTTCTGCCTTTTACCTTTCCTCTGAGAGGTTTCTGGCATGCACAGTGAAGCTTCCCTCCCTCTTTGAAGCCTCGTGCCCTTCCTCTAAAGTATTTTTCTGTAGTTTAGTGGACCCTATACCACCCCAACTGCCATGTTCATTTGCAAAAATGTACTTACAGTACTTACAGCCAATCATGGACGCGGTTGTCTGGCTGGCTCCCTGCTTGCTATTTCCTGCAAGCAGAGGGCCGGTTCAAAACAGAGGGGGATAGAAGCTCGGTAAGTACATTTTGGATTATTTTTTTTGAAAATGAACATGGCAATTGGGGGTGGGATATGGTCCACTACACTACAGAAAAAAAAATTTAGTGGTGGAAATACCCTTTAAGTCCTTAAAGACATTTTTCTAGTCATTTGACTGGCTTTCTCAAAATTTTCTTCTCAAATTTTCATAATAATTTGTACAATAATCTGGAAATAGAGGGTTACTGAAAACCAACCCACACAAGCCAGTAGTTGATGTTTGATTCCCACAATCTTACATCACAAGCTGGGGGTCACCAGAACACTACAACACAGTGCAGAAGAGCATCCAAGATGGTCATCTTAAATGTAGCTGGGGTGTAAGAGAAATTAAGTAGAATTATTTCTGCTTTAAACCCAACAACACACTGAGCCAGTAACTGGTGCTTTGACAAGAACCAAGATTGTAACACAAGAACAACATCAGAGTGTATGTGGGGAGATGAAACAGCAGATGCACCAAAGTATGGCCCAAGCCTTTCCCTTGAGCTAAAACTCAGCTGTGTACCTGCATCTTAACAAAAAAGGGCACATGTTTAAGACTGTAATGTTTACATCTTAGATAAAAGACAGGTTCAAAAGGGGTGTGAAGAAAGCCATGTATGTCAAAATAGAGACCAAGCCTGAATAGAAGTGAGTGTCATTACCCCAGGGTATTTGGAATTTTCTTCTACTGTTCTAGTGTTGTAGGGTTGTTATGACCCCCTGCTTGTGAGTGGTGGGAATCAGACATCAAGTACTGCTCTGTGTGGGTTGTTTTTCAGTAACCTTCTATTTTCAGATAGTTGTACAATTCATTGAAAAAGTCAATAAAAAAAAAAAAAAACAGTTGATCAAACTCACATATATATATTATATATATTTTGACTCGGATGAACGAGAACTTCACTAACATGTTGTTTTCTGTTTATTGTTTTTTCAACCTTTTCCCAGGGCTGGGGGGGAATTTGTGAATAATTTAACAGATTTATTTTTATGCTTTTTCCGTGTGTGCTGCACATCAGTAAATCATGAGGGCAGATTTAGGCACCGGGATTAACGCTGTATGCGAGGAGTATTTTACCATTTGATTGAAAATCTGACATTGTAAGCTTTAGAAGTCAAATGGTTTTGATGAAGTTTTTATAGTTTTAATGATGAAACGCAATCGCACACAGAATCGCAAGCGATTTCATGTGTGATTTTGTTGCGTTTGTGCATGCGTTTTTCATTACATATAGAAAAACGCATGCGATTGCTCTAGAAAATGCGGAACGCAAATCACAATTGCATCCAAAAACGCACGTTTTTTGCGTTGCCGCAATTTCAATGATCGGAAAAAATGCAAAAAAAAGCGCGATAGCGTGACCTAGCCCTAAAAATTTAAATTTTCATCTTACTCTTTTTTTAACATTTTTCTTCCCCCATTCTGCCATTTCAGTTTTGTCATTCCTTTTTTTCTCTTGTTTCTTTTGTTTCTAATAATCTTTCTTTGTACGCTTACACATTTATATACTTATACATTACTAGTCATGTTTTCACTAACACTATTTATCCTTTTATTTCTATTAGGCTATTAGTTTATTCCCTATCATGTTTATCAAACTTTTATTTTCGCTATTGGTTTGTCTTTACACAGATGAAAAAGAAGAGGGGATTCTGGGAAGTATCCCTCTGTTAAGTTTCCAGATCTCTCCTGTGCAGCCTTCAGATAACATCAGTCGTAAATATGCATTTAAGGTCAGTGAAAATAAACAAAGCAAAGTTAAATTATTTTAGAACTGTTTCTAAAAAAAAAATGTTGAATGTAACTGGTATTGATACATAAAGTTGTAGTTCATCCAGGGATATTTCTGATTGCCACCTTGGTCTGGATCAACTGTTAGGCAGGAAATGTGGGTATTGTTGAGTTGGTGGGGCTGTATGGGCATATGTCCTTTTTCAACTTCAATATATTTAATATACTTTAGCTGGGTAAACACATAGCTGATAATAGACAAATCCCATTGAATCTTCCTCTTCAGAATAAAGGGAGATTGAGTCAGGAATGTAAATTTGCAGATTTGTAGAATATGACAGATGTAAATTGTGCACCCAACTTAAGAGAAGTATTTTCTCTATGGCTAGGTACACATGGGACCAACTTCCACCCTATCTTTTTTGCTGACAGATCTACCAATGTCTCTTGGTAGTTTGTCAGAAAGAGAAGCAACAACTGATATTTTAGCCACACCTCCCATTCATTTGAATAAAAATATTCAAAAACAGATGAAATTAATCAATGATGTCATCTATTTTGTGTTGGTGATTCCAGGTGATATTTTGGCTCAATCAAAATATCGCACAATCAGGGAGATTCAATAAAAGTTCTTATCGTTTAAAATGGTGCTAATTTTACCCCAACCAATCAGATCTTATTTAACATTTGAAATCTAACATCTGATTGGTTGGGGCAAAATTAGCACCATTTTAAACGATAAGAACTTTTATTGAATAACCCTGCAGGTGTATAAGTGGGTCGAAATATCATCCTGTGTGTTGCTTTATTAAATGACATGGCCACTGCCATTTCCCTAAGTGAGCAACATTCAAAGGAAATTTACACCATATTCTATAATTCATAATAGTAAGCTGTGCATTTCATAACTGGAATCTGCATCATCAGAAAAAAATTGTATTTGTCAATGTCGATATTGAAACATAGCATAGATGTTAGATAGATATAGATTGCAACATAGTGAGATGTAAAACGTACCCTTTTGCACTCCTCTTCCTTCTGTGTTGTCGCAATACTACTTTTAATGTGTTTTAATTCTAAAAAGGCATCCAGGCATCTCTTCAACTTAACTAATCAATGAAACTCCCATTACCTCAGTTGCCAACAGCCCTGGATTTTCTGTGACAGTACTGGACTTTAGGAGTCCCGCTCTCCTAAAGTCACAGGAAATGGCCTGCAATCCAGAGCAAAGCTGGTACTTAAACCTTTAAAGTTGAAAGAACACATGCTGTCACTGCACTATAGCATCACATCTTAGTCTTTTTGGATAGTTTGTGCAAGTCTCTGAAGTAAGGATGGAGAAACACCTTCTTATAACAGAAGGCATCTTGCAGTCTCATGCTATATGAATAGCATTGCCCACAAATTCTAAGAAACAAGAAGTCATTTCTTACTCCCAGGTTCCCCAGAGTAAAGGGCGGAGATATGCAAAACACTCCTTTATGTCAGCTTTAACACTGTGTGTTTGTCACACAGTGAGATACCTCTGATGAAGTGTCATAACTGACACGAAACGCATCAGGTCTGGTCGGTATGTTAGCCTGTCTAGCCTATTTTTAATCTGCATGCAATAAAGTTCTGGTTTTAACCTACTTGGATTTATATATTTATATGTTGAAGACGCCGTGGGGTTGCAGAGCCCTCTCTCTATTGCATGTACGATTATTTGTGCAGCGCTATTTCCAAAAAATTTAGAAATGATGCAGGCACCGCAAAGTCAGTGTAAAACCCACTCTAATGCTAATTATGCATATTGAGTAATATGCATTTTCTAGTTTAATAATTTTAAGTATTGATGAAATATGTAAGACAAGATGCCTCACCTTTTTCTGCATTTAAATAATATAAAAAAAGGAAAAGAAAAAAAAAATTAGAAAAAAAGAAGAAAGAAAATTAAAACAAAATCAGGGGACCAAAAAATGCAATCATAAAAACTGCACTACAATAGTACTGCAACTTAAAATGCAATAAATGCATTTAGAACAGATATTGTCCTCAACACACATGGTTTGTATTCTATTGATAGCCGCACTCTCATCACTGTCATCAATTTAATATTTCTTTTGTGTCTTTGTAAAATTTCTCAAGTATGTAACATATTGGCAGGAAAACATATTCATGTCCATAATACACCATGTAGCATGAGTTTTATACCGGTTTATCCAGTTAGTGGCCATTATTGCCCCCTTTAGTCAACAGTAAAATGTGTTAATTTCAGGCAAACATTTTTTTGGTTGAGTCATTTATTTTTGAAATGCCGACAATTAAGTATGGTGCCTCTATGGGATTGTGACATTAAAGATTGTACAGTATTTCGTTTTCTTGCTTTCCCTTTTTAAAAGTGTGCCAGGAATCATATAAAATTTGCATCTGATCTGGACATCTTCTGGAGGCTTGTGACTTATGTTAAGCTTCCTTGCTACCTCTCACTTTTTCTGTCTTCCCTCCTGTGCTGGTGAGAGCATTCTATGGAACGTCCCCTGGCAGGAACCTGTCCCATGCAGACTGACTGTGATGTAGGTAGTATGTTTGGCTGCAAAAAACTTCCTTGTGCATGCAAAGGATGCATGCTGCATGTAAAATATTGTAATATAATGTTAAAAATTATAAAGACATTCAGGGTTATTCAATAAAAGTTCTTATCGTTTAAAATGGTGCTAATTTTGCCCCAACCAATCAGATGTTAGCAAATGTTAAATAATATCTGATTGGTTGAGGCAAAATTAGAACTTTCATTGAATCTCCCTGATTATATATAAATCAGCATGTTGAAATGTTCACTAATTCATTGTTACAGTTTTTTCTTTTTTTTTAGTTAGACCCTAGTATAGCTTAGTGTTTCTTAAATTTGTGATTTTTCTTAGCAGCCTAATTTTATTTTTGTAATGTCTTACTATGAAAATATATATTTTTTATTATCATAAATTTTTATTGATAATTTTCATTAAATATATAAATACATACATTGCATAGGTTCTACAGTATCAGCCATATACAACATATAATCTGATTTGTCTTATGACTTATACAATACTTAATATATTTAAACAAAATACAAGAATTAACTTTATACAGTCTGAGCAGTATCAAGAATACTCAACACTTGGATAAATAACAACATATCCTTTCATTCAATCATCTCTTAATTTTTCCCTAGTTTCCTTCCCCCCCCCCCCCCCCTGAAATTATTTTAATGTCCATCCCCCAAATTATAATTTAACCCACTACTGGCCGCACTCTGTAGTGTAGAAAAACCCTTACCTTACATCCCAGATCCAAATGGCTGCCCTGCAATGCCCCTCCAAAGTCCAGAAAACTGGCCACCAGGAACCTTGCAGAGGGGGAAATTGTTTGTGGCATGCTCTAAGCATGCCACAAACATGCTTAGAGCATGCTTACTCCCCCAGCCCCAACCGCATTAATTTTATTTGCAGAAACTCCCCCGATCTTAACTTACCTTCCCTTTCTCCTTCGGCATTCTGAACTGCCAACAGCCGCGTCCATGATTGGCTGCCTCTCAGCCAATCACAGACACGGCTGCTGGTCCCGTTCCCTGCTTGCAGTTTCATGCAAGCAGACAGCCGGGCAGTGTGGCGGAGGATAGAGGGAAGGTAAGTAAAGATCGGGGGAGTTTCTGGCAATAAGATTAATGCGGTTGGGGCTGGGGGAGCAAGCCCTACCACATATCCAAAGTTTTTTTAAAGGGTGGACATGCCCTTTAAAGGATATGTCTACCCCATAAATATTATTTTGCCCACCTCTCAGCAGACTAGAATCAGCAATCAGATTGGTGATTTTATTCTGAAAATACAGCAGATAAAATTGCTGTCAGGAAGAAGATTTGTATTTTTAAGGTGAACATTCCCTTTAATATAATCTGTATATAGTCAGTTTAGTGTATTATTGTATGTAAACTGTAATTTATGATTTGCTGATTATCAGCCATGTGTATGACATAAAATGTGGGATTGGCCTTTTAAAACCAATTACCTGTCACTATTGGCCCACTATAATGTAGTATAGGGAGCCAATAGCCACACCCTTGCATGCTATGGCCCCCTGAACCATACAATATAGAGAGAGTAGACAGAGATTGCATCAGTAATTTATATTTACTGATCATCACAGATTCCCCCCCCCCCCTTGTTAACAAATATGAAAAAAAACTGCTTTGTTGTTAAAAAAATTTAATGAATAAAATGGAATTAGTTCCTTAAATTCATAATACAAATTAAAGCACAAACATTCTTTATATATCACTCAACCCTTATTTCATGTACTATTGCTTTATATCACATAGTCAGCCATGTTCAGCCTTTCTATAGGGTTTATTCAGAGAAAAACTTTACCACGTTGACTGGATGAAAATTAGATTTATTTCTGTTCCTAAAATAGCAGTATCAATCAATTAATTCTCTTTTTGTTATGACTATGCATTGCTGTATTAGTCACAACCAAAGGACATCATTACTGTCAAGCTAAAGTTCTGACCTTAAAGAGACAGTGGATATCAGGATTAAAGACGTAGAAAGGCCCTTCAAGTTAACTCTTCAACGAAAACTGAGAATCACTAATCCAAAAGAAGAACAGCCATCTTCTTCCAGACAGACCATGTCCAAGGACAAAGCCAAATGCATTTTTTCAACTATGGATACAGTTAACTAGCTGTAATAATGGATATTCTGTATAGAATCTAGATATCCTATTACAACATTCAGGCAGAGCATTCTACATCCTTACTGTCCTCACAGTGATGGACTATTTAAGTTGCTTAACGTTAAACCAATTTTTGTTCACCCCATGTGAAATGAAAATCCTCTGCTAATTAGCAGAGGATTATAGTGCCCTCTTGCAAATTTGTGAAGGTTTATCGTATGCCATTACAAATGCTTCTTTAGGAACATTATACTCTTTTTTTCAGAACAAACTGTTCTTTAACAGGGAAACAGAAATTTGTAGCTTTTCTGGAGATTTTACTTTTTAGGTAATAACTGTAAAATTCACAAAATTCCATTCAGTGCTTTATTTGTAGCACCTTGTAGCACATTATTTATACCACACACTAAAATGTATTACATATACTCGAGTATAAGTCGATCCGAGTTTAAGTCGAGGTACCTATTTTTACCTGAAAAATTTGTAAAAACTGATTTGACTCGATTGACTTCTGATTCTGTGTTGTTTTTAGGCTTTAGTTGCCCTTTAAATGGACAGGAGAATTCCCATACAGTAATAGCCAAATCCAGTACCAGTAACCTCCAATTCCTTGGCACTCCAGATGTTTGGAAATACAACTCCCAGCATGCTTTGTTGCTGGGAGTTTCAGTTTCTAAACATGTGGAGTAGCAAGGTTCAGTAAACTTTTTATTAAGCCTTCATTTACAATTCTCCTGACCCCCATATTGTAAAGGGAACTCTGACCCCCATATAGTAAAGGACTCTCTGACCCCAATAGTTAAAAATGTCACCTGAGAGTTGTAGTTTCAAGTTGTCATTTGCACTGTACTAGCAGCTGTTTTTTGCCCCAAACTGAGGAGACCCATCAGATTTACAGCATCCAGATGAGCAGTGACAGTGCTGAGTGAGTCCAGCAGCCAGACTACAGGAAGCAGGAAGTGTAAAGGCAGATCAGCTCCTGTAACTTTCAATGCAGGTTAACACAGCGCCACCTACTGGTTACTATCTGCAATTGCAGAATTTGGATCTAAATTAGGACCCGAGTATAAGTCGAGGTTAGGTTTTCAGGCTAATTTTAAAGCCTGAAAAATGCGACTTATACTCGAGTATAAACGTTATATATTATATTTATCATGTATTGTTTCAAAAAGCTCTCAGTCTCCTGAGTACAACAATACCAGACATGTGTATACCCCACTTTTCCTGTCTGTGGGGCACCCAGAACCTAAAACAACACTTTCTTTTAATATTAAACCAAATTAATATGTATAATCCCTTCTGACAGTTAATGTAAAATAATAACCCAATTAACTAAAATACCCCAGAAGTGTGATTTTTTTTTAGAATTTCGTTTTGTTTAAAATGCAAACACCCAGTTTCTTTCTAACGTTACCTTTTTTTCTTTTTTTTTTCTTAAGTATAGAATTAGAGGAAAACTGCTGCAGAACATTAAAAACACAAATATAAAAGCATAACCTTTCCTGAATATAATGGTATGCCACATGCATAGGTGGAACCGATATGTGTCCAGCAACCAACCACAAAATAACCAATGCATATGGGCAATTGCAGCAACCCATGCACAGATATTTTAAGCAGCTTCCAGTTTAACCATTTATTTATTCACACCTTTAGGAGAATTTCTAAAACAAAACATAAGAAAAACAGGATTCAAACAATGGAATAAAAAAAGCTAGATATTAATCTCCCGTATGTCCTGAATGAAACGGTATGCCACATTACATGGGTAGAAACAGAGACATGGTCAACTAACGCCATAGGGACCAATGCATATGGGCAATAACCTCCACAAACCATACATTTGTGGAGGTTGTGCTTTAATTACACATTTCTGGCTAAAAACCCAGAAATGCCACAAGCCACCCAATTTAGTGCTACTTAGTAGAAACCCTTTTACTGACAGGTGCAAGAGTTTTTGTACATTGACTGATCCCCAAAAAATCCCAATTCTGTCTTTTATTGTAATATTAAATGCAAAATTGTTTGCATCAGTAGGTTAAGTAGGTAGGTAGGTTAAAATTCACATCAAGGTAAGAAAAAGGTCTTAGAACAGAGATCGAAACGTGCAGGGCTGCCATCAGATAAATTACTGGCCAATTACTGGCCCACTTGATTACAGCGGTTACTGTCCCCCTAAACTTTATACAGCAATTACTGCCCCCCATATTTTATACAGCAGTTACTGCCCCCCATATTTTATACAGCAGTTACTGGCCCCCATTACTTTATACAGCGGTTTATGGCCCCCTTAACTTTATACAGCGATTACTGGCCCCCCATACTTTATACAGCAATTATTGCCACCTATTCTTCATACAGCGAATACTGGCCCCCTATACTTTATACAGAAATTACTGTCCCCCTATCCTTTATACAGTGAGTACTGGCCTCCTTTACTTTATAGAGCGAATACTGGCCCCCTATACTTTATACGTCAAATACTGGCCCCCTCTACTTTATACAGAGATTCCTGGCCCCTATACATTAAACAGCAGTTACTAGCCCCCTATAGATTATACAGCAGTTACAGGAACTCTATAATTTATACAGCGGAGTATTGGCCCCTATACATCAATCAGCAATTACTGCCCCCCTATACAGCATACAGCAGTTACTGACCCCCAATACTTTTGGCCCCTTAAGTGTATTTGCTGCTAATTCTTTAGTAGGTTGCATTTACATACTTGTAGGAAATATATTCTATAGACTTCCATGCGCTTGCCTGTCCCACCTTTACCTTTCCTTGGTCTTGGGCCTGGCCGCTGGGAAGATGCGTTTTTTGTGGACATTTTTTTCAAATAAAACAGGCCCTGCATAATCAAAGGGTGTTTTTTGACAGGTTAGCTAACTTTATGTAAGTTTTACCAGTAATCTACAGTAACTTTAGGGTTGAGACTTACCGTAGATCCTCATCCTTGGTACCGTATATACTCGAGTATAAGCCGACCCGAGTATAAGCCGAGGTACCTATTTTTACCTCAAAAAGTAAGAACCCATGATTGACTCGAGTATAAGCCGAGGGTTGAAATTATGGGAACTCTGCTGTCCATAAAAAAGCCTCATTCCTTGGCACTCCAGATGTTTTGGAAACTACAACTCCCAGCATGCTTTATTAGCTGGGAGTTGTAGTTTCCAAACCCCTTTAGTGCCAAGGAATGAGGTTTTTTTATGGACAGCACCCCCCAGGAAAGGCCCAAAAACATTCCCCCTTAGAGAGCCCCCCAGTTCAGGGAGTTAGGTGGTACTCACATGTGGTAAATCAGGGTAAATCTTTACTCGGCGCTGGACAGTAAGTTAGACAGCCGCCGAGTACGGACATGCAGCGCAGCGTGCAGAGTGCCAGCAGGATCGAGAGAATTAAGTTACCGGTAGCTGGTTACATAGAGAAGTACCGGTAAACAGCAGCAGATTGTGAAAATTTACCATGACCCGAGTATAAGCCGAGGTCGGGTTTTGAGGCTATTTTTAAAGCCTGAAAACATCGGCTTATACTCGAGTATATACGGTACCGGTACATATAATTTCAGATTAATTTTTTTTTAATTTTTAAATGCCATTTGTGTAAATGTAAACAAATCAACAACATATGCAGAAAAAGAAATTAGTAATATTAATTATATGATAATAAACTAGAAGTTCGTGTAAAATACACTGAAAACTGTTTATTTATGTCCCAAAAATATAAATATGTAAAATTTGTTAAAAGCTTTATTCATATGGTTAGTGGATTTGCCAAGTACTGTAAGCCTACTTTCACACAGATATTTTCTTGTTTGTTTTCTGGGCACTTATGTAGTGCTACATGTACTGAGAGAGTTACCCAGAGTCACTATAGATCAGTAGAGATGTCCGAACTTTGCAAAATCCGGTCCGCTCGAGGATCCGCGTATTTTCGAATATACGATAAAACTAGTATTTTCGAAAATTTTTGAAAATATGTATTTTCGAAAATACGAGTAATCCTCGTAATTTCGAAAATTTTCGAAAATACGCATTTATGAAAATAAGAGAAATCCTTGCATTTTCGAAAATTTTCGAAATTACGTGTTTTCTCGTATTTTCGAAAATTTTCGAAAATACGAAAAATCCGCGAATCGGAAGTTCAGAAGGAGGAAAATCCGGAAAAATCCGCCGTTCGCGAACGGGATAAGTCCGCGGCAGATCCGGGTTCGGATCCGCGAACCGGCCATCCCTATAGATCAGGATAAATCTCCTGTCCGGTATTTATTACTGACTTTTTGCCTCTCCTACAGCAAAAGCCAGAAAACTTGTATTGAATAGCTTGTGGTTGCCGATTAGGTGTGTTTTGTGATACCTGTGCAGCTGCTGCAAGTAAGGGGTTAAAGTTGCTCTAACCGGTTTTGACTCCCACTTTAACCCCTCTTTCATGTCTGTCTAAATAGGGCCAGTAAGGTTTTATAAGTACTACATGTAGCTGCCAGGGAACCACTCAAAAAACTTTCACGGAATGGCAGCATTCCATCTGTGTGAAAATAGGCTAATGCTTTTGTACCTGCTTCATTTTTAGCACCCATTTCTTCTGTGTCCTAAAAACTTGAATATCTTTTGTCCTTATAGGTGACGGTTTACTGGATAGGAGACCAATCTCTTGGTAACATAGACCCTGTATTTCGGCAGGCAGAACATGCAGGGATTCGCACCTATTTCTTCAGCGCAGAGAATAGAGAGGAGCAGGAGTCGTGGGTATATGTAATGGGGGAGGCATCACATGTCCAGAATTCACCCACTGCTAGGTCAGTGTTATTCTCTTTGTTACAAAAATGTGTTAAATACTGTGCAGATACAGGGAATTTCCAAACATAAAAATATTTTACCTAAAAATAGGAGGTCAAGAAGCAGTGTCAAAATACAATTGTTTAAAAAGAGCATCTCCACCCAGGGTGAGCACCTAAACTGCTAGGTCCATCTTAGTTAAGCAGGATAACTAACTTAAGGGAACTGCTGTGTTCTCTCATGCGATCTGTTAGCACATGAAAATCGCAGAGCACTGCTTGTCAATGTGGGTGACCACATCACATTTGTTGCAAAGGAAACTTTAGGTAGGTAATGCTGCTAAGAAGAACCGAGAGGGTGAGGACCTATTGATTTAGATACCTACCCTCCAATGTATAGTTACCTAAAGACACCTTGTCAAGGCTGTCTCCTTTCCTTTGTGGCATCCAGGTTATGGTTGTCACTGATGTCACGGCCAGTGCCTTATGGCCATTCCCAAAGCTACTTAATCTGCTGTTGTGCGAGTTTGAAACCAGGTTGCATCAGCTCAGCTGCCGAGGAGGTGAGAACATGCCTGTGAAGGATAAAGGTCTGTAAGTAACATTAGATAAACTTTTGAAAAGGTAAGTATAACAAAAAATACATTTGGGGGCTGCTTACCTTATATACAGAGTTTTGTTTAGAGGGTGGATTTGCCCTTAATGATTCATAATTTAAAGGGCATGTCCACCCCCAAAACTATAATTTGACCCACTACTGTCCCCACTGTGAAGTGTTGTTAAATTAAAATTATTACCTTACATCTCTGTTCCAAATGGCTTCCCTGCAATGTCTGTGCAGAGTCCCAAAATGTGAAGAGCAGGAGCCTGGCTGTGTCCCAAAAGGTTTCTGCCTTTTACCTCTCCTCCGGGAGGTTTCTGGCATGCTCAGTGAAGGCCTCCTTCTGGATCCCTTTTGTCTCTCTCTTCCCATAACGCTTAACCCCTTTGCTGTAGTGTAGTGGTCTCTATCCCTCCCCCAACCACTATGTTTATATAAAAAAAAAAAACGATCCAAATTACTTTCCTTTATTACCCTGGCGTTCTGTAATGCAGACAGCCACGTCTGCCTCTCAGGCAATCACGGATGCGGCTGCCAGTCCAGCCCCCTGCTTTCAGTTCCAGCAAGCAGAGGGCCAAGATTACAGAGCCAGGGGAATGAAGGAATGTTAGGATCGTTTTTTTTCCCTCAAATAAACATAGCGGTTGGGGGGGGGGGATAGGGAGCACTACAACATATAAAAAAAAATTGACGGTGGACATGCCCTTTAAGTTCTCTCATCAAAAAGCAATGCATATTTCAAACTATGTATTTCAAATTTTTGGTTTCCTTTTGAATCCTAAAAACAAGCATTCAATTGAGATTTTTGGTATCATGTTAGCACAGGGCTTACAGTTGTGAGAAAAAGAAAGTACCTTTTTTATGTATCAAGACATAAAAAACATAATCTAGCCCATACCAGGCTCTAAAATTATTTAAAGGGACACTATACTGAAAAAATGACTTTGCCTTATCTTAATCTATAATTGAATACATGTAAGTAGCACGTAATCTGATTTGTGCATGTTGCTGCATGCCTTCAATCCAGCGCACATTTTGTTTAGGATCAGTATCCCCCTCCTCTCTCTTTTAACCACTCCCACTTTCATCTGACATGACTTTTTCCCCACAAACCAACTGTCAAGCCTGCACACAGCATACAGCATTCCAACTGTCAAAACTGTCACCATTCCAGCTACAGTAAAAATACTCACAGAATAATAGTTTTTGAGACCAAGGAACTTGATTGACAGCTGAAATATAAGAAGTTTTAGATTGGATATCTAAAGAAATACCGTATATACTGGAGTATAAACCGACCCGAGTATAAACCGAGGCACCTACTTTTACCTTTAAAAAGGAGTAAAAGTTGTGGACTCGAGTATAAACCGAGGGTAGAAAATAGGACCACAACTGCCTTCTGATTCTGTATTCTTTTGAGGCTTTAAATGGACAGCAAAATTCCCATACAGTAATCCCATACAGTAATAGCCAAATACAGTATGGGTTTGAAATAAAAAATAAAAATAAAAAAATAAAAAAACAGAGACTTGATTTTCAGGCTATTTTTTTAGCCTGAAAATCTCGGTTTATACTCGAGTATATACGGTAGGGGACAGATCAACAAAAAAATGATACAATGGTGGTTGGAAGAATAGTTTCCAGTTATGGTCAATTTAAAATAACCTTTTCTTCAGTATAGATGCCCTTTAAACATAATCTCAAATGTAAAAGCACACTACCAATTCCAACAAAAACTAAGCCATAATGCAAAAGCATTGTATGAACACACACTTGTTGTTTTCATAAGACTTAAACAGGTAAGTAGCAGCCAGGTGCTGGTAATTATAGTAACATAGTAACATAGTAATTAAGGTTGAATAAAGACATACGTCCATCAAGTCCAACCTATTCACTTTTTTTTTTTTTTTTTTTTTAACTCTACCTAACAGTTGATCCAGAGGAAGGCAAAAAACCCCAGCTAAAAAGGGGGAAAAAATTCCTTCCTGACTCCAAACGGCAATCGGAAAGTATCCCTGGATCAACCAGATCTATATACATTAATACCAGTAATTCTCAATATTCTTTAGTTTTTAGAAAACTTAGAAACGTATCCAGGCCTTTTTTAAAGTTATTCAATGAACTTGCCATTACCACATCTGCTGGAAGACAGTTCCACAGTTTCACCGTTCTCACTGTAAAGAAACCTCTCCTAACCTGAAGATGAAACTTCTTTTCTTCCAACCTTAAAGGATGTCCACGTGTCCTCTGATATGACCTATTAGTGAACAATGCACCAGAGAGCTCATTGTAGGGGCCATTAATATATTTGTACAAGGTTATCATGTCCCCACGCAACCGCCGCTTCTCCAATGTAAACAGCCCTAACTTCAAGCCCCTCCATTCCCCTTATTAATTTAGTTGCCCTTATCTGAACTGCCTCAATTTCCAAGATGTCCCTTTTGTATATGGGATTCCAAAACTGCACCGCATATTCCAAATGAGGCCTTACCAGTGCCTTGTAAAGAGGGAGAATAATATTTTTCTCTCTTGAATCTATTCCCCTTTTTATACAAGACAATATCTTGCTAGCTCTAGCTGTTGCTACCTGGCATTGTTTGCTACAGCTAAGTCTGTTATCTACCAGAACCCCCAAATCTTTTTCCATTACAGATGAACTTAACACAGAGTTATTTATGGTGTAGATGGCACAGGGATTATTAAATCCCAAATGCATCACCTTACATTTATCTACATTGAATCTCATCTGCCATTCTGCTGCCCATTTTGATAATCTATCTAGGTCTGCTTGCAGCACTTGCACATCATTGGAAGTTTCCAAAGCTCTGCATAATTTAGTGTCATCAGCAAACACAGAGACCTTGCTCTCAATGCCCCCTTCTAAGTCATTTATAAACAGATTAAACACAAGCGGCCCCAGTACAGAACCCTGAGGCACTCCGCTTAGAACTTTAGCCCACATAGATGTAGCTCCATTAACCACCACTCTCTGTTTGCGGTCCAATAACCAGTTCTCTATCCATGAACAAATGTTTTCTTCAAGGCCAACAGTCCTCAGTTTATACATTAGTCGCCTATGTGGCACAGTATCAAAAGCTTTTGCAAAATCCAAATATACCACATCCACTGCTGTGCCTGAGTCCAACTTCTTACTCACTTCTTCATAAAAACCAATTAAATTTGTCTGGCATGATCTATTTCTCATAAATCCATGCTGACTACTACTAATAAGATGATCTCTGGAGACAAAGTCAAGGATATGATCCCTTAACAAAGTTTCCATCACCTTCCCTACCACTGATGTTAGGCTTACAGGTCTATAGTTACCAGGCTGTGAACGACTACCTTTTTTGAATATTGGTATTACATTGGCTTTTTTCCAATCCAGTGGCACATCCCCAGACAAAAGCGAATCTGAAAATATGAGAAACAGTGGTCTAGCTAGAACTGAACTAAGCTCTTTTAAAATCCTAGGATGCAATCCATCTGGTCCTGGCGCTTTATTGATATTAACTTTGTCTAATTGTTTCCGTACCATATCCTCCGTTATCCAATGTGAAAACTCTTCATTTCTTCCCTGCATATTGCTGCAATCCCTACCGTAAGGACAAGGATTCTCAACAGTAAAAACCGATGTAAAAAAACGGTTTAGCAGATTATCCTTTTCGGCATCCTCTACAACCACCTCAGCTCCATTATTTAATGGTCCCACATTCTCAGTCCTCATCTTTTTACCATTTATATACTTAAAAAACATTTTGGGGTTGGACTTGCTTTGTTCGGCAATCCGTATTTCATTTACTATTTTAGCTAGTTTAATTGCTTTCTTGCACTTTTTATTACAGCTTTTGTACTCCCTGTAAGCCTGTTCTGTGCCTTCTGTTTTCAAAATTTTAAAAGCCCTTTTCTTTTTTTCCATTTCCCTTTTTACCTGAGCATTAAGCCATGCAGGACTGGACCTCATTTTTTTACACTTGTTACCTAAAGGTACCGATTTGGAAATGTAATAGTTTAATATCCCTTTAAACGTGGTCCACATCTGCTCAGTTTCTTTACCTAGAAACAGTTCCCCCCAGTCTATGAGCAGGAGCGATTCCTTTAAAAGCATAAAATTAGCTTTCCTAAAGTTAAAAGTTTTTGTTAACCCAGTGCACTTTAGTTTTTTGCAACCTATATTAAATGACACTATATCATGGTCACTATTCCCTAAGCTTCCCATTACCTTCATCTCCATAATGAGCTCAGGGTTATTAGATATCACCAGATCCAACAACGCATTCTGTCTAGTAGGAACTTCTACCATCTGTGAAAGAAAATACTCATATAGAAAATTTAAGAACTTTATACCTTTAGAGGTGCTGGCAGTTCCCTTACTCCAATCTATGTCAGGGTAGTTAAAATCCCCCATGACCAGAATATGCCCCATACCAGCAGCCTTCGCCAACTGCATATGGAGATTCATTTCCACCTCTTCCTCGGCATTTGGCGGCTTATAACATACTCCAACAATTAATTTACCTACCTTCTTGCTTCCTGTACACAGTTCCACCCATAATGTTTTTGCCGTATCGTTTACTCCCCCATCTATTCCATCTTTACATTCAATTAAAGGAGAACTAAATGTAATTTTTAAAAACCCTAATATGAAAGCCTTTCTCCCCAGAACACCTATACATTGTAAGATTCTTTTCTAGCAAGTTGAATTTAGTACATGTAATTAATAGATTCTGTAACTAAGAAGGCTTTGATGTTATTGCCAGTACAACTCACAGCCCATATAGTCTTCCAAGAGCCATGCCCCCTGACCCCAATATTCACTGTCTTTATGCACAGAGTATTTTCTATACAGATGTCTCCATACCAATATGAAAGTAACTGCTTAGACTTTGAATGCTGCTTGTTACCCCACAGTTATTTTTACCAGACAGTGTGAATTGCATATAGCCTTTCTGGGGGAATACAAAATATTTAGTTGATGTTACTGATATATTTTTTCCATTATGTTCCTATCAAAAAATCTTCTAAATGTCTTGCATGTGCTGTGGTGGCTCACCTGATAAAGCACTTGTTTAAGAAGCACACAGCGTACAAGGTCGCAGGTTCAAATCCCAATACTAACTTTTATTTTTAGTTTTCATTATGTCCCTAGGAAAAAAGCAAAGGATTATATGGTCTTTAGGACAGGCGCATTGAATGTGTTTGAAAAAAATACAAAACTGAAATCCCTGTTCTGTGTCAGGGAGAAGGAGGATCTCTGTGCTGTTATATGATTTGCTTTCAGCTCCTAGGAAGCAAGGCTGCAACTTGTTTGTTTTAATCTACAGAGCATGTGAAGTGTGTTGCGTACACTTATCTGGGTTTCACCTAGCTAAGGTGGATTATGGGAGCTGACCCCTAATACCCACAGGTTAGTTCATAAATCAGCCAGCAGCCACAGCAAAGGGAGAGGTGAGATACTGTGTGTTGTATGTTTGTGAATGTGCACTCTCTATTGGGACAATTGTGTCTGGAGACTTTAGTTCCCTTTTAATTATTGCTATAAAAGCTGAAGTTTTGGCAATGTGCAGGTCTGGACCATTTAGGGTTGTGTTAACAAAATTCACAGAATAAATTGGTTAAGTGCCTTTTGAACCTGTCTCCTTATGATTTACACATTCATATTTAACAGTTTACCACCACACTACTGCCATCTTCTTGACACCAGTGTAAACCTAATCACATACTTAATAAATATGAATATAACTATATAAACCCAAATTAGGATAGGAATATACAGTAGGTACTATTCTTATATGACGGTATACACAGGGCCGGATTTACACTCCAAGAGCCTGTAGGCCCAAAGAGCCGGGCGCCCTTAGCCCCACCCCTAAACACAGACCACACCCCTAAACCACACCTATTTTTTCTTTTTTGGGGAAGAAAACAGACTATAAGGGCTAGGCCACACTGCTGCATTTTTTTTTGCGTTTGCGCTTGCGTTTTTAAAAATCATTGAAAATGCGGCAACGCAAAAAAACACGCGTTTTTCAGTGCGTTGCGATTGCGTTCTGCATTTTTAATCGCAATCGCATGCGTTTTCCTATACTTATTGAAGAAATCGCAAGCGCAAACGCAAAAAAATCGCACATGAAATCGCATGTAATTGCGTTTGCGTTTGCGTTGCAGTGTGGCCTTGCCCTAAAGGGGTTGGGTTGGTGGGAGCAGATTGACAGCCGCCCCTCCAAACTCAGGCACCTCTAGGCGCGTGCCTACTGTGCCTAATGGTAAATCTGGCCCTGGGTATATGCACAATAAATAAATAGATCCCATGGTAAAAACCCATATTTTATAACATATGCATAGAAATCTAATAAAAAAAATATTATTAAAATAGATAGGTAGTAAATTAAGGTAAAAATTATACCTGCCAGCAGGGGGATTTGTATCAAAGGATAACTAATCTGTATAGAGAGATAAATAACCCCTACAATACCTGCTAGAAGTGCACTTATATCTAGATTGGGCAAATTCCAATGTGTAATTCATCTTAGTGAGTACCATGATGGCCCTTAAATAACCAAATATGTTCCCATACAAGTCTCTCCAGGAGGTATGTTCTCTCCTGCTATAATACAGTATGTATATTATTTATTTAAGTGGTTCTGGTTTAATTATTCAGTGTACCACTATTATAACCATATATGTCTGTATTATAATTACATGTATGAAAAGTAGTTAGATCAGTTAGAAATGGTGATAATGTATCAACTCTTAAAGAAATCTTACTTCCGAGTACAGGTGGTCCGAGTGTTGATCAGACCCCGGACCCTTCACTTCAAAGTAATGCTTACACGCTACAGAGTCAAACTAGTGGATTCATATAAATAATGTTTCAACTCACCACTACAGCGTGGTGGTCCAGGTGCAGCCTGCCCCGAACCCTTCGCTTGATTCGATCCACAAGACAATCCACCGAGAAGGCTGTCGGCGCACACCGGAGTAATTCCACTGGACTTTGTAAAATCAATATTTATTAAACAAATATGCAAAAAAGACACAAACATGGCCTTACACGTTTCGAGCATAGTATGGCTCTTACTCATAGGCTTGAATAGCGGAATCCTCTGCACCTGTAAGTAACCCTAACCCACCAATCAGCAGATCGGAGAGAACTCCCATAGGGCGGGGACTCACAGTTGCGGAGGAGTCTGTGAATGAAGTACACATCTTTAAAATCACATTAGTTCAAACATAACTGCATAAGTACAAAAAATAAGAAAAAAGAGGGTGTCACAAGGAAATCACACTTATGAACAAAGAAACAACTAGGAATAAAATACAAAAATGTATCAATATAGAGAGATATGTCTTAATATGGTATTAACAGAGCTCATGGGAAATGTAGGCTGATGGGGAAGGAGAGACCTGTCCACAGGCCTAAATGGACATAAACATGTATTGCACACTTAAAGAAAATGTGACAAGAACCTTATGTAGTATACAGATATTAGGTCAAAAGAAAAAATACATATAGAGGGGTGTATCGATGGCTATGTATCAATCAATGTAGCAAGCTATATCATAGCGAGAGTTGAGGCCAGAAGGTATACGTGTCTGTAAGGTAAATATCCACCTTACCACCTTACCTTTACAACCCCTCTTAAGAACCTCTCTCAGATCAGGGTCAAGTTCTAAGATGGGCAAATTCTTTTTGATTATGCCCACCACCTGTTTGAACTGTACTAGTGGTAAAGTACATTGGCTGCTCATTTTTACTTTCTAAATTACTAGGGACTTCCTTATGGGTGCCTCTCAATAGGTTATATCTTTGTACACTACTAGCTCTGTTAGCAGCTTCTCGTAATATTCTCCTTCCATAACCCCTCTCATGAAAATGAGAACTCATGTGTTTGTGGGCTATATTAGAAGATTCCTGTGTCGAACAATTTCTTTTCAATCTCAACATTTGGCTATAGGGAATAGCCCTTAGACAGTGGGGAGGGTGACATGATTCGGCATGTAAGATGGTGTTACTAGACCCTGGTTTACGATAATTATGTGTGACAATCCTGTTACCTGACTTCTCTATTGTTAAGTCCAAATAATTAATACATGATCCACCAAAATGATATGTGAACCTAAAATTAATCTCATTAAAGTCTAGTCTATTCATGAAACCAGTAAACTCCTGTTCGGTACCCGTCCAAAAGAACAGGGGATCGTCTATATATCTCCGATACAGGGAAACTTTCCCATGTTTGAACTCGGTGTGGTGGAAGAGAATAGTCTCCTCCCACCACCCCATGAACAAATTGGCATACGTGGGAGCAAATTTTGCTCCCATTGATGCTCCACAACGTTGTACATAGAACAGACCATTAAACTGAAAGAAATTGTGTGTAAGGAGGTATGTTAAAGCTCCTACGATAAACTCTTATCCACTCGATTATGGGGTATACATGAATACAGTCCAATAACATCAGTGGTAGCGAGACTAAAGTCCCCTCCACAAACCAGACTGTCAAGTATTAGTAAAACTTGGGTAGTATCTTGTACAAAAGAATATAAGCGTTTGACAAGTGGCTGTAGGAGGAAATCCAATAATTCTGATAGGCCCTCATTGAGTGAGCCTATACCAGCAACGATTGGTCTGCCATTAGGGGGAAAATCCCCTTATGAATTTTGGGAAGATGATGAAAAATTGGATTGATTGGAATCTTAGGAAGTAAAAATTCTCTCATATTTTGATTAATAATGCAAATCGAAATTCCCTCATCCACTATTCTTTCTAGTTGAGACTTAAAACCCATTGTAGTATTACCTGTTATCTTGGTATATGTTGTGGGATCACTCAATTGTCATAATGCCTCGGACTCATAGTCCTGGCTATTAAGGACCACCACTGTGCCCCCTTTATCCGAATTTTTGATGACAATGGAGTGATCCCCCTTCAATGTGGTGATAGCTCGTCTCTCTCCAGAGGTTAAATTATCCCTCATCTGAGCTTTGGGTTTATTCTGTTCTTTATTGCTATTGAGTAAACTCCTAAGTTCCCTCTCTATTTGTTCCTGAAAACTATCAACCATATTCCCTCTGGCTTGAGTAGGATAGAAGGTGGACCTAGCCTTAAATTTGTTACTCTGTAATTTAGGATCCAAGCCCAGATATCGAGTGCTATTACTGATTTCCCCTCAATGAGTGGATAAAAATTTCAATGTGTTTACCTTTCTATTATCCATGTTAGTAATGCTATCCTGTTCAATATTTAAGAGGCAAATATTATCATCTGCTTTTTGTTTGGTTAGATAGCACTTTTGAATGACCAACTTGCGTACAAACTTATTAATGTCCAAAGGATTCCATTGGACAAAAATTCAAACCTTTCTCCAATACGGATTGTTCATCTGTAGTTAGCACTTTGTCTCCATATTGATACATTTTTGTATTTTATTCCTAGTTGTTTCTTTGTTCATAAGTGTGATTTCCTTGTGACGCCCTCTTTTTTCTTATTTTTTGTAGTTATGCAGTTATGTTTTAACTAATGTGATTTTAAACATGTGTACTTCGTTCACAGACTCCTCCGCAACTGGGAGTTCTCTCCGATTTGCTGATTGGTGGGTTAGGGTTACTTACAGGTGCAGAGGATTCTGCTATTCAAGCCTATGAGTAAGAGCCCTACTATGCTCAAAACGTGAAAGGCCATGTTTGTGTCTTTCTGCATATTTGTTTAATAAATACTGATTTTACGAAGTCCAGTGGAATTACTCCGGTGTGCGCCGACAGCCTTCTTGGTGGATTGTCTTGTATTATAATTAGTATAATGTATCAAGTAGTTGCACTTAAGGTACTTCCATTTTTGTCTGTACCCATTCCTGTCTCCTCTCTGGTCGCTGCTGGCATCCTTTGTAATGATTGCAGCTTATAGTGTATAGTGTAGATCATGAACAGATTTATTACTAGGTACAGTAGGAATGCCCCTGTCAATCTCCCCCCACCCCTTTTTGATTCCTTACTGTTTTTCAGGCTTTTAAAAAGAATCTGATACTCCCCCCCTCACACACACACACACACACACACACTTTATAGTGGTATACAGTGTCGCCCATGTTTAGGTGTGCCTACAGGATTCTTGCTGTAGATGTATAACAACAAGACAAGGAAAAGCGCTACTCACGAGGAAGAAGTGAACATATCCGTTTATTTATCACATACATTCTTAGAAGACACAGAATACAGCATCAAAGAGCATACAATAACTGCAGGCCCACCCATGTACTTAAAGATATTTCACTAGTCATCTGACTGGCTTTCTCAATTCAGAATGACTTTACAAGAATCTGTTGGATATAAAGTACCCTGAAAAGTCCCAATTAGCATATCACAGTCAGGTGTTAGGGACCTTCTGAATGCAAGGCATGATTGCATTGTGGCTAAGAGGCGTTATTGAAACTGCCCAGGGTAAGGTGTCAAAACAGCATTATACATGGCAGACAGTTGGTGTCGAACCCCCCCATCTCTTTTCAGGCTTGCTTTCTTTATTTTCACATAAATGGCCTCCTTAACACATCTCTTGAACCAGTCCTGTTCCTTCACTAAGATGTTACAATCTTAAAATGTATGTTCTTTTTCCTTAAGATGCAATTTCATGACTGAGTCTTGACCCAAGAAATTGGCATTTCTGTTCTGGGCAATACGTTGGTGCAGCTGTTGTTATGTCTCCCCCACATACAAATATGTGCACTCTTCACTGCACTTCACTGCGTATGTGATGTCGCTCTTTTTCGGCATTGGGTCCTTAGCCTTCGCCTCTGTGCTAGTGGGGATGTTCTCTGCTCTGTGTTGCAGGATTCTGATGACACCCAGTTTGTGATCTCATGTGGAGTGGAGGTCAAACATCAAATACTGGACTGTGTGGGTTCTCCCTGACTTCTCCTAAACAGTCCAAGAAAGGCAGTGTGTTGTTTTGTACCTCTTCCCTTGTAAATGTGATGTTTTGGTCTACAGTATTGATGTGCTCTGTGAAGGCTTGTACTTCCTTCTGGGATTTTAATCCAAGTGTCATCCACATATCTGAACCAGTTGCTGGGTGCAATGCCATTGAAGGTATTAAAAGCCTGTGTTTCAACTTCCTCCATGAAAAGGTTTGCTGCAACTTATACCTTTAATTGAAATATGTGGTACTCAAGCATAATTCCAGTAGGGAACACACCTGTTCTGGGTTAAGATCTGTTCTGCTGGTAAGGGTGCTGTCTTGGCCTAGCT
Organism: Hymenochirus boettgeri; assembly: GCA_019447015.1. Taxonomy (NCBI): domain Eukaryota; kingdom Metazoa; phylum Chordata; class Amphibia; order Anura; family Pipidae; genus Hymenochirus; species Hymenochirus boettgeri. The sequence goes on from CM033470.1 coordinate 125,039,944, forward strand.
GCTTTCTCACCATTTCAACAGCCTTTTTTGTGGGTATACAGGTGAAGAGAGATGTCACATCATAGGATACCATAGTTTCTTCATAAGGAAAAAGGACATACCTTTGATATTGTAATGTCAACATCTTGGCAAAGGAACAGGACTGGTTCAAGAGAGGTGTTAAGGAGGCAATTTATGTGTAAATAAAGAAACCATGCCTGAACAGAGGTGGGGTGTGTGTGTGTGTGTGGGGGGGGGTTGATACCAACTGTCTGCCATGTACATTGCTGTTTTGACACCTTACCCTGCGCTGTTTTGATAATCACACCTTGCATCAGAAGGTCCCTATCACCTTTTATATGCTAATTGGGACTTTCCAGGGTACTTATCAGATTCTTGTACAAGTCATTCTGAATTGAGAAAGCCAGTCAGATGACTAGTGAAACGTCTTCAAGAACTAAACTTCAAGTCCAGTTGATATAACTGAATAGAATAGATATAGTAAGAGTTAATCTAATTTCAACCTAGGGTTATTAACTGATTCCATTTCCTGTTTTTTAAGGCTGGGGAGTTTAGCATCTGCAAAAATCCCCCCACCAGTAATCATCTCCTCTTATGCTGACCATACAATAGTAAACTTACCAGATGACATTCCTTTGATGTGTTAGGACAAGCCTACCGGATATTTGGATGTTGAATGTGGAATCTAACTTTGGACCAGTGCATGACCAGCATTATTATTTAGTAAAGACAGTGCCCATATCTTGGTGGCAGGGCTGTCAGCATTTTGTTGCAATTGGTTTGGTTTGTCATAATTAAAACTTCTCAATATTTCTAAGTTATTTCTGCTTAAAGTGGTTCTACATTCTATTGAATGATAGGGTATAACTTTACACACTGCTTCTGCATTTTGGCTACATTAAAAAAAAAAGAAAAAAATGACTGTGGAATCTACTGTGTGTTTTACACCCGAGGTAATATTTCAATTACTATAGGACCCAGAAAAGGCCAAGTGATTTTTTAAATTTCTTGCTGGTACCTGAAACCTGTATAACTTATATAAACAATTTGAAATGAGGTAGACATAATGTTCTTAAAAATCGCTGGGATTTGCAAGCTCTAATTTATTGTTGTGATTCTTATTGCTTTTCAAATTCCTCATGTAATCTATTGTAGTGATTTGTGGGTATTGTTTTGTATGTGCAAGTGCACTCATCACATGAAAATGTATTTTACAGGTTAGAGAGACAAGACAGTGAAAACATTCCACCACAAAGGGATGATGATTCTGAATGTAGAAACCGTGGAGAAGGAGATGGAAGAGGTTCTGAAAAGATGGAGCGGCGTTCTGAATGCAGAAAAGAGCCTCTGAACAAAGTCAATGGAGCTGGGACTCCTGCAGAGAGGCCTGACCTTGAGCCACCCAGACATCTCCCTGAAGGCGAGCGACTACTACAATCCAATGGATGGGGGTTTCTTCCTTCTCCTGGTCGGCCATCTAGCACAGTCTTCCCTGATAGAAATGGACAGAGGCTTGGTAACTTACCACAAACTCATCCTGAAAAGGTGGCACAGAGGCAGAGCTCTATGTCTCAGTTGCAGCAGTGGGTGAATTTGCGGAGGGCAGTAGCCCCCAATGAGGAGACGCAAAGGTAAGCTGGTTAAATGTGGATGCTGGGAGAAACCTCAGTGAAATTGTGTATATTTAAAAAAATAATTGCCGACTGAATGTGTTGGAGCACTAAAAAGTTGTGTTGTGTAGTTAAAGGGTATCTCCACTTGAAATAAAATTTTTGCCATTTAGTTTTATTGTAGAACGGGAGGTAAAGGATGTGTATCTTACCTCCCATTCTTCAATAAAACCAGCAGGAGCAAGGAGAGAAGGCAAGCTACTTACCCTTCGCTGCATAGTCTGACAGGTCCCGACGGACTCTGCCTTCTATGCGCATGCAGGTAAGTAGCTTACCTTTTTACAGCTCCTTTACCTCCAATTCCTTAATAAAACTAAATGGCACAATGTTTTATTTACATTGGAGATACCCTTTAAGGTGCTTGCTTGTATTAACAAAGTATGTTTCATGTGTTACTTAGGGAGTAGTAAACCCAGTTAAGTGAAATACATTTTGATTTTAGTCTTTTCTCCATCTTTCAGCCCAAGCAGATTTTTCTCTGGACGACACAGGATACCTGAATATTACTCCCAATACCCTTCTCAGTACCCTGATAGCTACCAGTATTACAGTACACCCACAGGATCACGGCCAGACAGCATATGTTCAATGACAGCTTTTGATAGGGGTTTCCCTCAGTGGGGTGTAGAAGACAAGAGGCCAAACCACAGTGGAGTTCAATATTACCCACCGAATTGGAAGGAGCCAGGAAGCTATGGACATCAAACAGCAGAAATGTGGGGCCCACGCCCAAATGTGTATTACCAGGAAACAGATGGCGCATGTGGATCTCTTCGCCGGCTCTCATTACAACCTCGTTCACACTCAGTTCCACGATCCCCCAGTCAAGGAGCCTACAGCACATACTCTGGGGTCTACTCTCCTGTCCGCTCACCCAACACCAGGTTTGATAGTGTAACACAAGAAGATGTTTTTAGAGAGCCAGCAATATATACCATGAGGCGTTCGATCAGCTCCCCAAAAGTAAGAATTGTATACATATTTTGTTGCTAGTGTGTGCATATAATTAAAAAACATTGTAAAAATGAAAGAAATGCATTAGCATTGGTTTCGGCTTCAGAATAGTTTAATTAAGGCAGTTTTATAAAGCACTGCACACGTGGCACCATAAAAACAAAATTTGATTTTACCTGCATATATTTCTAGTACTTTAGATGTATTAAAGGTGTTATGAGATTATGTAACATGTGAGGTTATGTCTGATGTGACATATTTTACATACATGGATATGAACATACAGTTCAGCTACTTTATGAATTTAAAGTTAGATATACGCTGCTTAAGTGCTGGGTTTGGAATCAAACAGACCTTTGGGCCACAGGTTCAATTCCCCAGGTTCGCCTTTTTTTTTGTTTCTATTATGTTTCTAGCAAAATATAGAGATTCTACATTTACTGATACCCCCCAATTAGCCTGTGGCATAGAGGTAGAAAGCTTTTTTAGCAAGACACAGTATGGAAGGTTGCAGGTTTGATTCCCCGTACTTACTTTTATTTTATACTAAAATGTTAATATTCTATTTCTTACATCCATGCTATAAAGAAATAAACTGCAAATATTACTTTTCTTGTTTGTATGAAAACTAAAAAAAATGGGTGTTCCCAGATAAGGTGAATTATGGGAGTTGGCCCCTAGTACCCACAGGTTATTTTCCTAAATCACCCAGCATCCACAGCAAAGGGAGAGGTGAGACACAGCTAGCTTTTTGTATCTTTGTGAATGTGCTCTTTCTATTGGGGAAATGTTGTCTGGAGACTTAATTCTCCTTTAAACTTTACGGTATATATAATCATATACAGTATCTCATACTTAAATCTGCTATAGAACATTGTAGTTGATGTCAGCCAATATAATTTGCAGCATCTTCCACCTTAGCAAGAAGAGCTGGCACAGATGCAGGTAAAGTTGCAACAGGAAAGAGTGGGTGACACGATCTATCAGTTCTCACTTCTCAGGCATTTTGGCTCGGTTAATTTAAGTGTATATAAAATTTCAAGAAAAATAAGACCATAATCCAGTCATTTTTTTAAAATAATAAATATATATTATACTGACATTTTGTATTTTTTTTTTAGTATGATTACTTGGGTGACAGTCGTCCTCTTCCAGCTGGAATGTTTTCCTACAGCTATCCTGCATCTCCCCCTATTCGTGACAAAATGGTATGTATTTTTACATGTGAAATTAGGCAGGCAGCAATAATATGACATTATTACTAAATAAGGTATAATACCTTAAAGTCCAATTTATAAGCATACCTGCTTCCAGATATGTATTCTGCTGTGCCTATAAAGTGGTTCCAATTCTAAATTGTTTTGGGCTTCAATTATTTTTTTTTTGTTTAACTATTAGGTAATTGTATACAGAATAACAGATATGTGTGAATAATGTACCCCAGTGGTACAATCATATCTTTTGTATCCATCTTTCAATTATATTTTGGAAGATGCCTACGCTGCCCATTTGAAACAAGCATCCAATGATAATATAAAATAATACAAATAATTAATAAGGACTTTCTGCACACTAATCCAGTGGACTATTTGAATACACAAAGGCTTCAGTAATTATGAATTTTTGATGAAATGTCAAAAATGTCAGAATGTCAAGATACCATACTGACAAAATTACTTTGCTTCATCTTAATTTATAATTGAATACATGTAAGTAGCACTTACTCTGATTTGTGTGTGTTGCTGCATGCCTTCAGTCCAGCACACATTTTGTTTAGGAGCAGTATCAACCCTCCCTCTTTTAACCACTCCCACTTCCATCTGACCTTGACTTTTCCCACAAACCAACTGTTAAGTCTGCACACAGCATACAGCATTCCAACTGTCAAAACTCTGTCACCATTCCAACTACAGTTAAACTACTCACAGAAGAATAGTTTTTGAGAGCATGGAACTTGATTGACAGCTAAAATATAAGACGTTTTTGATTGGATATCTAAAGAAATAGGGGGCAGATCAACAAAAAAAGATTGGTGGTTGGGAAGAATTATAGTTTCCAGTTATGGTCAATTTAAAATAACCTATTTTTCGGATGCCCTTTAACTACATCTGCCAGCAGCTGTCAGGCTATCACGACTATATGCTATATACAGTTTAGTCATCTCAAAGTAATAAAAAAGTGCTAAAATCTGCAGTTTAATTGTTCAGACTGTCCAAGCATCAGATCTCAATTGGATTTTGACCAGCAGGAAAAGGGGGGAAAACTTAATCCCCGTGCAAAGCTACCAGAAATAAACAATAAACTGGGTGCCACTCACATGCTTATTGATTTTAATGTGCACACTCTGATGTTCGGTTGTCTATGCATGCTGAGAACCTGCCTAGGCTGCCTTTGTTTTATATTGTTGAACTACAATTCCCAGAACCCATAGACAGCTGTAGTTATTCATCATCTTTCAGGAAATATTAAGACTGTAGGGCTAAGAATCATAGAATCAAGAGTCTACTGCTCTGAGCAAGCCAAAAACCTCTAAGAAGAAGCCACAGAGGCTAAAACAATTTCCTTTCCTGCAATGCTCCTGGTGGCCAGTTTTTTGGACTTTGGACATTACAGGAGTAGTGGGTTAAATTATAGTTTTGGGGGTGGACATGCCCTTTAAATAATAACGGGCAAGTCCATCCCTTAAATGGAAAACTGGACACCCAAACCCCAAAACTGCAATTATCTGAAAGCTGAAAGATATAAAAAGATATAAATGTTACCTAAAATGCTGCCCGATGTCCTGTTGCCCCTGCTTCTGCTTCCTGGTTTTTCCATTTAGAAACTATGGATATGACAGTTGATACCACAGCCAATGACTGAATTCTATTCCTCTAACTCATAACCAGCTCACTAAATTGCTGAAGGGGACGTTAAAATATATAGCCATTATTGCACAATACCCTTTAGTTTTATAATGAGGCAACGACCATAGCAGACATATGCTAATAATTCCAGAGGACAAGGTAGGATATTTCAACATATTTTAAAGAAGCCATTCTTTCTAAAAGATGTCACTGTGAAAGTGGAATTGTCCCTTAAATTACTCACCAAGAAAAGAAAAGACAGGAACAGGTAATAGCACAAACTATGATTATTGTAAATGCATTTTCTCCAGTTACTAAAAAAAATCCACAACCCTCAAAGTTTGCAGTTGGTTAGAATATGGTCTCTTGGGCAGTCCAATTAAGTGCAGAAAGATCATTGCAATTATCAAGTTATGTATATTCATCAGAAAAAACTAATCCCCATGCATAATATAGCAATGTCGATTGGATGTATTTGCAAATTGTTGACAAATTCCAAAACAGTCGCATTCAGTCTTAAAAACAAAACTGCTAACATTATCTTAGGACCACCCTTCTGCATTTTGCAATTTCCCTGGTGTTCCACAGAGTTAATACCTCTACTATACAAAGGCATGTTTGTAGTTTAGGAATTTTATTGAGCATACATATTTTCACAAATTTGTGTGAGGGGAAATGCCAGAGAGCACAGAATGAGATATTATTTGCAGCTTCTTTTACATACAGTTTCAGTTATTACATGTTAGGTCCCCATTCCGTGGTTTCCCACAATGCTTAACTTGTGATTAGGAGTAATGCTGGTAAGAGAAAGGGGATGGCAGATAGCGATAAAGTAATATGTATAAAGATCAACCAACCAGGGGGCTGCCAGGTAATACACGTGTCCAGTGATGTACACACTAACTTTATTACATAATAAAGAACACACTATACAAAACAGTAAACACCTATTAAAATACATATAGGTGCGAGAGTATATATTCCTGATTTATAATGTTCAATGGATGTCACTATAATCCAATCCACGTGGGTAAAGAACAACAGTGCAACAGATTTCCTAATATACAGGACGCGTTGTTGGATCTGGTAATATCTAATAACCCTGAGCTCATTTTGGAGATGAAGGAAATGGGAAGATTAGGGAAAAGAGATCTTGATATACTGCACTGGGTTAACCCCAGCCACTATTCTTCAGTTTCCTGAGCTTTGGACATTTATTACAAGAGAACCATAAGGAGCAGGAATGTAAGGTAAGGATTTTTTTTAAACTGTACTGTGGGGCCAGTACTGGGTTAAATTTAAGTTTTGGGGGTGGGCATGCCCTTTAATGTAGTATAATGCTCATGTATAGCTTATTTTCAGAGCAGCTCAGGCCTCTTTATCAAGCCATGAGCATCCATTTTTAATCAGTGCATCATATACTCTTAAGGAAGTTACATCACAGGAACAGATATTGAACAATACATAATGCAGGGTTATAATTCTCAAATGGTGTTAAAGGGGAGCCAAATTCTACAGACAAATTAAAGGAAAACATACATATTTTTTTACATTTTTTAATTACAAGAATAGGTATAGGTCATCGCTTATGCCTGATGGATGTAGGGTGTTAAGAAATTTTATCTACTATGTCTCTTTCTTTCTAAGTTCAAACTGTCTGTTGGCATATTTATACCCTATGACCACTTCCAGTACCATATATCTCAAATCATTTGCTTTATGTACCTTTTCTTCAAAATGTTGTGGAACTGGTAAAGCGGTTTGTTTTAAATTAATAGAAAAGTCGCATGTACAGACCCCGTATCTTAATTTGTTTGTCTGTAACGGGGTGAGTAAAAGTTGTTCCTTTGATGACAAATTTGCAATGTATACAATTATGGCATGGATACATGCCTAATTTCTGACTCCGTACTCTGTGTCAGTTTGAATGGAGTGTGGCTCTATTGTTTTGTTTTATTTTATATATATATATATATATATATATTACACAAAGGAAAGGTCTATATGTATGTGTGTAATTATCACTATTTAACCCTTTGTATGTGTGTAATTATCACTATTTAACCCTTTGACTGCCAGGAGAATTTCATTTTTTTTGCGTTAACTGTCAGAAGAATTTTCAGGATTTTGCCCTTAATCGCTTTAGACTAATTTTACAGCACGAAACCTTCCAGTAAATCAGGAATATTATACGTTGTTTTTTTCAGCACAAAGTGTACTTTAACATGGTAACAAAATTCTGTAACTTTTCTGGAAATTTTACTGGAATTATGGGTAAAATATGTAAAAAAAAATGAAAAATTTGCAAATTTTCATGGATTTTTCCCATTTTTACTTATAGTTATTTTAAGGTTACACACAAAAATCTTACTGTTTCTAAAAGCTCGGATACTCCTGAGTACAACGATACCAGATATATGTAGGTACCCGACTTTTCCTGTACAGGAGACCCCCCCCAAACTAAAACTGCACCTTCAAGAATATTACACCAAATTAAAATGTATAACCACTACTGACAGTTAACATAGAATATCTACCAAATTAACTAAAATATCCCCACAAGTGAGAAACTACACACCCCCAGGATTTTAGAAACTACACACCCACAGGATTTTACAAGTGAGGTTAGTTTCGATCAAAATGCAGATACCCGGACGCAGCTCTTCATCCAATTGTAGGTTATTTTCTCACATTTTCCTTTTTTTCCTAAACTGTAAAATCAGAGACAAAATCAAATGCGAATTTCAGCTAAAAACTGTGGAGGAAAGTTCAAACGCATCTCAAATATGAAAGCCTAACCCCTCCCGAATAAAACGGTATACCACATTCATAGGTGTACACAGAGACATGGCTACCAACTAACCCAGAGCGTGACCAGTGCTAAATGTCAGTAGCAGCAAAAAAAAAATTAGCCAGCTTTGTATTTGAACAGTCTGCAGTTTTTCCACAAAACACCCCCCCAACTCAAAAATACCCCCCACAAACTATATATTCTTGAAATCTGCACACCTTTAGCTATGTAACGCTGTAGTTCGTTCATTCATACCATCAATGGTGTGGGCGCGTTCTTCGTAGAAGTTTGCACTTTTACCACATTTTCAAAAAAAATTAACATCAAACAACATTCAAAAAGGTATAAATCATGCCAAAACCCCATGGAATGTAAAAAAAAGTTACCAAATATCAATCTCCCAAATGTCCTGACTCAAATGTTATTATGGCCATATGTGTGGTACACACACCTTCAGCCATGTAACGCTGTAGTTTGTTCATTCATACCATCAATGGTACGGGCGTAGTTCTTCGTAGAAGTTGCATTTGTCTGAAAAAATAAACAAAAAACAACTTCAAAAGGTAAAAATCATGCCAAAACCTCATGGAATCTAAAAAAAAGTTACTAAATATCAATCTCCCAATGTCCTGAATCAAACAGTATGCCATAGTGTTGTTACACACGCGGACGTGGAAGCGAAAAGCCACAAGTGAGACAATGCACGATGGCTCAGAACAGGCGAAAATATTTAGCCAACTCCAATTTGGACAGTCTGCAGTTTTTTCCACAAAACACACCCCCCGTAACTTAGAAATAACCCCCACAAACTATATATTCCTGAAATCTACACACCTTCAGCCATGTAACGCTGTAGTTTGTTCATTCATACCATCAATGGTACGGGCGGTTCTTTCGTAGAAGTTTGCATTTGTCTGAAAAATGAACAAAAAACAACTTCAATAAAAGGTAAATCATGCCAAAACCTCATGGAATCTAAAAAAAAGTTTAAATATGAATCTCCCAAATGTCCTGAATCAAACTTATGCCATATGTGTGGTTACACGCGGACGTGGAAGCGAAAGCCACAAGTGAGACAATGCACGATGGCTCAGAAACACGAAAATATTTAGCCAACCCGAATGTGTACAGTCTGCAGTTTTTTCCACAAAACACCCCCGTAACTTGAAATAACCCCCACAACATATATTCCTGAAATCTACACACCTTCAGCTATGTAACGCTGTAGTTTGTTCATGCTGTAGTTGTTCATTCATACCCAATGGTTGGGCCTAGTTTCTCGTAGAAGTTTGCATTTGTCTGAAAAAATTAACAAAAAACAATTCAAAAGGTAAAATCATGCCAAAACCTCATGGAATCTAAAAAAAAGTTACTAAATATCAATCTCCCCAAATGTCCTGAATCAAACGTATATGCCATATGTGTGGTTACACACGCGGACGTGAAGCGAAAAGCCACAAAGTGAGACAATGGCTGCTCAGAAACAGCGAAAATTTTAGCCAACTCCGAATTTGGACAGTCTGCAGTTTTTTTTCCACAAAACACACCTTCGTAACTTAGAAAAAACACCCACAAACTATAATTCCTGAAATTCACACACCTTCAGCTATGTAACGCGTGTTTTTGTTCATTCATCCCATCAATGGTGGGTGTTGTTCTTCGAGAGTTTGCATTTGTCTGAAAAAATGAACAAAACAACTTCAAAAGGTAAAAATCAGCCAAAACCTCATGGATCTAAAAGTTACTAAATAAACTCCCAAATGTCCTGAATCAAACAGTATGCCATATGTGTGGTTACCACGCGGACGTGGAAGCGAAAAGCCACAAAGTGAGACAATGCACGATGGCTCAAAACAGCGAAAATTTTAGCCAACTCCGAATTTGGACAGTCTGCAGTTTTTTTCCACAAACACCCCCCGTAACTTAGAAAAACCCCCACAAACTATATATTCCTGAAATCTACACCCTCAGCTATGTAACGCTGTAGTTTGTTCATTGTTCATACATACACATGGTGGGCTAGTTCTTCTAGAAGTTTGCATTTGTCTGAAAAAATAAACAAAAACACATTTCAAAAGTAAAAATCATGCCAAAACCTCATGGAATCTAAAAAAAAGTTACTAAATATCAATCTCCCAAATGTCCTGAATCAAACAGTATGCCATATGTGTGTTACACGCGACGTGGAAGCGAAAAGCCCACAAGTGAGACAATGCACGATGGCTCAGAAACAGCGAAAATATTTAGCCAACTCCGAATTTGGACGTCTGCAGTTTTTTCCACAAAACAACCCCCGTACTTAGAAAAAACCCCCACAAACTATAATTCCTGAAATCTACACACCTTCAGCTATGTACGCTGTAGTTTGTTCATGCTGTAGTCTGTTCATTCATACCATCAATGGTGTGGGCCTAGTTCTCTCGTAGAAGTTTGCATTTGTCTGAAAAAATTAACAAAAAACAATTTCAAAAGGTAAAATCATGCCAAAACCTCATGGAATCTAAAAAAAAGTTACTAAATATCAATCTCCCAAATGTCCTGAATCAAACAGTATGCCATATGTGTGGTTACACACGCGGACGTGAAGCGAAAAGCCCAAAGTGAGACAATGCACGATGGCTCAGAAACAGCGAAAATATTTAGCCAACTCCGAATTTGGACAGTCTGCAGTTTTTTCCACAAAACACCTTCGTAACTTAGAAATAACCCCACAAACTATATATTCCTGAAATTACACACCTTCAGCTATGTAACGCTGTAGTTTGTTCATTCATACCATCAATGGTCGGGTAGTTCTTCGTAGAAGTTTGCATTTGTCTGAAAAAATGAACAAAAAACAACTTCAAAAGGTAAAAATCATGCCAAAACCTCATGGAATCTAAAAAAAAGTTACTAAATATAATCTCCCAAATGTCCTGAATCAAACAGTATGCCATATGTGTGGTTACCCACGCGGACGTGGCGAAAAGCCACAAAGTGAGACAAGCACGATGGCTCAAAAACAGCGAAAATATTTAGCCAACTCCGAATTTTGACAGTTGCAGTTTTTTCCACAAAACACCCCCGTAACTTAAAAATAACACCCACAAACTATATATTCCTGAAATCTCACACCCTTCAGCTATGTAACGCTGTAGTTTGTTCATTCATACCATCAATGGTGGGGCCTAGTTCTTCGTAGAAGTTTGCATTTGTCTGAAAAAATACAAAAAAACACATTCAAAAGGTAAAAATCATGCCAAAACCTCATGATCTAAAAAAAAGTTACTAAATATCAATCTCCCAATGTCCTGAATCAAACAGTATGCCATTGTGTGTTTACACCGGACTGGAAGCGAAAAGCCACAAGTAGACAATGCACGATGGCTCAGAAACAGCGAAAATATTTAGCCAACTCCGAATTTGGACAGTCTGCAGTTTTTTCCACAAAACACCCCCGTAACTTAGAAATAACCCCCACAAACTATATATTCCTGAATCTACACACCTTCAGCATGTAAGCTGTAGTTTGTTCATGTCCTACCATCAATGGTGTGGGTAGTTCTTCGTAGAAGTTTGCATTTGTCTGAAAAATAACAAAAAACAACTTCAAAAAGGTAAAAATCAGCCAAAAACCTCATGGAATCTAAAAAAAAGTTACTAAATATATCTCCAAATGTCCTGAATCAAACAGTATGCCAGTGTGGTTACACGCACGGACGTGGAAGCGAAAAGCCACAAGTGAGACAATGCACGATGGCTCAGAAACAGCGAAAATATTTAGCCAACTCCGAATTTGGACAGTCTGCAGTTTTTTCCACAAACACCCCTCGTAACTTAGAAATAACCCCCACAAACTATATCCTGAAATTACACACCTTCAGCTATGTAACGCTGTAGTTTGTTCGTATTCATCATACCATCAATGGGTGGGCAGTTCTTGTAGAAGTTTGCATTTGTCTGAAAAAATACAAAAACAATTCAAAAGGTAAAAATCATGCCAAAACCTCATGGAATCTAAAAAAAAGTTCCTAATAATCACTCCCAAATGTCCTGAATCAACAGTATGCCATATGTGGTGGTACACACGCGGACGTGGAAGCGAAAAGCCACAAAGTGAGACAATGCACGATGGCTCAGAAACAGCGAAATATTTAGCCAACTCGAATTTGGACAGTCTGCTGCAGTTTTTTCCAACAACACCCCCGTAACTTAGAAATAACCCCACAAACTATATATTCCTGAAATCTACACACTTCAGCTATGTAACGCTGTAGTTTGTTCATTCATACCATCAATGGTGGGCGTAGTTCTTCGTAGAATTTGCATTTGTCTGAAAAATGAACAAAAACAACTTCAAAAGGTAAAAATCATGCCAAAACCTCAGGAATCTAAAAAAAAGTTACTAAATATAATCTCCAAATGTCCTGAATCAAACGTATGCCATATGTGTGGTTACACACGCGGACGTGGAAGCGAAAAGCCACAAAGTGAGACAATGCACGATGGCTCAGAAACAGCGAAAATATTTAGCCAACTCCTGAATTTGGACAGTCTGCAGTTTTTTCCACAAAACACCCCCCGTAACTTAGAAATAACCCCCACAAACTATATATTCCTGAAATCTACACACCTTCAGCTATGTAACGCTGTAGTTTGTTCATCTATTCCATACCATCAATGGTAGGGGCTAGTTCTTCGTAGAATTTGCATTTGTCTGAAAAATAAAAAAAAAAAACTTCAAAAGGTAAAATCATGCCAAAACCTCATGGAATCTAAAAAAAAGTTACTAAATATAATCTCTCAAATGTCCTGAATAAACGTATGCCATATGTGTGTTACACACGGGACTGGAAGCGAAAGCCACAAAGTGAGACAATGCACGTGGCTCAGAAACAGCGAAAATATTTAGCCAACTCCGAATTTGACAGTCTGCAGTTTTTTCCCAAAAAACACCCCCGTACTTAGAAATAACCCCACAAACTATATATTCCTGAAATCACACACCTTCAGCTATGTAACGCTGTGTTTTATGCTGTAGTTGTTCATTCATACCATCAATGGTGTGGGCCTAGTTCTTCGTAGAAGTTTGCATTTGTCTGAAAAAATTAAACAAAAAACAATTTCAAAAGGTAAAAATCATGCCAAAACCTCATGGAATCTAAAAGGTTACTAAATATCAATCTCCCAATGTCCTGAATCAAACAGTATGCCATATGTTGGTTACACACGCGACTGAAGCGAAAAGCCACAAATGAGACAATGCGCTCAGAAACAGCGAAAATATTTAGCCAACTCCGATTTGGACATCTGCAGTTTTTTCCACAAAACACCCGTAACTTAGAAATAACCCCCACAACTATATATTCCTGAAATCTACACACCTTCAGCATGTAACGCTGTAGTTTGTTCATTCATACCATCAATGGTTGGGGTGTTCTTCGTAGAAGTTTGCATTGTCTGAAAAATGAACAAAAACAACTTCAAAAGGTAAAAATCATGCCAAACCTCATGGAATCTAAAAAAAAGTTACTAAATATGAATCTCCCAAATGTCCTGAATCAAACAGTATGCCATATGTGTGGTTACGCACGCGGACGTGAAGCGAAAAGCCACAAGTGAGACAATGCACGATGGCTCAGAAACAGCGAAAATATTTAGCCAACTCCGAATTTGGACATCTGCAGTTTTTTCCACAAAAACACCCCCCGTAACTTAGAAAAACCCCACAAACTATATATTCCTGAAATCTACACACCTTCAGCTATGTAACGCTGTAGTTTGTTCATTCATACCATCAATGGTACGGGTGTTGTTCTTCGTAGAAGTTTGCATTTGTCTGAAAAAATGAACAAAAAACAACTTCAAAAGGTAAAAATCATGCCAAAACCTCATGGAATCTAAAAAAAGTTACTAAATATGAATCTCCCAATGTCCTGAATCAAACAGTTGCCATATGTGTGGTTACCACAGCGGACTGGAAGCGAAAAGCCACAAAGTGAGCAATGCACGATGGCTCAGAAACAGCGAAAATATTTAGCCAACTCCGAATTTGGACAGTCTGCAGTTTTTTCCACAAAACACCCCCGTAACTTAGAAATAACCCCACAACTATATATTCCTGAAATCTACACACCTCAGCTATGTAACCTGTAGTTTGTCATGCTGTAGTTGTTCATTCATACCATCAATGGTGTGGGCTAGTTCTCTGTAGAAGTTTGCATTTGTCTGAAAAAATTAACAAAAACAATTTCAAAAGGTAAAAATCATGCCAAAACCTCATGGAATCTAAAAAAAGTTACTAAATATCAATCTCCCAAATGTCCTGAATCAAACAGTATGCCATATGTGTGGTTACACGCGGACTGGAAGCGAAAAGCCACAAAGTGAGACATGCACTGGCTCAGAAACAGCGAAAATATTTAGCCAACCCGAATTTGGACAGTCTGCAGTTTTTTCCACAAAACACCCCCGTAACTTAGAAAAACCCCCACAAACTATATATTCCTGAAATCTACACCCTTCAGCTATGTAACGCTGTAGTTTGTTCATGCTGTAGTTGTCATTATACCATCAATGGTGGTGGGCCTAGTTCTTCGTAAGTTTGCATTTGTCTGAAAAAATAACAAAAAACAATTTCAAAAGGTAAAAATCATGCCAAAACCTCATGGAATCTAAAAAAAAGTTACTAAATATCAATCTCCAAATGTCCTGAATCAAACAGTATGCCATATGTGTGTTACACACGCGGACGTGGAAGCGAAAAGCCACAAAGTGAGACAATGCACGATGGCTCAGAAACAGCGAAAATATTTAGCCAACTCCGAATTTGGACAGTCTGCAGTTTTTTCCACAAAACACCTTCGTAACTTAGAAATAACACCCACAAACTAATATTCCTGAAATTGACACACCTTCAGCTATGTAACGCTGTAGTTTGTTCAGTCATACCATCAATGGTACGGGTGTAAATCTTCGTAGAAGTTTGCATTTGTCTGAAAAATGAACAAAAAAACAACTTCAAAGGTAAAAATCATGCCAAAACCTCATGGAATCTAAAAAAAAGTTACTAAATATAATCTCCCAAATGTCCTGAATCAAACGTATGCCATATGTGTGGTTACACGGCGGACGTGGAAGCGAAAAGCCACAAAGAGACAATGCACGTGGCTCAGAAACAGCGAAAATATTTAGCCAACTCCGAATTTGGACAGTTTGCAGTTTTTTCCACAAAAACACCCCCGTAACTTAGAAAATAACACCACCAAACTATATATCCTGAAATCTACCACACCTTCAGCTATGTAACGCTGTAGTTTGTTCATCATCTCATACCATCAATGGTGTGGGCGTAGTTCTTCGTAGAGTTTGCATTTTTCTGAAAAAATCAAAAAACAACTTCAAAAGGTAAAAATCATGCCAAAACCTCATGGAATCTAAAAAAAAGTTACTAAATATCAATCTCCCAAATGTCCTGAATCAAACGTATGCCATATGTGTGTTACACCGGGACTGGAAGCGAAAAGCCACAAAGTGAGACAATGCACGATGGCTCAGAAAAACAGCGAAAATATTTAGCCAACTCGAATTTGGACAGTCTGCAGTTTTTTCACAAACAACCCCGTAACTTAGAAATAACCCCCACAAACATATATTCCTGAAATCTACCACCTTCAGCCTGTAACGCTGTAGTTTGTTTGTTCATTCATACCATCAATGGTACGGGCGTAGTTCTTCGTAGAAATTTGCATTTGTCTGACAAATGAACAAAAAACAACTTCAAAGGTAAAAATCAGCCAAAACCTCAGGGAATCTAAAAAAAAGTTACTAAATATGAATCTCTCCAAATGTCCTGAATCAAACAGTAGCACATGTGTGGTGTACACACGCGGACGTGGAAGCGAAAAGCCACAAAGTGAGACAATGCACGCATGGCTCAGAAACAGCGAAAATATTTAGCCAACCACTGAATTTGGACAGTCTGCAGTTTTTTCCACAAAAACCCCCCGTAACTTAGAAATAACCCCCCCAAACTATATATTCCTGAAATCTACACACCTTCAGCTATGTAACGCTGTAGTTTGTTCATTGTAGTTGTTCATCATACCATCAATGGTGTGGGCCTAGTTCTTCGTAGAAGTTGCATTTGTCTGAAAAAATTACAAAACATTTCAAAAGGAAAAATCATGCCAAAACCTCATGAATCTAAAAAAAAGTTACTAAATATCAATCTCCCAAATGTCCTGAATCAACAGTATGCCATATGTGTGGTTCACACGCGGACGTGGAAGCGAAAAGCCACAAAGTGAGACAATGCACGATGGCTCAGAAACAGCGAAAATATTTAGCCAACTCGAATTTGGACAGTCTGCAGTTTTTTCCACAAAAAACCCCCGTAACTTAGAAATAACCCCCAAACTATATATATCTCCTGAAATCTACACACCTTCAGCTATGTAACGCTGTAGTTTGTTCACTTCATACCATCAATGGTGGGCGTAGTTCTTCGTAGAAATTTGCATTTGTCTGAAAAATGAACAAAAAACAACTTCAAAGGTAAAATCATGCCAAAACCTCATGGAATCTAAAAAAAAGTTACTAAATATAATCTCCCAAATGTCCTGAATCAAACAGTATGCCATATGTGTGTTAACACGGGACTGTGGAAGCGAAAAGCCACAAAGTGAGACAATGCACGATGGCTCAAAACGAAAGCGAAAATATTTAGCCAACTCTGAATTTGGACAGTCTGCAGTTTTTCCACAAAACACCCACCCCCGAACTAAGAAATCCCCCACAACTATATATTCCTGAAATCTAACACCTTCAGCTATGTAACAGCTGTATTGTTCATCGTAGTTTGTTCATTACATACCATCATGGTGTGGGCCTAGTTCTTCTGTAGAGTTTGCATTTGTCGAAAAAATTAAAAAAAAAAAAAAACAATTCATCAAAGAGTAAAAATCATGCCAAAACCTCAGGAATCTAAAAAAAAAAAAGTTACTAATAAATCATCTCCAAATGTCCTGAATAAACGGTATGCCATATTGTGTGTTACACACCGGACTGAAGCGAAAAGCCACAAAGTGAGACAATGCACGATGCTCAGAAACAGCGAAAATATTTAGCCAACTCCACTCCGAATTTGGACAGTCTGCAGTTTTTTCCACAAAACACACCCCCTACTTAACTTAAATAAATAACCCCCCACAAACTTATATCCTGAATCTACAACTACACATTCAGCTATGTAACGCTGTAGTTTGTTCATTCTGTAGTTGTTCATTCATACCATCAATGGTGGTGGGCCTAGTTCTTCGT
The DNA here is from genome assembly GCA_019447015.1 of Hymenochirus boettgeri. Lineage (NCBI taxonomy): Eukaryota > Metazoa > Chordata > Amphibia > Anura > Pipidae > Hymenochirus > Hymenochirus boettgeri. Next base: position 125,057,505 of record CM033470.1, read on the forward strand.
AGAAAGTTTGCATTTGTCTGAAAAAATTAACAAAAAAACAATTTCAAGTAAAAATCATGCCAAAACCGTAATAGCGCAATCATGGAATCAAAAAAAGTTACTAAATATCAATCTCCCAAATGTCCTGATCACAGTAGTGCCATATGTTTGGTTACACACGCGGACGTGGAAGCGAAAAGCCAACAAGTGAGACAATGCACAAAAGATGCCCTATTTGCCCATGGCCTCAGAAACAGGGCGGAAAATTATTTAACAGAGCCAACTTAAACTCGATTTGGACAATCTGGGATCCTGCATCTGCTGCAAGGATTTTTTTCCACAAAACCAAACCCGCTCAGAAACAGCGAAAATATTTAGCAACTCCGAATTTGGACAGTCTGCAGTTTTTTCCACAAAACACCCCCGTAACTAGAAATAACCCCCACAAACTATATATTCCTGAAATCTACAACTCAGCTATGTAACGCGTATGTCACTGTAGTTGTTCATTCATACCATCAATGGTGTGGGCGCAGTTCTTCGTAGAAGTTTCGCATTTGTCTGAAAAAATAAAAAAAACAACTTCAAAAGGTAGAAATCATGCCAAAACCTCATGGAATGTAAAAAAAGTTACTAAATATCAATCTCCCAAATGTCCTGAATCAAACAGGTATGCCATATGTGTGGTTACACACGCGGACGTGGAAGCGAAAGCCACAAGTGAGACAATGCACGCATGGCTCAAAACAGCGAAAATATTTAGCCAACTCCGAATTTGACAGTCTGCAGTTTTTTCCACAAAACACCCCCGTAACTTAGAAATAACCCCACAAACTATATATTCCTGAAATCTACACACTTTCAGCTATGTAACCTGTAGTTTGTTCATTCATACCATCAATGGTGGGCGCAGTTCTTCGTAGAAGTTTCGCATTTGTCTGAAAAAATGAACAAAAACAACTTCAAAAGGTAAAATCATGCAAAACCTCATGGAATGTAAAAAAAAGTTACTAAATATCAATCTCCCAAATGTCCTGAATCAAACGGTATGCCATATGTGTGGTTACACACGCGGACGTGGAAGCGAAAGCCACAAAGTGAGACAATGCACATGGCTCAGAAACAGCGAAAATATTTAGCCAACTCCGAATTTGACAGTCTGCATTTTTTCCACAAACACCCCCGTAACTTAGAAATAACCCCACAAACTATATATTCCTGAAATCTACACACCTTCAGCTATGTAACCTGTAGTTTGTTCATTCATACCATCATGGTGTGGGCGCAGTTCTTCGTAGAAGTTCGCATTTGTCTGAAAAAAAACAAAAAAACAACTTCAAAAGGTAAAATCATGCCAAAACCTCATGGAATGTAAAAAAAGTTACTAATATCAATCTCCCAAATGTCCTGAATCAAACGGTATGCCATATGTGTGGTTACACACGGACGTGGAAGCGAAAAGCCACAAAGTGAGACAATGCAATGGCTCAAAACAGCGAAAATATTTAGCCAACTCTGAATTGACAGTCTGCAGTTTTTTCCACAAAACACCCCCGTAACTTAGAAATAACCCCCACAAACTATATATTCCTGAAATCTACACACCTTCAGCTATGTAACTGTAGTTTGTTCATTCATACCATCAATGGTGGCGCAGTTCTTCGTAGAATTTCGCATTTGTCTGAAAAATGAAACAAAAAACAACTTCAAAAGGTAAAATCATGCCAAAACCTCATGGAATGTAAAAAAAGTTACTAAATATCAATCTCCCAAATGTCCTGAATCAAACGGTATGCCATATGTGTGGTTACACACGCGAACGTGGAAGCGAAAGCCACAAGTGAGACAATGCACATGGCTCAGAAACAGCGAAAATATTTAGCCAACTCGAATTTGACAGTCTGCAGTTTTTTCCACAAAACACCCCCGTAACTTAGAAATAACCCCCACAAACTATATATTCCTGAAATCTACACACCTTCAGCTATGTAACACTGTAGTTTGTTCATTCATACCATCAATGGTGGGCGCAGTTCTTCGAAGAATTTCGCATTTGTCTGAAAAATGAACAAAAAACAACTTCAAAAGGTAAAATCATGCCAAAACCTCATGGAATGTAAAAAAAGTTACTAAATATCAATCTCCCAAATGTCCTGAATCAAACAGGTATGCCATATGTGTGGTTACACACGCGGACGTGGAAGCGAAAAGCCACAAAGTGAGACAATGCACATGGCTCAAAACAGCGAAAATATTTAGCCAACTCGAATTTGACAGTCTGCAGTTTTTTCACAAAACCCCCCGTAACTTAGAAATAACCCCCACAAACTATATATTCCTGAAATCTACACCTTCAGCTATGTAACCTGTATCTGTAGTTTGTTCATTCATACCATCAATGGTGTGTGGGCAGTTCTTCGTAGAAGTTTCGCATTTGTCTGAAAAAATAAAAAAAACAACTTCAAAAGGTAAAATCATGCCAAAACCTCATGGAATTAAAAAAAGTTACTAAATATCAATCTCCCAAATGTCCTGAATCAAACGGTATGCCATAGTGTGGTTACACACGGACTGGAAGCGAAAGCCAAAGTGAGACAATGCACATGGCTCAAACAGAGAAATATTTAGCCAACTCCGAATTTGAACAGTCTGCAGTTTTTTCCACAAAACACCCCCGTAACTAGAAATAACCCCACAAACTATATATTCCTGAAATCTACACACCTTCAGCTATGTAACCTGTAGTTTGTTCATTCATACCATCAATGGTGGGCGAGTTCTTGAAGATTCGCATTGTCTGAAAAATGAACAAAAAACAACTTAAAAGGTAGAAATCATGCCAAAACCTCATGGAATTAAAAAAAAGTTACTAAATTAATCTCCCAAATGTCCTGAATCAAACAGTATGCCATATGTGTGGTTACACACGCGGACGTGGAAGCGAAAGCCCAAAGTGAGACAATGCACAGGCTCAACAGCGAAATATTTAGCCAACTCCGAATTTGAACAGTCTGCAGTTTTTTCCACAAACACCCCCGTAACTAGAAATACCCCACAAAATATATTTCCTGAAATCTCACACCTTCAGCTATGAACCTGTATTGTATCTGTATTTTTATCATACCATCAATGGTGTGGGCCAGTTCTTCGTAGAAGTTTCGCATTTGTCTGAAAAAATAAAAAAAAAACAACTTCAAAGGTAAAATCATGCCAAAACTCATGGAATGTAAAAAAAGTTACTAAATATCAATCTCCCAAATGTCCTGAATCAAACGGTATGCCATATGTGTGGTTACACAGGGATGGAAGCGAAAAGCCAAAGTGAGACAATGCACATGGCTCAAAAAGCGAAAATATTTAGCCAACTCTGAATTGAACAGTCTGCAGTTTTTTCCACAAACACCCCCGTAACTAGAAATAACCCCCACAAACTATATATTCCTGAAATCTACACACCTTCAGCTATGTAACACTGTAGTTTGTTCATTCATACCATCAATGGTGGGCGCAGTTCTTCGTAGAATTCGCATTTGTCTGAAAAATGAACAAAAAACAACTAAAAGGTAAAATCATGCCAAAACCTCATGGAATGTAAAAAAAAGTTACTAAATCAATCTCCCAAATGTCCTGAATCAAAGGTATGCCATATGTGTGGTTACACAGCGGACGTGGAAGCGAAAGCCAAAGTGAGACAATGCACGATGGCTCAAAAAGCGAAAATTTAGCCAACTCCGAATTGACAGTCTGCAGTTTTTTCACAAAAACCCCGTAACTAGAAATAACCCCCACAAACTATATATTCCTGAATCTAACACCTTCACTATGTAGCTATGTCACTGTAGTTTGTTCATTCATACCATCAATGTGTGTGGGCAGTTCTTCGTAGAAGTTCGCATTTGTCTGAAAAATAAAAAAACAACTTCAAAAGGTAAAATCATGCAAAACCTCATGAATGTAAAAAAAAGTTACTAATATCAATCTCCCAAATGTCCTGAATCAACGGTATGCCATATGTGTGGTTACACACGGACGTGGAAGCGAAAAGCCAGAAGTGAGACAATGCACATGGCTCAAAACAGCGAAAATATTTAGCCAACTCCGAATTTGACAGTCTGCAGTTTTTTCCACAAACACCCCCGTAACTTAGAAATACCCCACAAACTATATATTCCTGAAATCTACACACCTTCAGCTATGTAACCTGTATGTCTGTAGTTTGTTATTCATACCATCAATGGTGTGGCGCAGTTCTTGTAGAAGTTCGCATTTGTCTGAAAAAATAAAAAAAAACACTTCAAAAGGTAAAATCATGCCAAAACCTCATGGAATTAAAAAAAGTTACTAATATCAATCTCCCAAATGTCCTGAATCAAACGGTATGCCATATGTGTGGTTACACACGGACGTGGAAGCGAAAGCCACAAAGTGAGACAATGCACATGGCTCACAAACAGGAAAATATTTAGCCAACTCCGAATTTGACAGTCTGCAGTTTTTTCCACAAACACCCCCGTAACTAGAAATACCCCACAAACTATATATTCCTGAAATCTACACACTTCAGCTATGTAACCTGTAGTTTGTTCATTCATACCATCAATGGTGTGGCGCAGTTCTTCTAGAATTTCGCATTTGTCTGAAAAATGAACAAAAAACAACTTCAAAAGGTAAAATCATGCCAAAACCTCATGGAATGTAAAAAAAGTTACTAAATATCAATCTCCCAAATGTCCTGAATCAAACAGGTATGCCATATGTGTGGTTCACACGCGGACGTGGAAGCGAAAGCCACAAAGTGAGACATGCACATGGCTCAAAAAGCGAAAATATTTAGCCAACTCCGAATTGACAGTCTGCAGTTTTTTCACAAAACACCCCCGTAACTTAGAAATAACCCCACAAACTATATATTCCTGAAACTACACACTTCAGCTATGTAACCTGTAGTTTGTTCATTCATACCATCAATGTGTGGGCCAGTTCTTCGTAGAAGTTTGCATTTGTCTGAAAAATAACAAAAAACAACTTCAAAGGTAAAATCATGCCAAAACCTCAGGAATGTAAAAAAAGTTACTAAATATCAATCTCCCAAATGTCCTGAATCAAACGGTATGCCATATGTGTGGTTACACACGACGTGGAAGCGAAAGCCAAAGTGAGACATGCCATGGCTCAAAACAGCGAAAATATTTAGCCAACTCCGAATTTGACAGTCTGCAGTTTTTTCCACAAAACACCCCGTAACTAGAAATACCCCACAAACTATATATTCCTGAATCTACACACCTTCAGCTATGTAACACTGTAGTTTGTTCATTCATACCATCAATGGTGGTGCAGTTCTTCGTAGAAGTTTCGCATTTGTCTGAAAAAATGAACAAAAAACAACTTCAAAAGGTAAAATCATGCCAAAACCTCATGGAATGTAAAAAAAGTTACTAATATCAATCTCCCAAATGTCCTGAATCAAAGGTATGCCATATGTGTGGTTACACCCGGACGTGGAAGCGAAAAGCCACAAAGTGAGACAATGCACATGGCAGAAAAAGCGAAAATATTTAGCAACTCCGAATTTGAACAGTCTGCAGTTTTTCCACAAACACCCCCGTAACTAGAAATAACCCCACAAACTATATATTCCTGAAATCTACACACCTTCAGCTATGTAACCTGTAGTTTGTTCATTCATACCATCAATGGTGTGGGGCAGTTCTTCGTAGAATTTCGCATTTGTCTGAAAAAATGAAAAAAAACAACTTCAAAAGGTAAAATCATGCCAAAACCTCATGGAATGTAAAAAAAGTTACTAAATATCAATCTCCCAAATGTCCTGAATCAAACGGTATGCCATATGTGTGGTTACACACGGACGTGGAAGCGAAAGCCACAAGTGAGACAATGCACATGGCTCAAAAAGCGAAAATATTTAGCCAACTCTGAATTGACAGTCTGCAGTTTTTTCCAAAACACCCCCGTAACTTAGAAATACCCCCACAAACTATATATTCCTGAAATCTACACACCCAGCATATGTAACTGTAGTTTGTTCATTCATACCATCAATGGTGTGGGCGCAGTTCTTCGTAGAATTTCGCATTTGTCTGAAAAATGAACAAAAAACAACTTCAAAAGGTAAAATCATGCCAAAACCTCATGGAATGTAAAAAAAGTTACTAAATATCAATCTCCAAATGTCCTGACAAAGGTATGCCATATGTGTGGTTACACACGCGGACGTGGAAGCGAAAGCCACAAGTGAGACAATGCACGATGGCTCAAAACAGCGAAAATATTTAGCCAACTCCGAATTTGACAGTCTGCAGTTTTTCCAAAACACCCCCGTAACTCAGAAATAACCCCACAAACTATATATTCCTGAAATCTACACACCTTCAGCTATGTAACTAGTACTGTAGTTTGTTCATTCATACCATCAATGGTGTGGCGCAGTTCTTCGTAGAAGTTTCGCATTTGTCTGAAAAAATAACAAAAAACAACTTCAAAAGGTAAAATCATGCCAAAACCTCATGGAATGTAAAAAAAGTTACTAAATATCAATCCCCAAATGTCCTGAATCAAACGGTATGCCATATGTGTGGTTACACCAGGACGTGGAAGCGAAAGCCACAAAGTGAGACAATGCACATGGCTCAAAACAGCGAAAATATTTAGCCAACTCTGAATGACAGTCTGCAGTTTTTTCCAAAAACACCCCCGTAACTTAGAAATAACCCCCACAAACTATATATTCCTGAAATCTACACACCTTCAGCTATGTAACCTGTAGTTTGTTCATTCATACCATCAATGGTGGGCGCAGTTCTTCGTGAAATTTCGCATTGTCTGAAAAATGAACAAAAAACAACTTCAAAAGGTAAAATCATGCCAAAACCTCATGGAATGTAAAAAAAGTTACAAATAATCATCTCCAAATGTCCTGAATCAACAGTTATGCCATATGTGTGGTTACACACGCGGACGTGGAAGCGAAAAGCCACAAGTGAGACAATGCACGATGGCTCAAAACAGCGAAAATATTTAGCCAACTCCGAATTTGAACAGTCTGCAGTTTTTTCCACAAACACCCCGAACTACGAAATACCCCCACAAACTATATATTCCTGAAATCTACACACTTCAGCTATGTAACTAGTCACTGTAGTTTGTTCATTCATACCATCAATGTGTGTGGGCAGTTCTTGTAGAAGTTTCGCATTGCTGAAAAAATAACAAAAAACAACTTCAAAAGGTAAAATCATGCCAAAACCTCATGGAATGTAAAAAAAGTTACTAAATATCAATCTCCCAAATGTCCTGAATCAAACGGTATGCCATATGGTGGTTACCACACGTGGACATGAGCGAAAAGCCACAAAGTGAGACAATGCACATGGCTCAGAAAAGCGAAAATATTAGCCAACTCCGAATTTGACAGTCTGCAGTTTTTCAAAACACCCCCTCGTAATTAGAAACACCCCACAAACTATATATTCCTGAAATCTACACACTTCAGCTATGTAACCTGTAGTTTGTTCATTCATACCATCAATGGTGGGCGCAGTTCTTCGTAGAATTTCGCATTGTCTGAAAAAATGAACAAAAAACAACTTCAAAAGGTAAAATCATGCCAAAACTCATGGAATGTAAAAAAAAGTTACTAAATATCAATCTCCCAAATGTCCTGAATCAAAGGTATGCCATATGTGTGGTTACACAGCGGACAGATGGAGCGAAAGCCACAAAGTGAGACAATGCACGATGGCTCAAAAACGCGAAAATATTTAGCCACTCCTGAATTGACAGTCTGCAGTTTTTCCACAAAACACCCCCGTAACTAAAATAACCCCCACAAACTATATATTCCTGAAATCTACACACTTCAGCTATGTAACCTGTAGTCTGTTAGTTTGTTCATTCATACCATCAATGGTGTGGGCCAGTTCTTCGAGAATTTTCGCATTTGTCTGAAAAAATAAAAAAAACATTTCAAAGGTAGAAATCATGCCAACCTCATGGAATAAAAAAAGTTACTAAATATCAATCTCCCAAATGTCCTGAATCAAACGGTATGCCATATGTGTGTTACACACGTGGACATGAAGCGAAAGCCAAAGTGAGACAATGCACATGGCTCAAAAAGCGAAAATATTTAGCCAACTCGAATTTGACAGTCTGCAGTTTTTCCACAAAACACCCCCGTAACTAGAAATCCCCCCCACAAACTATATTTCCTGAAATCTACACACTTCAGCTATGTAACGCTGTATGTCAGCTGTAGTTTGTTCATTCATACCATCAATGGTGGGCGCATTTCTTCGTAGAAGTTTGCATTTGTCTGAAAAATAAAAAAACAATTCAAAAGGTAAAAATCATGCCAAAACCTCATGGAATTAAAAAAAAGTTACTAAATATCAATCTCCCAAATGTCCTGAATCAAACGGTATGCCATATGTGTTGGTTACACACGTGACATGGAAGTGTTTTGTGGAAAAACTGCAGACTGTCAAATCGGAGTTGGCTAAATATTTTCGCGTTTCTGAGCCATCGTGATTGTCTCACTTGTGGCTTTCGCTCCACTCGCCGCGTGGTGTAACCACACATATGGCATACTTTGATTCAGGACATTGTGGAGATTGATATTTAGTAACTTTTTTTTAATTCCATGAGGTTTTGGCATGATTTTACCTTTGAAGTTGTTTTTTGTTCATTTTTCAGACAAATGCGAAATTCTACGAAGAACTCGCCCACCATTGATGGTATGAATGAACAAACTACAGGTTACATAGCTGAAGTGTGTAGATTCAGGAATATATAGTTTTGTGGGGTTTATCTATCTGAGGGGGTGTTTTGAAAAACTCAGACTGTCAAATTCGGAGTTGGCTAATATTTTCGCTTTTGAGCCATGTGCATTGTCTCACTTTGTGGCTATTTCGCTCTTCCACGTGTGGTAACCACACATATGGCATACCGTTTATTCAGGACATTTGGGAGATTGATATTTAGTAACTTTTTTTAATTCCATGAGGTTTTGCATGATTTTACCTTTTGAAGTTGTTTTTTTTATTTTTTCAGCAATGCAAACTTCTACGAAAACTGCCCACACACATTGATGGTATGAATGAACAAACTACAGATGCTACAGTTACTACTGAAGTGTGTAGATTTCAGGAATATATAGTTTGTGGGGGTATTTCGTAGTTCGGGTGTTTGTGGAAAAAACTGCAGACTGTTCAAATTCGGAGTTGGCTAAATATTTTCGCTTTTTTGAGCCATGTGCATTGTCTCACTTCTGGCTTTTCGCTTCCACGTCCGCGTGTGTAACCACACATATGGCATACTGTTGTATTCAGGACATTTGAGAGATTATTGTAACTTTTTTTAATTCCATGAGGTTTTGGCATGATTTTACCTTTTGAAGTTGTTTTTTGTTCATTTTTCAGACAAATGCGAAATTTCACGAAGAACTCGCCCACCATTGATGGTATGAATGAACAAACTACAGGTTACATAGCTGAAGGTGTGTAGATTTCAGGAATATATAGTTTGTGGGGGTATTTCTAGTTACGGGGGTGTTTTTGGAAAAAACTGCAGACTGTCATTCAGAGTTGGCTAATATTTTCGCTTTTTGAGCCATGTGCATGTCTCACTTTGTGGCTTTTCGCTTCCACGTCCTGTGTGTAACCACACATATGGCATACCGTTTGATTCAGGACATTTGGGGGATTGATATTTAGTAACTTTTTTTAATTCCATGAGGTTTTGGCATGATTTTACCTTTTGAAGTTGTTTTTTGTTATTTTTTCAGACAAATGCGAAACTTCTACGAAGAACTGCGCCACACCATTGATGGTATGAATGAACAAACTACAGTTGTTACATAGCTGAAGGTGTGTAGATTTCAGGAATATATAGTTTGTGGGGTATTTCTGAGTTACGGGGGGTGTTTTTGGAAAAACTGCAGACTGTCAAATTCGGAGTTGGCTAATATTTTCGCTTTTTGAGCATGTGCATTGTCTCACTTTGGCTTTCGCTTCCACGTCCGCGTGTGTAACCACACATTGGCATACCGTTTTCAGGACATTTGGAGATTATATTTAGTAACTTTTTTTTACATTCCATGAGGTTTTGGCAGATTTTACCTTTTGAAGTTGTTTTTTGTTCATTTTTCAGACAATGCGAAATTCTACGAAGAACTGCGCCCAACCATTGATGGTATGAATGAAAAAACTACAGTTACAATGCTGGGTGTGTAGATTTCAGGAATATATAGTTTTGTGGGGTATTTCAAGTTACGGGGGGTGTTTTGGAAAAACTGCAGACTGTCAATTCAGAGTTGGCTAATATTTTCGCTTATTTGAGCCATGTGCATTGTCTCACTTTGGCTTTTCGCTTCCAGTCCGTGTGTAACCACACATATGGCATACCGTTTGATTCAGGACATTTGGGAGATTGATATTTAGTAACTTTTTTTAATTCCATGAGGTTTTGGCATGATTTTACTTTTGAAGTTGTTTTTTTGTCATTTTTTCAGACAAATGCGAAATTCTACGAAGAACTCCCCACACCATTGATGGTATGAATGAACAAACTACAGGTTACATAGCTGAAGGTGTGTAGATTTCAGGAATATATAGTTTGTGGGGTATTTCTGAGTTACGGGGGTGTTTGTGGAAAACTGCAACTGTCAAATTCGGAGTTGCTAAATATTTTCGCTTTTTGACCATGTGCATTGTCTCACTTTGTGGCTTTTCGCTTCCACTTCCGGCGTGTAACCACACATATGGCATACCTTTGATTCAGGACATTTGGGAGATTGATATTTAGTAACTTTTTTAATTCCATGAGGTTTTGGCATGATTTCTACCTTTTGAAGTTGTTTTTTGTTCATTTTTCAGACAAATGCGAAACTTCTACGAAGAACTCACCACCATTGATGGTATGAATGAACAAATACAGCGTTACATAGCTGAAGGTGTGTAATTCAGGAATATATAGTTTGTGGGGTATTTCTAGTTACGGGGTGTTTTGTGGAAAAAACTGCAGACTGTCAAATTCGGAGTTGGCTAAATATTTTCGCTTTTTGAGCCATGCATTGTCTCACTTTGGCTTTTCGCTTCCATGTCCGTGTGTAACACACATATGGCATACCGTTTGATTCAGGACATTTGGGAGATTGATATTTAGTAACTTTTTTTTAATTCCTGAGGTTTTGGCATGATTTTACTTTGAATTGTTTTTTGTTTATTTTTCAGACAAATCAAATTCTACGAAGAACTGGCCCACACATTGATGTATGAATGAACAAACTACAGGTTACATAGCTGAAGTGTGTAGATTCAGGAATATATAGTTTGTGGGGGTATTTCTAGTTACGGGGGTGTTTTGTGAAAAAACTGCAGACTGTCAATTCGAGTTGGCTAAATATTTTCGCTTTTTGAGCCATGTGCATGTCTCACTTTGGCTTTTCGCTTCCACGTCCGCGTGTGAACCACACATATGGCATACTGTTTGATTCAGGACATTTGGAGATTATATTTAGTAACTTTTTTTAATTCCATGAGTTTTGGCAGTGATTTTACCTTTTGAAGTTGTTTTTTGTTCATTTTCAGACAAATGCGAAATTCTACGAAGAACTGCGCCACACCATTGATGGTATGAATGAACAAACTACAGGTTACATGCTGAAGTGTGTAGATTTCAGGAATATATAGTTTTGTGGGGTATTTCTAAGTTACGGGGGTGTTTGTGGAAAAAACTGCAGACTGTCAAATTCGGAGTTGGCTAATATTTTCCTTTTGTGAGCCATGTGCATTGTCTCACTTTGTGGCTTTCGCTTCCATTCGTGTGTAACACACATATGGCATACCGTTTGATTCAGGACATTTGGGAGATTGATATTAGTAACTTTTTTTAATTCCATGAGGTTTTGGCATGATTTTACCTTTTGAATGTTTTTTTTTATTTTTTCAGACAAATGCAAACTTCTACAAGAACTGCGCCACACCATTGATGGTATGAATAACAAACTACAGAACACTACAGCGTTACATAGCTGAAGGTGTGTAGATTTCAGGAATATATAGTTTGGTGGGGTATTTCTAGTTACGGGGGTGTTTGTGGAAAAACTGCAGACTGTTCAAATTCGGAGTTGGCTAAATATTTTCGCTTTTTTGAGCCATGTGCATTGTCTCACTTCTGGCTTTTCGCTTCCAGTCGTGTGTAACCACACATATGGCATACCTTGATTCAGGACATTTGGGAGATTGATATTAGTAACTTTTTTTAATTCATGAGTTTTGCATGATTTTTACCTTTTGAATTGTTTTTTTATTTTTCAGACAAATGCGAAATTCTACGAAGAACTGCCCACACACCATTGATGGTATGAATGAACAAACTACAGTGACATAGCTACATAGTGAAGGTGTAGATTCAGGAATATATAGTTTGTGGGGGTATTTCTAGTTACGGGTGTTTTGTGAAAAACTGCAGACTGTCAATTCGGAGTTGGCTAAATTTTCGCTTATTTGAGCCATGTGCATTGTCACTTTGGCTTTCGCTTCCACTCCGTGTGGTAACCACACATATGGCATACCTTTGATTCAGGACATTGGGAGATTATATTTAGTAACTTTTTTTTAATTCCATGAGGTTTTGGCATGATTTTACCTTTTATTGTTTTTTTGTTCATTTTTCAGACAAATGCGAATTCTACGAAGAACTCGCCACCATTGATGGTATGAATGAACAAACTACAGGTTACATAGCTGAAGGTGTGTAGATTTCAGGAATATATAGTTTGTGGGGTATTTCTAGTTACGGGGGTGTTTTGTGGAAAAACTGCAGACTGTTCAAATTCGAGTTGGCTAAATATTTTCGCTTTTTGAGCCATGTGCATTGTCTCACTTTGGCTTTCGCTTCCATCCTGTGGTAACACACATATGGCATACCGTTTGATCAGGACATTTGGGAGATTGATATTTAGTAACTTTTTTTAATTCCATGAGTTTTGGCATGATTTCTACCTTTTGAATTGTTTTTTTTGTTATTTTTTCAGACAAATGCGAAACTTCTACGAAGAACTGGCCCACACCATGATGGTATGATAACAATAAGATACAACTACAGGTTCATAGCTGAAGGTGTAGATTTCAGAAATATATTTTTGTGGGGGTATTTCTAGTTACGGGGGTGTTTGTGGAAAAAACTGCAGACTGTCAAATTCGGAGTTGGCTAAATATTCGCTGTTGAGCCTGTGCATTGTCTCACTTCTGGCTTTCGCTTCCACGTCGCGTGTGTAACCACACATATGGCATACTGTTTGATTCAGGACATTTGGGAGATTAATTTAGTAACTTTTTTTAATTCCATGAAGGTTTTGGCATGATTTCTACTTTTGAAGTTGTTTTTTGTTCATTTTTCAGACAATGCGAACTTCTACAGAACTACGCCACCATGATGGTATGAATGAACAACTACAGGTTACATAGCTGAAGGTGTGTAGATTTCAGGAATATATAGTTTGTGGGGTTATTTCTAGTTACGGGGGTGTTTTGTGGAAAAAACTGCAGACTGTTCAAATTCGGAGTTGGCTAAATATTTTTTTGAGCCATGTGCATTGTCTCACTTTGGCTTTCGCTTCCAGTCGTGTGTAACCACACATATGGCATACCGTTTGATTCAGGACATTTGGGAGATTGATATTAGTAACTTTTTTTTAATTCCATGAGGTTTTGGCATGATTTTTACCTTTTGAAGTTGTTTTTTTTATTTTTTCAGACAAATGCGAAACTTCTACGAAGAACTGGCCCACACACCATTGATGGTATGAATGAACAAACTACAGATACAGGTTACATAGCTAAGGTGTAGATTTCGGAATATATAGTTGTGGGGGTATTTCTAAGTTACGGGGGGTTTTGTGAAAAACTGCAGACTGTCAAATTCAGAGTTGGCTAAATATTTTCGCTTTTTGAGCCATGTGCATTGTCTCACTTTGTGGTTTTCGCTTCCACGTCCGCGTGTGTAACCACCATATGGCATACCTTTTTTCAGGACATTTGGAGATTATATTTAGTAACTTTTTTTTAATCCATGAGGTTTTGGCATGATTTTACCTTTTGAAGTTGTTTTTTGTTCATTTTTCAGACAAATGCGAAATCTTCTCGAAGAACTCGCCCACCATTGATGGTATGAATGAACAAACTACAGCTGTTACATGCTGAAGGTGTGTAGATTTCAGGAATATATAGTTTGTGGGGGTATTTCTAAGTTACGGGGGTGTTTTGTGGAAAAAACTGCAGACTGTCAAATTCGAGTGGCTAATATTTTCGCTTTTTGAGCCATGTGCATTGTCTCACTTGTGGCTTTCGCTTCCACGTTGCGTGTGTAACCACACATATGGCATACGTTTGATTCGGACATTTGGAGATTATATTTAGTAACTTTTTTTACATTCCATGAGGTTTGGCATGATTTTACCTTTTGAAGTTGTTTTTTGTTTCATTTTTCAGACAAATGCGAATTTCTACGAAGAACTCGCCACCATTGATGGTATGAATGAACAAACACAGTTACATGCTGAAGGTGTGTAGATTTCAGGAATATATAGTTTGTGGGGGTATTTCTAGTTACGGGGGTGTTTTGTGGAAAAAACTGCAGACTGTCAATTCAGAGTTGGCTAAATATTTTCGCTTTTTGAGCCATTGCATTGTCTCACTTTGTGGCTTTTCGCTTCCACGTCCGTGTGTAACCACACATATGGCATACCGTTTGATTCAGGACATTTGGGAGATTGATATTAGTAACTTTTTTTAATTCCATGAGTTTTGGCATGATTTTTACCTTTTGAAGTTGTTTTTTGTTTCTTTTTCAGACAAATGCGAACTTCACGAAAACTCGCCCACACCTGATGGTATGAATGAACAAACTACAGGTTACATAGCTGAGGTGTGTAGATTTCAGGAATATATAGTTTGTGGGGTTATTTCTAGTTACGGGGGTGTTCTGTGGAAAAATGCAGACTGTTCAAATTCGAGTTGGCTAAATATTTTCGCTTTTTGAGCCATGTCATGTCTCACTTTGGCTTTCGCTTCCACGTCCGCGTGTGTAACCACACATATGGCATACCGTTTGATTCAGGACATTTGGGAGATTGATATTTAGTAACTTTTTTTAATTCCATGAAGGTTTTGATGATTTTACCTTTTGAAGTTGTTTTTTTCATTTTTTCAGACAAATGCGAAACTTCTACGAAGAACTGCGCCCACCATTGATGGTATGAATGAACAAACTACAGCGTTACATAGCTGAAGTGTGTAGATTTCAGGAATATATAGTTTGTGGGGTATTTCTAAGTTACGTGTTTTGTGGAAAAAACTGCAGACTGTCAAATTCGGAGTTGGCTAAATATTTTCGCTTTTTGAGCCATGCGTGCATTGTCTCACTTTGGCTTTCGCTTCCACTCCGCGTGTGTAACCACACATATGGCATACTTTTGATTCAGGACATTTGGAGATTGATATTTATAACTTTTTTTAATCCATGAGGTTTTGGCATGATTTCTACCTTTTGAATTGTTTTTTTTTATTTTTCAGACAAATGCGAAACTTCTAGAAGAACTGGCCCACACCATTGATGGTATGAATGAACAACTACAGTGACATACGCGTTACATAGCTGAAGTGTAGATTTCAGGAATATATAGTTTGTGGGGGTATTTCTAGTTACGGGGGTGTTTTGTGGAAAAAACTGCAGACTGTCCAAATTCGAGTTGCTAAATATTTTCGCTGTTTCTGAGCCATCGTGCATTGTCTCACTTTTGGGCTTTTCGCTTCCACTCCGCGTGTGTAACCACACATATGGCATACTGTTTGATTGCAGACATTTGGGAGATTGATATTTAGTAACTTTTTTTTAGATTCCATGAGGTTTTGGCATGATTTTTACCTTTTGAAGTTGTTTTTTTTTGTTCATTTTTTCAGACAAATGCAAACTTCTACGAAGAACTACACCCGTACCATTGATGGTATGAATGACACAACTACAGCGTTACATAGCTGAAGGTGTGTAAATTTCAGGAATATATAGTTTGTGGGTGTTATTTCTAAGTTACGAAGGTGTTTTGTGGAAAAAACTGCAGACTGTCCAAATTCGGAGTTGGCTAAATATTTTCGCTGTTTCTGAGCCATCGTGCATTGTCTCACTTTGTGGCTTTTCGCTTCCACGTCCGTGTGTGTAACCACACATATGGCATACTGTTTGATTCAGGACATTTGGGAGATTGATATTTAGTAACTTTTTTTTAGATTCCATGAGGTTTTGGCATGATTTTTACCTTTTGAAATGTTTTTTTGTTAATTTTTCAGACAAATGCAAACTTCTACAGAAGAACTAGGCCCACACCATTGATGTATGAATGACAGACTAGCTGAACAAACTACAGCGCCATAGCTGAAGGTGTGTAGATTTCAGGATATATAGTTTGTGGGGGTTATTTCTAAGTTACGGGGTGTTTTGTGGAAAAAACTGCAGACTGTCCAAATTCGGAGTTGGCTAAATATTTTCGCTGTTTCTGAGCCATCGTGCATTGTCTCACTTTGTGGCTTTTCGCTTCCACGTCCGCGTGCATAACCACACATATGGCATACTGTTTGATTCAGGACATTTGGGAGATTGATATTTAGTAACTTTTTTTTAGATTCCATGAGGTTTTGGCATGATTTTTACCTTTTGAAATTGTTTTTTGTTAATTTTTTCAGACAATGCAAACTTCTACGAAGAACTAGGCCCACACCATTGATGGTATGAATGAACAGACTACAGCATGAACAAACTACAGCGTTACATAGCTGAAGGTGTGTAGATTTCAGGAATATATAGTTTGTGGGGGTTATTTCTAAGTTACGGGGGTGTTTTGTGGAAAAAACTGCAGACTGTCCAAATTCGGAGTTGGCTAAATATTTTCGCTGTTTCTGAGCCATCGTGCATTGTCTCACTTTGTGGCTTTTCGCTTCCACGTCCGCGTGCGTAACCACACATATGCATACTGTTTGATTCAGGACATTTGGGAGATTCATATTTAGTAACTTTTTTTAGATTCCATGAGGTTTTGGCATGATTTTACCTTTTGAAGTTGTTTTTTGTTCATTTTTTCAGACAAATGCAAACTTCTACGAAGAACAACACCCGTACCATTGATGGTATGAATGAACAAACTACAGCGTTACATAGCTGAAGGTGTGTCAATTTCAGGAATATATAGTTTGTGGGTGTTCTTTCTAAGTTACGAAGGTGTTTTGTGGAAAAAACTGCAGATTGTCCAAATTCGGAGTTGGCTAAATATTTTCGCTGTTTCTGAGCCATTGTCTCACTTTGTGGCTTTTCGCTTCTACGTCCGCGTGTGTAACCACACATATGGCATACTGTTTGATTCAGGACATTTGGGAGATTGATATTTAGTAACTTTTTTTTAGATTCCTGAGGTTTTGGGCATGATTTTTACCTTTTGAAATTGTTTTTTTGTTAATTTTTTCAGACAAATGCAAACTTCTACTACAAGAACTAGGCCCACACCATTGATGTTAATGAACATGACTACAGCTGAACAAACTACAGCGTTACATAGCTGAAGGTGTGTAGATTTCAGGAATATATAGTTTGTGGGGGTTATTTCTAAGTTACGGGGGTGTTTTGTGGAAAAAACTGCAGACTGTCCAAATTCGGAGTTGGCTAAATATTTTCGTTGTTTCTGAGCCATCGTGCATTGTCTCACTTTGTGGCTTTTCGCTTCCACGTCCGCGTGCATAACCACACATATGGCATACTGTTTGATTCAGGACATTTGAGAGATTCATATTTAGTAACTTTTTTTTAGATTCCATGAGGTTTTGGCATGATTTTTACCTTTTGAAGTTGTTTTTTGTTCATTTTTTCAGACAAATGCAAACTTCTACGAAGAACTACGCCCGTACCATTGATGGTATGAATGAACAAACTACAGCGTTACATGGCTGAAGGTGTGTAGATTTCAGGAATATACAGTTTGTGGGGGTTATTTCTAAGTTACGGGGGTGTTTTGGGGAAAAAACTGCAGACTGTCCAAATTCGGAGTTGGCTAAATATTTTCGCTGTTTCTGAGCCATCGTGCATTGTCTCACTTTGTGGCTTTTCGCTTCCACGTCCGCGTGTGTAACAACACATATGGCATACTGTTTGATTCAGGACATTTGGGAGATTGATATTTAGTAACTTTTTTTTAGATTCCATGAGGTTTTGGCATGATTTTTATCTTTGAAGTTGTTTTTTGTTCATTTTTTCAGACAAATGCAAACTTCTACGAAGAACTAGGCCCACACCATTGTGGTATGATGAACAAACTACAGCGTTACATACTGCTGAAGGTGGTGTAGATTTCAGGAATATATAGTTTGTGGGGGTTATTTCAAGTTACGAAGGTGTTTTGTGGAAAAAACCTGCAGACTGTCCAAATTCGGAGTTGGCTAAATATTTTCGCTGTTTCTGAGCCATCGTGCATTGTCTCACTTTGGCTTTTCGCTTCCACGTCCGCGTGTGTAACCACACATATGGCATACTGTTTGATTCAGGACATTTGGGAGATTGATATTTATACTTTTTTTTTAGATTCCATGAGGTTTTGGCATGATTTTTACCTTTTGAGTTGTTTTTTTGTAATTTTTTCAGACAAATGCAAACTTCTACGAAGAACTAGGCCCCACACCATGATGGTATGAATGAACAAACTACAGCTGAACAAAACTACGCTTACATGCTGAAGGGGTGTAGATTTCAGGAATGTATAGTTTGTGGGGTTATTTCTAAGTTACGGGGGTGTTTTGTGGAAAAAACTGCGACTGTCCAAATTCGGAGTTGGCTAATATTTTCGCTGTTTCTGAGCCATCGTGCATTGTCTCACTTTGTGGCTTTTCGCTTCCACGTCCCCGTGCATAACCACACATATGGCATACTGTTTGATTCAGGACATTTGGGAGATTCATATTTAGTAACTTTTTTTTTAGATTCCATGAGGTTTTGGCATGATTTTTACCTTTTGAAGTTGTTTTTTGTTCATTTTTTCAGACAAATGCAAACTTCTACGAAGAACTACGCCCGTACCATTGATGGTATGAATGAACAAACTACAGCGTTACATGGCTGAAGGTGTGTAGATTTCAGGAATATATAGTTTGTGGCGGTTATTTCTAAGTTACGGGGGTGTTTTGTGGAAAAAACTGCAGACTGTCCAAATTCGGAGTTGGCTAAATATTTTCGCTGTTTCGGAGCCACGTGCATTGTCTCACTTTGGTGGTTTTCGCTTCCACCTCCGCGTGTGTAACCACACATATGGCATACTGTTTGATTCAGGACATTTGGGAGATTGATATTTGTAACTTTTTTTTAGATTCCATGAGGTTTTGGCATGATTTTTACCTTTTGAAGTTGTTTTTTGTTCATTTTTTTCAGACAAATGCAAACTTCTACGAAGAACTAGGCCACACCATTGATGGTATGAATGAACAAACTACAGCATTACATAGCTGAACCACACATGTGTGTAACCACACATATGGCATACCATTCAAAAGGTAAAAATCATGCCAAAACCTCATGGAATCTAAAAAAAAGTTACTAAATATGAATCTCTCAAATGTCCTGAATCAAACAGTATGCCATATGTGTGGTTACACACGCGGACGGGGAAGCGAAAAGCCACAAAGTGAGACAATGCAACGATGGCTCAGAACAGCGAAAATATTAGCCAACTCCGAATTTGGACAGTCTGCAGTTTTTTCCACAAAACACCCCTGCTTAGAATAACCCCCACAAACTATATATCCCTGAAATCTACACACCTTCAGCTATGTAACGCTGTAGTTTGTTCATGCTGTAGTTTGTTCATTCATACCATCAATGGTGTGGGCCTAGTTCTTCGTAGAAGTTTGCATTTGTCTGAAAAAATTAAAAAAAACAATTTCAAAAGGTAAAAATCATGCCAAAACCTCATGGAATCTAAAAAAAAGTAACTAATATCAATCTCCCAAATGTCCTGAATTAAACGTTATGCCATATGTGTAGTTACACACGTGGACATGGAAGCGAAAAGCCACAAAGTGAGACAATGCACGATGGCTCAGAAACAGCGAAAATATTTAGCCACTCCGAATTTGGACAGTCTGCAGTTTTTTCCACAAAACACCCCGTACCCCACAAACTATATATTCCTGAAATCTACACACCTTCAGCTATGTGACGCTGTAGTTTGTTCATGCTGTAGTTTGTTCATTCATACCATCAATGGTGTGGGCCTAGTTCTTCGTAGAAGTTTGCATTTGTCTGAAAAAATTAAAAAAAAACAATTTCAAAAGGTAAAAATCATGCCAAAACCTCATGGAATCTAAAAAAAAGTTACTAAATATCAATCTCCCAAATGTCCTGAATCAAACGGTATGCCATATGTGTAGTTACACACGTGGACATGGAAGCGAAAAGCCACAAAGTGAGACAATGCACAATGGCTCAGAAACAGGGAAAATATTTAGCCAACTCCGAATTTGGACAGTCTGCAGTTTTTTCCACAAAACATACCTTCGTACTTAACATAACCCCACACAACTAATATATTCCTGAAATCTACACACCTTCAGCTATGTAACGCTGTAGTTGTTCATTCATACCATCAATGGTGTGGGCCTAGTTCTTCGTAGAAGTTTGCATTTGTCTGAAAAAATGAACAAAAAACAACTTCAAAAGGTAAAAATCATGCCAAAACCTCATGGAATCTAAAAAAACTATCTAAATATCAATCTCCCAAATGTCCTGAATCAAACAGTATGCCATATGTGTGGTTACACACGCGGACGTGGAAGCGAAAAGCCACAAAGTGAGACAATGCACGATGGCTCAGAAACAGCGAAAATATTTAGCCAACTCCGAATTTGGACAGTCTGCAGTTTTTTCCACAAAACACCCCCGTAACTTAGAAATAACCCCCACAACTATATATTCCTGAAATCTACACACCTTCATCCATGTAACGCTGGTAGTTTTGTTCATTCATCCATCAATGGTACGGGCGTAGTTCTTCGTAGAAATTTGCATTTGTCTGACAAAATGAACAAAAAACAACTTCAAAAGGTAAAAATCATGCCAAAACCTCATGGAATCTAAAAAAAAGTTACTAAATATGAATCTCTCAAATGTCCTGAATCAAACAGATGCCATATGTGTGGTTACGCACCGGACGGGGAAGCGAAAAGCCACAAAGTGAGACAATGCACATGGCTCAGAACAAGCGAAAATATTTAGCCAACTCCGAATTTGGACAGTCTGCAGTTTTTTCCACAAAACACCCCGTAACTTAGAAATACACCCCACAAACTATATATTCCTGAAATCTACACACCTTCAGCTATGTACGCTGTATTTGTTCATGCTGTATTGTTCATTCATACCATCAATGGTGTGTAGTTCTTCTTCGAGAAGTTTGCATTTGTCTGAAAAAATTAACAAAAAACAATTTCAAAAGGTAAAAATCATGCCAAAACCTCATGGAATCTAAAAAAGTTACTAAATATCAATCTCCCAAATGTCCTGAATCAAACAGTATGCCATATGTGTGGTTACACACGCGGACGTGAAGCGAAAAGCCACAAGTGAGACAATGCTCAAAAACAGCGAAAATATTTAGCCAACTCCGAATTTGGACATCTGCAGTTTTTTCCACACAACACCTTCGTAACTTAGAAAACCCCCCCACAAACTATATATTCCTGAAATTACACACACAACCTTCAGCTATGTAACGCTGTAGTTTGTTTCATTCATACCATCAATGGTGGGTGGTTGTTCTTCGTAGAAGTTTGCATTTGTCTGAAAAAATGAACAAAAAACAACTTCAAAAGGTAAAAATCATGCCAAAACCTCATGGAATCTAAAAAAAAGTTACTAAATATGAATCTCCCAAATGTCCTGAATCAAACAGTATGCCATATGTGTGGTACCACGCGGACGTGGAAGCGAAAAGCCACAAAGTGAGACAATGCACGATGGCTCAGAAACAGCGAAAATATTTAGCCAACTCCGAATTTGGACAGTCTGCAGTTTTTTCCACAAAACACCCCCGTAACTTAGAAATAACCCCCACAAACTATATATTCCTGAAATCTACACACCTTCAGCTATGTAACGCTGTAGTTTGTATGCTTAGTCTGTTCATTCATACCATCAATGGTGGGGCCTAGTTCTTGTAGAAGTGGCATTTGTCTGAAAAAATAAAAAAAAACAATTCAAAAGGTAAAATCATGCCAAAACCTCATGGAATCTAAAAAAAAGTTACTAAATATAATCTCCCAAATGTCCTGAATCAAACAGTATGCCATATTGTGGTTAGCACGCGGACGTGGAAGCGAAAACCACAAAGTGAGACATGCACGATGGCTCAGAACACGCGAAAATATTTAGCCAACTCCGAATTTGGACAGTCTGCAGTTTTTTCCCACAAAACACCCCCGTAACTTAGAAATAACCCCCACAAACTATATATTCCTGAAATCTACACACCTTCAGCTATGTAACGCTGTAGTTTGTTCATGCTGTAGTCTGTTCATTCATACCATCAATGGTGTGGGCCTAGTTCTTCGTAGAAGTTTGCATTTGTCTGAAAAAATTAACAAAAAACAATTTCAAAAGGTAAAAATCATGCCAAAACCTCATGGAATCTAAAAAAAAGTTACTAAATATCAATCTCCCAAATGTCCTGAATCAAACAGTATGCCTATGTGTGGTTACACCACGGACGTGGAAGCGAAAGCCACAAAGTGAACAATGCACGATGGCTCAGAAACAGCGAAAATATTTAGCCAACTCCGAATTTGGACAGTCTGCAGTTTTTTCCACAAAACACCTCGTAACTTAGAAATAACCCACAAACTATATATCCTGAAATTACAACACCTTCAGCTATGTAGCTGTAGTTGTTTCATTCATACCATCAATGGTACGGGTGTAGTTCTTCGTAGAAGTTTGCATTTGTGCTGAAAAAATGAACAAAAAACAACTTCAATAAAAGTAATCATGTCCAAAACCTCATGGAATCTAAAAAAAGTTACTAAATATCAATCTCCCAAATGTCCTGAATCAAACAGTATGCCATATGTGTGGTTACACACGCGGACGTGGAACGAAAAGCCACAAAGTGAGACATGCACGATGGCTCAAAACAGCGAAAATATTTGCCAACCTCCGATTTGACAGTTTGCAGTTTTTTCCACAAAACACCCCCGTAACTTAGAAATAACCCCACAAACATATATTTCCTGAAATCTACACACCTTCAGCTATGTAACGCTGTAGTTTGTTCATTCATCATCATCAATGGTGTGGGCTCGTTCTTCGTAGAAGTTTGCATTTGTCTGAAAAAATAACAAAAACAACTTCAAAAGGTAAAAATCATGCCAAAACCTCATGGAATCTAAAAAAAAGTTACTAAATATCAATCTCCAAATGTCCTGAATCAAACGGTATGCCATATGTGTGGTTACACACGGACATGGAAGCGAAAAGCCACAAGTGAGACAATGCACGATGGCTCAGAAACAGCGAAAATATTTAGCCAACTCCGAATTTGGACAGTCTGCAGTTTTTTCCACAAAACACCCCCGTCCTTAGAAATAACCCCCAAAACTATATATTCCTGAAATCTACACACCTTCAGATGAACCATGTAGTTCTGTAGTTTGTTCATTCATACCATCAATGGTGGGGCAGTTTTTCGTAGAATTTGCATTTGTCTGACAAAAACAAAAAAACTTCAAAAGGTAAAAATCAGCCAAAACCTCATGGAATCTAAAAAAAAGTTACTAAATATAATCTCCAAATGTCCTGAATCAAACAGTATGCCAATGTGGTGTTACACACGCGGACGTGGAGCGAAAAGCCACAAAGTGAGACAATGCACGATGGCTCAGAAACACGAAAATATTTAGCCAACTCCGAATTTGGACAGTCTGCAGTTTTTTCACACAACACCCCCCGTAACTTAGAAATAACCCCCACAAACTATAATTCCTGAAATCTACACACCTTCAGCTATGTAACGCTGTAGTTTCATGTTTGTTCATTCTACACATCAATGGTGGGGCTAGTTCTTGTAGAAGTTTGCATTTGTCTGAAAAAATAACAAAAACAATTCAAAAGGTAAAAATCATGCCAAAACCTCATGGAATCTAAAAAAAAGTTACTAAATATCAATCTCCCAATGTCCTGAATCAAACAGTATGCCATATTTGTGGTTACACACGCGACGTGGAAGCGAAAAGCCACAAAGAGACAATGCACGTGGCTCAGAAACAGCGAAAATATTTAGCCACCTGAATTTGGACAGTCTGCAGTTTTTTTCCAAAAACACCCCCGTAACTTAGAAATAACCCCCACAAACTATATATTCCTGAAACTACACACACATTCAGCATGTAACGCTGTATTTTGTTCATTCATACCATCAATGGTGTGGGCGTAGTTCTTCGTAGAAGTTTGCATTTGTCTGAAAAATGAAAAAAAACAACTTCAAAGGTAAAAATCATGCCAAAACCTCATGAATCATAAAAAAAGTTACTAAATATAATCTCCCAAATGTCCTGAATCAAACAGTATGCCATATGTGTGGTTACACACGGACGTGGAGCGAAAAGCCACAAAGTGAGACAATGCCGATGGCTCAGAAACAGCGAAATATTAGCCAACTCCGAATTTGGACAGTCTGCAGTTTTTTCCACAAAAACACCCCCGTAACTTAGAAATAACCCCACAAACTATATATTCCTGAAATCTACACACCTCATCTATTACCGCTGTAGTTTGTTCATGCTGTAGTTTGTTCATTCATACCATCAATGTGTGGGCTAGTTCTTCGTAGAAGTTTGCATTTGTCTGAAAAAATTAAAAAAAAACAATTTCAAAGGTAAAAATCATGCCAAAACCTCATGGAATCTAAAAAAAAGTTACTAAATATCAATCTCCACAATGCCTGAATCAAACGTATGCCATATGTGTGTTACACACGGGACTGGAAGCGAAAAGCCCAAAGTGAGACAATGCACGATGGCTCAGAAACGCGAAAATATTTAGCCAACTCCGAATTTGGACAGTCTGCAGTTTTTTCCAACAAAACACCCCCGTAACTTAGAAATAACCCCCACAAACTATATATTCCTGAAATCTACACACCTTCAGCTATGTAACGCTGTAGTTTGTTCATCTGTATTTTTCTTCATACCATCAATGGTGTGGGCCTAGTTCTTCGTAGAATTTTGCATTTGTCTGAAAAAATTAACAAAAAACAATTTCAAAAGGTAAAAATCATGCCAAAACCCATGGAATCTAAAAAAGTGTACTAAATATCAATCTCCCAAATGTCCTGAATCAAACAGTATGCCATATGTGTGGTTACACACGCGGACGTGAAGCAAAAGCCACAAAGTGAGACAATGGCTCAGAAACAGCGAAATATTTAGCCAACTCCGAATTTGGACACTGCAGTTTTTTCCCACAAACACCTCGTAACTTAAAAGAAACACCCACAAACTATATATTCCTGAAATACACACCTTCAGCTATGTAACGCTGTAGTTTGTTCATTCATACCATCAATGGTGCGGTTGTTGTTCTTCGTAGAAGTTTGCATTTGTCTGAAAAAATGAACAAAAAAACAACTTCAAAAGGTAAAAATCATGCCAAAACCTCATGGAATCTAAAAAAAAGTTACTAATATGAATCTCCAAATGTCCTGAATCAAACAGTATGCCATATGTGTGGTTACGCACGCGGACGTAGAAGCGAAAAGCCACAAAGTGAGACAATGGCTCAGAAACAGCGAAAATATTTAGCCAACTCCGAATTTGGACATCTGCAGTTTTTCCACAAAACACCCGTAACTTAGAAAAACCCCACAAAACTATATATTCCTGAAATTACACACCTTCAGCTATGTAACGCTGTAGTTTGTTCATTCATACCTCATGGTGGTGTTGTTCTTCGTAGAAGTTTGCATTTGTCTGAAAAAATAACAAAAACAATTCAAAAGGTAAAAATCATGCCAAAAACCTCATGGAATCTAAAAAAAGTTACTAAATATAATCTCCCAATGTCCTGAATCAAACAGTATGCCATATGTGTGGTTACCACGCGACGTGGAAGCGAAAAGCCACAAAGTGAGACAATGCACGATGGCTCAGAAAACAGCGAAAATATTTAGCCAACTCCGAATTTGGACAGTCTGCAGTTTTTTCCACAAAACACCCCCGTAACTTAGAAATAACCCCCACAAACTATATATTCCTGAAATCTACACACCTTCAGCTATGTAACGCTGTAGTTTGTTTGCTGTAGTCTGTCATTCCTACATCAATGGTGTGGCTATTCTTGTAGAAGTTGATTTGTCTGAAAAAATAACAAAAAAAATTTCAAAAGGTAAAAATCATGCCAAAACCACCTCATGGAATCTAAAAAAAAGTTACTAAATATCATCTCCCAATGTCCTGAATCAAACGTATGCCATATGTGTGGTTACCACGCGGACGTGGAAGCGAAAGCCACAAAGTGAGACAATGCCGATGGCTCAGAAACAGCGAAAATATTTAGCCAACTCCGAATTTGGACAGTCTGCAGTTTTTTCCACAAAACACCCCCGTAACTTAGAAATAACCCCACAAAAACTAATATCCTGAAATCTACACACCTTCAGCTATGTAACGCTGTAGTTTGTTTCTGTTCATTCATACCATCAATGGTGTGGGCAGTTCTTCGTAGAAGTTTGCATTTGTCTGAAAAATAACAAAAAACAATTTCAAAAGGTAAAAATCATGCCAAAACCTCATGGAATCTAAAAAAAGTTACTAAATATCAATCTCCAAAGTCCTGAATCAAACAGTATGCCATAGTGTGGTTACACACGCGGACGTGGAAGCGAAAAGCCACAAAGTGAGACAATGCACGATGGCTCAGAAACAGCGAAATATTTAGCCAACTCCGATTTGGACAGTCTGCAGTTTTTTCCACAAAACACCCCGTAACTTAAGAAATAACCCCACAAACTATATTTCCTGAAATTACACACCTTCAGCTATGTAACGCTGTAGTTTGTTCATTCATACCATCAATGGTACGGGTAGTTTTCTTCGTAGAAGTTTGCATTTGTCTGAAAAATGAACAAAAAACACTTCAAAAGGTAAAAATCATGCCAAAACCTCATGGAATCTAAAAAAAGTTACTAAATATCATTCTCCCAATGTTCCTGAATCAAACAGTATGCCATATGTGTGGTTACACGCGCGGACGTGGAAGCGAAAAGCCACAAAAAGAGACAATGCACGATGGCTCAGAAACAGCGAAAATATTTAGCCAACTCCGAATTTGGACAGTTTGCAGTTTTTTCCACACTAACAACACCCCGTAACTTAGAAATAACCCACAAACTATATATTCCTGAAATCTACACACCTTCAGCTATGTAACGCTGTAGTTTTTTGGTTCATTCATACCATCAATGGTGTGGGCGTAGTTCTTCGTAGAAGTTTGCATTTGTCTGAAAAAATGACAAAAAACAACTTCAAAAGGTAAAAATCATGCCAAAACCTCATGGAATCTAAAAAAAAAGTTACTAAATATCAACTCCCAAATGTCCTGAATCAAACGGTATGCCATATGTGTGGTTACACACGGGACTGGAAGCGAAAAGCCACAAGTGAGACAATGCACGATGGCTCAGAAACAGCGAAAATATTTAGCCAACTCGAATTTGGACAGTCTGCAGTTTTTTCCACAAAACCCCCCGTAACTTAGAAATAACCCCACAAACTATATATTCCTGAAATCTACACACCTTCAGCCTGTAACGCTGTAGTTTGTTCATTCATACCATCAATGGTCGGGCGTAGTTCTTCGTAGAAATTTGCATTTGTCTGCAAAAGAACAAAAACAACTTCAAAAGGTAAAATCACGCCAAAACCTCATGGAATCTAAAAAAAAGTTACTAATATATATCTCCAAATGTCCTGAATCAAACAGTATGCATGTGTGGTTCACACGCGGACGTGGAAGCGAAAAGCCACAAAGTGAGACATGCACGATGGCTCAGAAACAGCGAAAATATTTAGCCACATCCGAATTTGGACAGTCTGCAGTTTTTTCCACAAAACACCCCCGTAACTTAGAAATACACCCCACAAACTATATATTCCTGAAATCTACACACCTTCAGCTTATGTAACGCTGTAGTTTGTTCATTCGTAGTGTCTTCATCCATCAATGGTGTGGCCTAGTTCTTCGTAGAAGTTTGCATTTGTCTGAAAAAATTAACAAAAAACAATTCAAAAGGTAAAAATACATGCCAAACCTCATGGAATCTAAAAAAAAAGTTACTAAATATCAATCTCCCAAATGTCCTGAATCAAACAGTATGCCATATGTGTGGTTACACACGCGGACGTGGAAGCGAAAAGCCACAAAGTGAGCAATGCACGATGGCTGAGAACAGCGAAAATATTTAGCCAACTCGAATTTGGACAGTCTGCAGTTTTTTCCCACAAACACCCCCGTAACTTAGAAATAACACCCACAAACTATATATTCCTGAAATCTACACACCTTCAGCTATGTAACGCTGTAGTTTGTTCATTCATACCATCAATGGTGTGGGCGTAGTTCTTCGTAGAAGTTTGCATTTGTCTGAAAATGAACAAAAAAACAACTTCAAAAGGTAAAAATCATCCAAAACCTCATGGAATCTAAAAAAGTTACTAAATATAATCTCCAAATGTCCTGAATCAACAGTATGCCATATGTGTGGTTACACACGCGGACGTGGAAGCGAAAACCAAAGTGAGACAATGCACGATGGCTCAGAAACAGCGAAAATATTTAGCCAACTCCGAATTTGGACAGTCTGCAGTTTTTTCCACAAAACACCCCCCGTAACTTAGAAATAACCCCCAAACTAATATTCCTGAAATCTACACACCTTCACATGTAACGCTGTAGTTTTTTCATGCTGTAGTTGTTCATTCATCACCATATGGTGTGGCCTAGTTCTTCGTAGAAGTTGCATTTGTCTGAAAAATACAAAAAAACAATTTCAAAAGGTAAAAATCATGCCAAAACACCTCATGGAATCTAAAAAAAAGTTACTAAATATACAATCTCCCAAATGTCCTGAATAAACGTATGCCATATGGTGTGTTACACACGGACGTGGAAAGCGAAAAGCCACAAAGTGAGACAATGCACGATGGCTCAGAACAGCGAAAATATTTAGCCACTCCGAATTTGGACAGTCTGCAGTTTTTTCCACAAAACACCCCGTAACTTAGAAATAACCCCCACAAACTATATTCCTGAAATCTACACACCTTCAGCTATGTACGCTGTAGTTTGTTCATGCTGTAGTTGTTCATTCATACCATCAATGGTGTGGGCCTAGTTCTTCGTAGAAGTTTGCATTTTGCTGAAAAAAATTAACAAAAAACAATTTCAAAAGGTAAAAATCATGCCAAACCTCATGGAATCTAAAAAAAATTACTAAATATCATCTCCCAAATGTCCTGAATCAACAGTATGCCATATGTGTGGTTACACGCGGACGTGGAAGCGAAAAGCCCCAAAGTGAGACAATGCACGATGGCTCAGAACAGCGAAAATATTTAGCCAACTCCGAATTTGGACATCTGCAGTTTTTTCCACAAAACACCCCGTACTAAAATAACACCCACAAACTATATATTCCTAAATCTACACACCTTCAGCTTGTAAACGCTGTAGTTTGTTTCATTCATACCATCAATGGTGGGGTAGTACTTCTTTCGTAGAAGTTTGCATTTGTCTGAAAAAATGAACAAAAAACTTCAAAAGGTAAAAATCATGCCAAAACCTCATGGAATCTAAAAAAAAGTTACTAAATATCAATCTCCCAAATGTCCTGAATCAAACAGTATGCCATATGTGTGTTACACACGCGACGTGGAAGCGAAAAGCCACAAAGTGAGACAATGCACGATGGCTCAGAAACAGCGAAAATATTTAGCCAACTCCGAATTTGGACAGTCTGCAGTTTTTTCCCACAAAACACCCCGTAACTTAAATAACCCCCACAAACTTATATTCCTGAAATCTACACACCTTCAGCCATGTAACCGCTGTAGTTTGTTCATTCATCCATATGGTACGGGGCGAGTTCTTCGTAGAAGTTTGCATTTGTCTGAAAAAATGAACAAAAAACAACTTCAAAAGGTAAAAATCATGCCAAAACCTCATGGAATCAAAAAAGTTACTAAATATATCAATCTCCCAAATGTCCTGAATCAAACAGTATGCCATATGTGTGGTTACACGCGGACGTGGAAGCGAAAGCCACAAAGTGAGACAATGCACGATGGCCTCAGAAACAGCGAAAATATTTAGCCAACTCCGAATTTGGACAGTCTGCAGTTTTTTCCACAAAACACCCCCGTAACTTAGAAATAACCCCACAAACTATATATTCCTGAAATCTCACACCTTCAGCTATGTAACGCTGTCATGTGTTGTTCATTCATACCATCAATGGTGTGGGCTAGTTCTTCGTAGAAGTTTGCATTTGTCTGAAAAAATAACAAAAAACAATTTCAAAAGGTAAAAATCATGCCAAAACCTCATGGAATCTAAAAAAAAGTTACTAAATATCAATCTCCAAATGTCCTGAATCAAACAGTATGCCATATGTGTGGTTACACACGCGGACGTGGAAGCGAAAAGCCACAAAAAGACAATGCAACGATGGCTCAGAAACACAGCGAATAATTTAGCCAACTCCGAATTTGGACAGTCTGCAGTTTTTTCCCCACAAAACACCCTTCGTAACTTAGAAAAACACCCACAAAACTATATATTCCTGAAATTACACACCTTCAGCTATGTAACGCTGTAGTTTGTTCATTCATACCATCAATGGTACGGGTGTAGTTCTTCGTAAAGTTTGCATTTGTCTGAAAAATGAACAAAAAACAACTTCAAAAGGTAAAAATCATGCCAAAACCTCATGGAATCTAAAAAAAAGTTCTAAATACAATCTCCCAAATGTCCTGAATCAAACAGTATGCCATATGTGTGGTTACACACGCGGACGTGGAAGCGAAAAGCCACAAAAAGAGCAATGCACGATGGCTCAGAAACAGCGAAAATATTTAGCCAACTCCGAATTTGGACATTGCAGTTTTTCCACAAACACACCCCCGTAACTTAGAAATACCCCACAAACTATAATTCCGAAATCTACACACCTTCAGCTATGTAACGCTGTAGTTGTGTTCATTTCATACCATCAATGGTGTGGGCTAGTTCTTCGTAGAAGTTTGCATTGTCTGAAAAAATGAACAAAACAACTTCAAAAGGTAAAAATCATGCCAAAACCTCATGGAATCTAAAAAAAAGTTACTAAATATCAATCTCCCAAATGTCCTGAAAATCAAGTATGTCCATATGTGTGTTACACACGGGACTGAAGCGAAAAGCACAAAGTGAGACAATGCACGATGGCTCAGAAACAGCGAAAATATTTAGCCAACTCGAATTTGGACAGTCTGCAGTTTTTTCCACAAAACACCCCCGTAACTTAGAAATAACCCCCACAAACTATATATTCCTGAAATCTACACACCTACAGCCATGTAACGCTGTAGTTTTTTCATTCATACCATCAATGGTACGAGCGTAGTTCTTCGTAGAAATTTGCATTTGTCTGACAAAATGAACAAAAAACAACTTCAAAAGGTAAAAATCATGCCAAAACCTCATGGAATCTAAAAAAAAAGTACTAAATATGAATCTCTCAAATGTCCTGAATGAAACAGTATGCCACATGTGTGGTTACACACGCGGACGTGGAAGCGAAAAGCCACAAAGTGAGACAATGCACGATGGCTCAGAAACAGCGAAAATATTTAGCCAACTCCGAATTTGGACAGTCTGCAGTTTTTTCCACAAAACACCCCCGTAACTTAGAAATAACCCCCACAAACTATATATTCCTGAAATCTACACACCTTCAGCTATGTAACGCTGTAGTTTGTTCATCGTAGTTTGTCATTCATACCATCAATGGTGGGCCTAGTTCTCTTCGTAGAAGTGCATTTGTCTGAAAAATAAAAAAAACAATTCAAAAGGTAAAAATCATGCCAAAACCTCATGGAATCTAAAAAAAAGTTACTAAATATCAATCTCCAAATGTCCTGAATCAAACATATGCCATATGTGTGTTACACACGCGACTGAAGCGAAAAGCCACAAAGTGAGACAATGCACGATGGCTCAGAAACAGCGAAAATTTTAGCCAACTCGAATTTGGACAGTCTGCAGTTTTTTCCACAAAACACCCCCGTAACTTAGAAATAACCCCCACAAACTATATTTCCTGAAATCTACACACCTTCAGCATGTAACGCTGTAGTTTGTTCATTCATACCATCAATGGTACGCGTAGTTCTTCGTAGAAGTTTGCATTTGTCTGAAAAAATGAACAAAAAACAACTTCAAAAGGTAAAAATCATGCCAAAACCCATGGAATCTAAAAAAAAGTTACTAAATAATATCTCCAAATGTCCTGAATCAAACAGTATGCCATATGTGTGGTTACACACGCGGACGTGGAAGCGAAAAGCCACAAGTGAACAATGCACGATGGCTCAGAAACACGCGAAAATTTAGCCAACTCCGAATTTGGACAGTCTGCAGTTTTTTCCACAAAACACCCCCCCGTAACTTAGAAATAACCCCCACAACTATATATTCCTGAAATCTACAACACTTCAGCTATGTAACGCTGTAGTTTTTCATGCTGTCGTTGTTCATTCATACCATCAATGGTGTGGGCCTAGTTCTTCGTAGAAGTTTGCATTGTCTGAAAAAAGTAAAAAAAACAATTTCAAAAGGTAAAAATCATGCCAAAACCTCATGGAATCTAAAAAAAAGTTACTAATATCAATCTCCCAAATGTCCTGAATCAAAAGTATGCCATATGTGTTTACACACGGGACGGAAGCGAAAAGCCACAAGTGAGACAATGCACGATGGCTCAGAAACAGCGAAAATATTTAGCCAACTCCGAATTTGGACAGTCTGCAGTTTTTTCCACAAAACACACCCCGTAACTTAGAAATAACCCCACAAACTATATTTCCTGAAATCTACACACCTTCAGCTATGTAACGCTGTGTTTGTTCATGCTGTAGTTGTTCATTCATACCATCAATGGTGTGGGCCTAGTTCTTCGTAGAAGTTTGCATTTGTCTGAAAAAATGAACAAAAAAACATTTCAAAAGGTAAAAATCATGCCAAAACCTCATGGAATCTAAAAAAAAGTTACTAAATATCAATCTCCCATGTCCTGAATCAAAACAGTATGCCATATGTGTGGTTACACACGCGACGTGGAAGCGAAAAGCCACAAAGTGAGACAATGCACGATGGCTCAGAAACAGCGAAAATATTTAGCCAACTCGAATTTGGACAGTCTGCAGTTTTTTCCACAAAACACCCCGTAACTTAGAAAAACCCCACAAACTATATATTCCTGAATCTACACACACTTCAGCTATGTAACGCTGTAGTTTGTTCATCCTACCATCAATGGTACGGGTGTTCTTCGTAGAAGTTTGCATTTGTCTGAAAAAATGACAAAAAACAACTTCAAAAGGTAAAAATCATGCCAAAACCTCATGGAATCTAAAAAAAAGTTACTAAATATCAATCTCCCAATGTCCTGAATCAAACAGTATGCCATATGTGTGGTTACACACGCGGACGTGGAAGCGAAAAGCCACAAAGTGAGACAATGCACGATGGCTCAGAAACAGCGAAAATATTTAGCCAACTCCGAATTTGGACAGTCTGCAGTTTTTTCCCAAAACACCCCGTAACTTAGAAATACCCCCACAACTATATTCCTGAAATCTACACACCTTCAGCTATGTAACGCTGTAGTTTTGTTTCATTCTACCATCAATGGTGTGGGCCGTAGTTCTTCGTAGAAGTTTTGCATTTGTCTGAAAAAAATACAAAAAACAATTCAAAAGGTAAAAATCATGCCAAAACCTCATGGAATCTAAAAAAAGTTACTAAATATAATCTCCCAAATGTCCTGAATCAAACAGTATGCCATATGTGTGTTACACGCGGACTGGAAGCGAAAAGCCCAAAGTGAGACAATGCACATGGCTCAGAAACAGCGAAAATATTTAGCCACCTCCGAATTGGACAGTCTGCAGTTTTTTCCACAAAACACCCGTAACTTAGAAATAACCCCCACAAACTATATATTCCTGAAATCTACACACCTTCAGCTATGTAACGCTGTGTTTGTTCATGCTGTAGTTTGTTCATTCATACCATCAATGGTGTGGGCCTAGTTCTTCGTAGAAGTTTGCATTTGTCTGAAAAAATTAACAAAAAACAATTTCAAAAGGTAAAAATCATGCCAAAACCTCATGGAATTTAAAAAAAAAGTTACTAAATATCAATCTCCCAAATGTCCTAATCAAAACAGTATGCCATATGTGTGGTTACACACGCGGACGTGGAAGCGAAAAGCCACAAAGTGAGACAATGCACGTATGGCTCAGAAACAGCGAAAATATTTAGCCAACTCCGAATTTGACAGTCTGCAGTTTTTTCCACAAAAACCTCGTAACTTAGAAATAACCCCACAAACTATATATTCCTGAAATTGACACACCTTCAGCTATGTAACGCTGTAGTTTGTTCATTCATACCATCAATGGTACGGGTGTAGTTCTTCGTAGAAGTTTGCATTTGTCTGAAAAAATGAACAAAAAACAACTTCAAAGTTAAAAATCATGCCAAAACCTCATGAATCTAAAAAAAAGTTACTAAATATCAATCTCCCAAATGTCCGGAATCAAACAGTATGCGCAGCTCAGATCCCGACACTACATATATCACTAGGCATCTCAGAACCCCTACCCGACATATCTCAGTAGCGCCGCAGAACCCACCCTCATATATCCCTAGCATCTCAGATCCCTAACACGTCATATAATCACTAGGCAGCTCAGAACCCTACCCGTACATATATCACTAGGCCAATCTCAGATCCCTACCCCGTACATATAATACTAGGCATCCTCAATCCCTACCCGTACAATATACACTAGGCTCCGCAGATCCTACCCGTACATATAGCACTAGGCATCTCAGAACCCTAACCCCGTACATATATCACTATGCTCTCAGATCCCTACACGTACATATATCACTGGCATCTCAGATCCCTACCCGTACAGATTCACTAGGCATGATCAGACCCTACCCGCACATATCACTAGGCATCTCAGAACCTACCCATACATATATCCCTAGGCACTCAGATCCCTCCACGTCATATATCACTAGGCATCTCCAGAACCTACCCGTACATATTCACTAGGCATCTCAGAACCTACCCGTACGAATACCGGCAATCCAGAACCCTAAAACCCTACTATCTCACTAGCATCTCAGAACCCTCCCATACATATATCACTAGGCCTCTCAGAACCCTACCCGTCCATATATCACTAGGCAACTCAGATCCCTACCCGTAATATATCACTAGCATCTCAGATCCCTACCCGTACATATATACCTAGGCATCTCAGAACCCTACCCATACATATATCACTAGCCATCTCAGATCCCTAACCACCCCCGCACATATATCATAGCCATCTCATAACCCTACCCATACATATATCACTAGGCATCTCAGAACCTAGCCCATACATATATCACTAGGCATCTCAGAACCCTACCCTTACATATATTATCCTAGGCATCTCAGAACCCTACCGTACATATATCATAGGTCACTCAGATCCCTACACGTACATATATCACTAGGCACTAGGCAACTCAGATCCCTAACCCTTACAATTATACCCTCGGCCATCTCAGACCCTACCCGATTACATATATCACTAGGCATTCAGAAACCCCTACCCAGACATATATCCCTATGCATCGCAGATCCTACCCGCACATATCTCACTAGGCACCTCAGAAATCCCACCACCCGTACAATATATCACTAGTCTCTCAGAACCCCTACCCGTACATATATCAATAGGCAGCTTCATATCCCTACCCGTTACATATATCACTAGGCATCCTCCACCCTTCACCCCCACATCAACTCTCCGACTCACACCCCCCCCACATACTTTTTTTTAGATTCCTGAGGTTTTGGCATGATTTTTACCTTTGAAGTTTTTTGTTCATTTTTCAGACAAATGCAATTTTCTACGAAGAACTCCCCCACCATTGATGGTATGAATGAACAACTACAGCGTTACATGGCTGAAGGTGTGTAGATTTCAGGAATATATAGTTTGTGGGGGTTATTTCTAAGTTACGGGGTGTTTTGT
This sequence comes from Hymenochirus boettgeri, assembly GCA_019447015.1. NCBI lineage: Eukaryota > Metazoa > Chordata > Amphibia > Anura > Pipidae > Hymenochirus > Hymenochirus boettgeri. The sequence goes on from CM033470.1 coordinate 125,093,945, forward strand.
GGAAAAACTGCAGACTGTCCAAATTCGATTTGGCTAAATATTTCGCTGTTTCTCTGAGCCACGTGCATTGTCTCACTTTGTGGCTTTTTCGCTTCCATGTCCACGTGTGTAACACACATATGGCATAACCGTTTGATTCAGGACATTTGGGAGATTGATATTAAACTTTTTTTTAATTCCATGAGGTTTTGGCATGATTTTTACCTTTTGAAGTTGTTTTTTGTATTTTTTTCAGACAAATGCAACTTCTACGAAAAACGGCCCACACCATTGATGGTATGAATGAACAAACTACAGCTGACATAGCGTTACATACTGAAGTGTGTAGATTTCAGGAATATATAGTTTGTGGGGTTATTTCTAAGTTACGGGGTGTTTTTGTGGAAAACTGCAGACTGTTCAAATTCGGGATTTGGCTAAATATTTTCCGTTTTGAGCCTCGTGCATTGTCTCACTTGTGGCTTTCGCTTCCACGCGCGTGTTAACCACACATATGGCATACTGTTTGATTCAGGACATTTGGAGATTATATTTAGTAACTTTTTTTAATTCCATGAGGTTTTGGCATGATTTTACCTTTTGAAGTTGTTTTTGTTCATTTTTCAACAAATGCGAAATTTCTACGAAAACTACGCCCACCATTGATGGTATGAATGAACAAACTACAGCTGTTACATGGCTGAAGGTGTGTAGATTTCAGGAATATATAGTTTTGTGGGGTTATTTCTAGATTACGGGGTGTTTTTGTGGAAAAAACTGCAGACTGTCCAAATTCAGAGTTGGCTAATATTTTCGCTGTTTGAGCCATGTGCATTGTCTCACTTTGTGGCTTTTCGCTTCCACGTCCCGTGTGTAACCACACATATGGCATAGTTTGATTCAGGACATTTGGGGAGATTGATATTTAGTAACTTTTTTTTAATTCCATGAGGTTTTGGCAGGATTTCTACCTTTTGAAGTTGTTTTTTTGTTAATTTTTCTCACAAATGCAAACTTCTACGAAGAACTGCGCCACACCATTGATGGTATATGAATAAGATAACAAACTACAGCTTACATAGCTGAGGTGTGTAGATTTCAGGAATATATAGTTTTGTGGGGTTATTTCTAAGTTACGGGGTGTTTTGTGGAAAAACTGCAGACTGTCCAAATTCGGAGTTGGCTAAATATTTTCGCTGTTTTGAGCCATTGCATTGTCTCACTTTGTGGCTTTTCGCTTCCACGTCCGCGTGTGTAACCACACATATGGCATACCTGTTTGTTCAGGACATTTGAGATTATTTAGTACTTTTTTACATTCCATGAGTTTTGGCTGATTTTTCTACCTTTTGATTTGTTTTTTGTTCATTTTTCAGACAAATGCAATTTCTACGAAGAACTCGCCCACCATTGATGGTATGAATGAACAAACTAACGTTTACATAGCTGAGGTGTGTAGATTTCAGGAATATATAGTTTGTGGGGGTTATTTCTAAGTTACGGGGTTGTTCTTGTGGAAAAAACTGCAGACTGTCCAAAGAGTTGGCTAAATATTTTCGCTTTTGTGAGCCATCGTGCATTGTCTCACTTTGTGGCTTTTCGCTTCCATGTCCAGTGTGTAACCACACATATGGCATACCGTTTGATTCAGGACATTTGGGAGATTGATATTTAGTAACTTTTTTTTAATTCCATGAGTTTTTGGCATGATTTTTTACCTTTTGAATTGTTTTTGTTCATTTTTTTCAGACAATGCAAACTTCTACAAGAACTGCCCCACACCATTGATGGTATGAATGAACAAACTACATGTTACATAGCTGAAGGTGTGTAGATTTCAGGAATATATAGTTTGTGGGTTATTTCTAGTTACGGGTGTTTTGTGGAAAAAACTGCAGACTGTCCAAATTCGGAGTTGGCTAATATTTTTCGCTGTTTCTGACCATGTGCATTGTCCTCCTTTGTGGTTTTCGCTTCCACGTCCGCGGTGTGTAACCACACAAATGGCATACGTTTGATTCAGAGACATTGGGAGATTGATATTTAGTAACTTTTTTTAATTCCATGAGGTTTTGGCATGATTTTTACCTTTTGAAGTTGTTTTTTGTTCATTTTTCAGACAAATGCAACTTCTACGAAGACAGCCCCCACCATTGATGGTATGAATGAACAAACTACAGCTGTTACATAGCTGAGTGTGTAGATTTCAGGAATATATAGTTTGTGTGTTATTTCAAGTTACGGGTGTTTTGTGGAAAAAACTGCAGACTGTCCAAATTCGGAGTTGGCTAAATATTTTCGCTTTTCTGAGCCATGTGCATTGTCTCACTTTGTGGCTTTTCGCTTCCATGTCCCGTGTGTAACCACACATATGGCATACCGTTTGATTCAGGACATTTGGGAGATTGATATTTAGTAACTTTTTTTAGATTCCATGAGTTTTTGGCATGATTTTTCCTTTTGAATTGTTTTTTTTTATTTTTCAGACAAATGCAAACTTCTACGAAAACTAGCCCACACCATTGATGTATGAATGAACAACTGAACACTACAGCGTTACATAGCTGAAGGTGTGTAGATTTCAGGAATATATAGTTTGTGGGGTGATTTCTAAGTTACGGGGGTGTTTGTGGAAAAAACTGCAGACTGTTCAAATTCGAGTTGGCTAAATATTTTCGCTTTGTGAGCCATCGTGCATTGTCTCACTTTGTGGCTTTCGCTTCCACGTCCGCGTGTGTAACCACACATATGGCATACTTTTGATTCAGGACATTTGGAGATTATATTTAGTAACTTTTTTTAATTCCATGAGGTTTTGGCATGATTTCAACCTTTTGAAGTTGTTTTTGTTCATTTTTCAGACAAATGCAAATTTCTACGAAGAACTACGCCACCATTATGGTATGAATGAAACAAACATACAGCGTTACATGCTGAAGGTGTGTAATTTCAGGAATATAGTTTGTGTGGGGTTATTTCAAGTTACGGGGGGTTTTGTGGAAAAAACTGCAGACTGTCCAAATTCGAGTTGGCTAAATATTTTCCGTTCTGCCATGTGCTTGTCTCACTTGTGCTTTTCTCGCTTCCAGTCCCTGTGTGTAACACACATATGGCATACCGTTTGATTCAGGACATTTGGGAGATTGATATTTAGTAACTTTTTTTTAATCCATGAGGTTTTGGCATGATTTTTACCTTTTGAATTGTTTTTTTTCATTTTTTCAGACAATCAAATCGAACTTCTACGAAGAACTGCGCCCACACCATTGATGTATGAATGAACAACTACAGCTGACATTACATACTAGCTGAAGGTGTGTAGATTTCAGGAATATATAGTTGTGTGGGGGTTATTTCTAAGTTACGGGGTGTTTTTTGTGGAAAAAACTGCAGACTGTCCAAATTCGAGAGTTGGCTAATATTTTCGCTGTTTCTGAGCCATGTGCATTGTCTCACTTTGTGGCTTTTCGCTTCCAGTCCCGTGTGTAACACACATATGGCATACCTTTGATTGCAGGACATTTGGGAGATTGATATTTAGTAACTTTTTTTATCCCATGAGGTTTTGGCATGATTTTTACCTTTTGAATGTGTTTTTTGTTTTTTTTCAGACAATGCAAACTTCTACTAGAAGAACTAGGCCCACACATTGATGTATGATGATAGAAACAAACTACAGCGTTACATAGCTGAAGGTGTGTAGATTTCAGGAATATATAGTTTGTGGGGGTTATTTCTAGTTACGGGGTGTTTTGTGGAAAAAACTGCAGACTGTCCAAATTCGAGTTGGCTAAATATTTCGCTGTTTTGAGCCATGTCATTGTCTCCTTTGTGGCTTTCGCTTCCACGTCCGCGTGTGTAACCACACATATGGCATACCTTTGATTCAGGACATTTGGAGATTGATATTTAGTAACTTTTTTTTACATTCCATGAGGTTTTGGCATGATTTTTTACCTTTTGAAGTTGTTTTTTGTTCATTTTCAGACAAATGCAAATTTCTACGAAGACACGCTCGACCATTGATGGTATGAATGAACACTACACGCGTTACATGGCTGAAGTGTGTAGATTTCAGGAATATAGTTGGTGGGGTATTTCTAGTTACGGGGTGTTTTGTGGAAAAAACTGCAGACTGTCAAATTCGGAGTTGGCTAAATATTTTCGCTTTTTGAGCCATGTGCATTGTCTCACTTGTGGCTTTCGCTTCCAGTCCCGTGTGTAACACACATATGGCATACCGTTTGATTCAGGACATTTGGGAGATTGATATTTAGTAACTTTTTTTTAATTCCATGAGGTTTTGGCATGATTTTTCCCTTTTGAAGTTGTTTTTTTTATTTTTCAGACAAATGCAAACTTCTACGAAGAACTAGCGCCCCACCATTGATGGTATGAATGAACAAACTACAGTGAATGTTACATAGCTGAAGGTGTGTAGATTTCAGGAATATATATTTTTTGTGGGGTTATTTCTAAGTTACGGGGGTGTTTTTGTGGAAAAAACTGCAGACTGTCAAATTCGGAGTTGGCTAAATATTTTCGCTTTTTGAGCCATGTGCATTGTCTCACTTTGGCTTTTCGCTTCCACGTCCGCGTGTGTAACCACCATATGGCATACGTTTGATTCAGGACATTTGGAGATTGATATTTAGTAACTTTTTTTAATTCCATGAGGTTTGGGCATGATTTTACCTTTTGAAGTTGTTTTTTTGTTCATTTTTCAGACAAATGCAAATTCTACGAAGAACTACGCCACCATTGATGGTATGAATGAACAAACACACAGCTACACATGGCTGAAGGTGTGTAGATTTCAGGAATATATAGTTTTGTGGGGGTTATTTCTAAGTTACGGGGTGTTTTTGTGAAAAAAACTGCAGACTGTCCAAATTCGAGTTGGCTAAATATTTTCGCTGTTTCTGACCATCGTGCTTGTCTCACTTTGTGGCTTTTCGCTTCCAGTCCTGGTGTAACACACATATGGCATACCGTTTGATTCAGGACATTTGGGAGATTGATATTTAGTAACTTTTTTTAATTCCATGATTTTTGGCATGATTTTACCTTTTGAAGTTGTTTTTTTTTTATTTTTTTCAACAAATGCAAACTTCTACGAAGAACTGCCCCCACCATTGAGGTATGAATGACAAACTAAGATGACATACAGGTTACATAGCTGGGTGTGTAGATTTCAGGAATATTATTTTGTGGGGGTTATTTCTAAGTTACGGGGGTGTTTTGTGGAAAAACTGCAGACTGTCCAATTCGGAGTTGGCTAAATATTTTCGCTGTTCTGAGCCATCGTGCATTGTCTCACTTTGTGGCTTTTTCGCTTCCACGTCCGCGTGTGTAACCACACATATGGCATACGTTTTGTTCAGGACATTTGGAGATTATATTTAGTAACTTTTTTTTAGATTCCATGAGGTTTGGGCATGATTTTACCTTTTGAAGTTGTTTTTTGTTCATTTTTCAGAAATGCGAAACTTCTAGAAGAACTACGCCCACCATTGATGTATGAATGAACAAACTACAGCGTTACATAGCTGAAGTGTGTAGATTTCAGGAATATATGTTTTGTGGGGTTATTTCTAAGTTACGGGGTGTTTTGTGGAAAAAACTGCAGACTGTCCAAATTCGGAGTTGGCTAAATATTTTCGCTGTTTTGAGCCATGTGCATTGTCTCACTTTGTGGCTTTTCGCTTCCACGTCCGCGTGTGTAACCACACATATGCATACCTGTTTGATTCAGGACATTTGAAGATATATTTAGTAACTTTTTTTAATTCCATGAGGTTTTGGTGATTTTTACCTTTTGAAGTTGTTTTTTTGTTCATTTTTCAGACAAATGCAATTCTTACAAGAACTACGCCCACCATTGATGGTATGAAACAACTACAAACAGCGTTACATAGCTGAAGTGTGTAGATTTCAGGAATATATAGTTTGTGGGGTTATTTCTAAGTTAGGGGGTGTTTTTGTGGAAAAACTGCAGACTGTCAAATTCAGAGTTGGCTAAATATTTTCGCTGTTTCTGAGCCATCGTGCATTGTCTCACTTTGTGGCTTTTCGCTTCCATTCCCGTGTGTAACACACATATGGCATACCGTTTGATTCAGGACATTTGGGAGATTGATATTTAGTAACTTTTTTTTAGATTCCATGAGGTTTTGGCATGATTTTTACCTTTTGAAGTTGTTTTTTGTTATTTTTTTCAGACAAATGCAAACTTCTACGAAGAACTACGCCCACCATTGATGTATGAATGACAACACAACTACAGCGTTACATAGCTGAAGGTGTGTAGATTTCAGGAATATATAGTTGTGGGGGTTTTTTCTAATTTACGGGGTGTTTTGTGGAAAAATGCAGACTGTCAAATTCGGAGTTGGCTAAATATTTTCGCTGTTTCTGAGCCATCGTGCATTGTCTCACTTTGGCTTTTCGCTTCCACGTCCGCGTGTGTAACCACACATATGGCATACCGTTTGATTCAGGACATTTGGGAGATTGATATTTAGTAACTTTTTTTAATTCCATGAGGTTTTGGCATGATTTTACCTTTTGAAGTTGTTTTTTGTTCATTTTTTCAGACAATGCAAACTTCTACGAAGAACTGGCCCCACACCTTGATGGTATGAATGAACACACTACAGCTTACATAGCTGAGGTGTGTAGATTTCAGGAATATATAGTTTGTGGGGGGTATTTCTAAGTTACGGGTGTTGTTGTTGAAAAAACTGCAGACTGTCCAAATTCGAGAGTTGGCTAAATATTTTCGCTGTTTCTGACCATCGTGCATTGTCTCACTTGTGGCTTTTCGCTTCCACGTCGCGTGTGTAACCACACATATGGCATACGTTTGATTCAGGACATTTGGGAGATTGATATTTAGTAACTTTTTTATTCCATGAGGTTTTGGCATGATTTTTACCTTTTGAATTGTTTTTTTTATTTTTTCAGACAAATGCAAACTTCTACGAAGAACTAGCCCACACCATTGATGGTATGAATGAACTACGAACAAACTACAGCGTTACATACTGAAGTGTGTAGATTTCAGGAATTATAGTTTTGTGGGGGTTTTCTAGTTACGGGGGTGTTTGTGGAAAAACTGCAGACTGTCCAATTCGAGTTGGCTAAATATTTTCGCTGTTTCTGAGCCATGTGCATTGTCTCACTTTGTGGCTTTTCGCTTCCACGTCCGCGTGTGTAACCACACTATGGCATACTGTTGATTCAGGACATTTGGAGATTATATTTAGTAACTTTTTTTTAATTCCATGAGTTTGGCATGTTTTTACCTTTTGAAGTTGTTTTTGTTCATTTTTTCAGACAAATGCAAATTCTACGAAGAACACGCCACACCATTGATGGTATGAATGACACAAACTAAGAGCGTTACATAGCTGAAGGTGTGTAGATTTCAGGAATATTAGTTTGTGGGGTTATTTCTAAGTTACGGGGTGTTTTGTGGAAAAAACTGCAGACTGTCCAAATTCGGAGTTGGCTAAATATTTTCCTTTTTGAGCCAGTGCATTGTCTCACTTTGTGGCTTTTTCGCTTCCAGTCCCGTGTGTAACCACACATATGGCATACCGTTTGATTCAGGACATTTGGGAGATTGATATTTAGTAACTTTTTTTTAATTCCATGAGGTTTTGGCATGATTTTTTCCTTTAAATTGTTTTTTTTTTTTATTTTTCAGACAAATGCAAACTTCTACGAAGAACTGGCCCACACCATTGATGGTATGAATAGATACAAACTACAGCGTTACATAGCTGAAGGTGTGTAGATTCTGGAATATATAGTTTTTGTGGGGGTTATTTCTAAGTTACGGGGTGTTTTGTGGAAAAAAACTGCAGACTGTCCAAATTCGGAGTTGGCTAAATATTTTCGCTGTTTCTGAGCCATGTGCATTGTCTCACTTTGTGCTTTTCGCTCCCAGTCCTTGTGTAACACACATATGGCATACCGTTTGATTCAGGACATTTGGGAGATTTTTTAGTAACTTTTTTTTAATTCCATGAGGTTTTGGCATGATTTTTACCTTTTGAATTGTTTTTTTTAATTTTTTCAGACAATGCAAACTTCTACGAAAACTAGCGCCACACCATTGATGGTATGAATGAACAACTAACATGAACAAACTACAGCGTTACATAGCTGAGGTGTGTAGATTTCAGAATATATAGTTTGTGGGTTATTTCTAAGTTACGGGGTGTTTTGTGGAAAAACTGCAGACTGTCAAATTCGGAGTTGGCTAATATTTTCGCTTTTCTGAGCCATGTGCATTGTCTCACTTTGTGGCTTTTCGCTTCCACGTCCGCGTGTGAACCACACATATGGCATACGTTTGATTCAGGACATTTGGAGATTATATTTAGTAACTTTTTTTTAATTCCATGAGGTTTTGGCAGGATTTTACCTTTTGAAGTTGTTTTTTGTTCATTTTTCAGACAAATGCAAATTTCTACGAAGAACTCGCCGTACCATTGATGGTATGAATGAACAAACTACAGCGTTACATGGCTGAGGTGTGTAGATTTCAGGAATATATAGTTTGTGGGGGTTATTTCTAGTTACGGGGGTGTTTTGTGGAAAAAACTGCAGACTGTCCAAATTCGGAGTTGGCTAAATATTTCGCTGTTTTGAGCCATGTGCATTGTCTCACTTTGTGGCTTTTCGCTTCCAGTCCCGTGTGTAACCACATATGGCATACCGTTATTCAGGACATTTGGAGATTGATATTTAGTAACTTTTTTAATTCCATATGAGGTTTTGGCATGATTTTTACCTTTTGAATTGTTTTTTTTAATTTTTTCAGACAAATGCAAACTTCTACGAAGAACTGGCCCACACCATTGATGGTATGATGAACAACTACAGCATGACATACAGTACATAGCTGAAGTGTGTAGATTTCAGGAATATATAGTTTGGGGGGTATTTCTAGTTACGGGGGTGTTTTGTGGAAAAACTGCAGACTGTCCAAATTCGAGTTGGCTAAATATTTTCGCTGTTTCTGAGCCATCGTGCATTGTCTCACTTTGTGGCTTTTCGCTTCCACGTCCGCGTGTGTAACCACACATATG